>CM056729.1:52477663-53025327 GCA_029844215.1 Przewalskia tangutica
TTTCGTTTTATGCCAAAGTCGGGTTTTTAACCCCTGAAGTACTCATCGTTAAGTTCTTTTAAAAGAGATCCATTACTTTTATAAAAGTCCTACACATACCCGTAGTATTAGAATGACCAACCACATTCCTTTTTCAAAATCAAATATGACATTCTTTTCCTAAGTTCGGTTTGCCTAGTTTGATTACTCGAACTTACCGTTTTCAAATGCTCAAGTCACTTATTTTAGAAAGGTTTCATAACTCATAGTCTTAATCTCTTTTAAAACAATTGAGTAACGTATGTCATATATGTGAGTAGTTTTATTCTTTGTTTATAATGATCTTATTCAATGACCGTGATCACAGAAAATGTAATATCATTTTGTCTAAATCTTAGCTTATGCGGATGGAGGTTTCTCTTGGTTTTAATACAACACGTCGTTATTCAATACATTTTCCTTTATTAGCAACTGATAGTGCGCCGAGTACCGATTCGATTCGAAATCGGTAAAACATTATCCACTAAAAACCAAGTACTCATTGCTCACGAATGAGGTTTCAGCAAACGTCCAGCATTAAAACAAATAAGTTAAGTCTCTTATCTTATAAGATCAAGTCTCTTAACTCTAACATGATAAACCATTTTCACTACGTAAGGTCGTTATAACTAACTTCCCGTAAAGCTATTATAACGCACATGTTTTAAACCAACAAATCACTTGTACGTGTGCGTCTACGAAGTACTACGTAGTTCGCAAACAATCATGCTGAAAAGATAGGAAGAGGTTCGCATACCTCGCGGCGATTTATCGACAATAAGCAAAAGCGCTCAAGTACTTGACCAGTCGGCTACTCGGCCAAGCCAAGTAGATCCACGCCACTCGTGGTACTCGCTCTAAAATGGTCATAGTACTCTTATCAAACCTTTCTTATCATTGAAGACTTATACCAATAAAAGCCCTCGAAATCTACGGAAATTTGGCGACTTCACCCACAGTTTATACTCATTTTCCATCTTTTGCAAGGCGAAATAGTAATATATATACCGTATATATATATATAAGCGTAATAATTAAACAACGTAAAGAAGAAGTTACGCCCTGACGGTACGCGGTTTTACTATCAGCCTCGTAACAACAATAAGTAAAAAGAAGGGGATTACGGCGGCCGTGCGCGGTTTACTATCGCGCCGTAACAATACAATAATTAAAGGGATCACCGCGCAAGCGAACGCGATTGAAAAATCTTCCTCGATCGAATGTAAATACGGTCGAAGTAAATACGGTCAAGTAAATCTGATCCTTAAGTTGGGGTCTTGCTTGCTTTGTCCATTTACTTATCGATTTACTGGTTAGTCATCGACTTATATTTCCATTCTTAATATAAGTTATAGTTACTTTGTTATTAGCTTCTTGCAAGTAAGATGCGTTTTACCATTTTAATGGCAAGCGGCCAATCCTTTCTTTTAACAAGTTAACAAGATCAGCTCTTCAAACTTACTCCATATATTATATAATCCATAATATGCTTATAATATATGTATAACAACGATTCCGCAAAGAGGTTTAAGTTCCACTACCTCAAATAGCCCAAAAATATCCAGAAGTTCTTAAAGTCGCTCAGCGAGTCTTAGCTCCAAATCTTTACGTTCCAATCATTACAAGCGACCCATGAAGCTCCTAACCAATCTCTTGAGATTGACTCCAAAAGTGAAGAGCACTTAGGGTTTCAAGATGTGACTTTCGGCGGCGTCATCAGGCTAGGGTGTGAAATCTTTCAACTCTTGGTACCTGATCTTCCTAACACCTTAGGGAAGAACACGAGAGTTTAAATTGTTGGACAAATTTTGCTCGAGAAATGGGGCAAAGCGAGAGCTGCAGGTCGAGGAGAAGGGAGGGTTTTCAAGTCTTGAATGTCTAAGTGTGGAAGATTTCATCAACAAAGTGCATATATAGGACAACGAGGGATAGGATGAAGGCAAGTGTGTATTGGTTGAGATTGGGGACAAGTGTGGGTGGGACCATGACCAACTTTGTCCACGAAATATCTAGCGAGACTTGGCACATGTCTTGCGACATACTAGCTAATTTCGGCCAGGGCCACTAGGGGTGACACGTGTGCCCTCACTGCTACGTCAATGTTCATCTCGAAAATATCCAATAATGGCCAAAATCTCAAAAACTAAGCGGACCCCATACAGCAGTAAATTTCACGAGTGGACCCAGCGTGACCATTCAGAAATAAAATTCCATAATTCTCAAATATTCTAAGAAGTCAGAATACCAAATCATGAATCGATTCCGTTAACGAACCTTTCTTCAAAAAAGCGGAAACTTTTAGTCGAAAAATCACGTCTTTCTTTCTTTCCAAAATTTACGTGGTAATCTACTTGCGTACATCCTCACCTATATGCCACGGAACTACGGGTATAACATTCTTCCAGCCGAAACATTAGTCAGAATGTTCGTTCTAAATCTCGAAGCGTCTTGTGTCGGTATAGTCTTCAACTCTTATGCTTACAAGCCGATCATGCCACGATAGCGGGAATATAACATGTGCGCAAAACTCAAATCCAAGCCAACGAGGAATCATTTCTAATCTTACAACAGCTCGCGACGATTTACTCTAAGGCCATTCCGGCCCGCGATCGGTCTGGTTGAGCACGTCCACGAACTCAATGCGATGGTTACCTAAACTTGGGCCTAGCACCCTCGTGACCCTACCACTGGCGGGACCACCTCGAAGCCAAACCCACCTCGATATGGGCTGCGGGTTGACATGAAATGGCCTGACCCGACCCTGCGCGACTCTTGTTCCGTCCGAACGATCTTACTAATTCCGTCGTGGCTACCACTTCCGTCTCGCGCTACCCGTATAATTATCACGATATTTCCCGCGTACCAAGTACATCGGCAAAGACCAACCAGTAAAATCACCCAGCTGCAGGCGGCCTCGCCTCTAAGGTCTCGCGTATAAAACTCTAAGGTTCGCACTTTCCATGCCCCATCCTTCCGAGTAACCGTGTTTTCTAACACAAGCAACCTACGCTATCCGTACATAGCACGCGATAATAAGATCATCATATCGCGCAAACCAAACTCTAGAGGGTTAAGGATATGCAAAACTCTGGCTCGCTCTAATCATAGGCACGCCTGCGTGTATGCGCTAATAGAAAGCGATGAACCAGCCATCCGTCGGTGAGGTGAGTCGTAACATCCGTGCTACCCTTGGTGGACAGTTCCTGCATAAAATGGCCACGTGGCGCAAAAATAACAAGCTCCCACCACGACACTCACGAAATGCGGTCTACCACATCGACCACAGGAGGTAGGGTGTGATGCATCTGAACAACACCGCGCTTCGCCGGAAACTGAACCGCCCAGCCGACGCTCAGAATACTCTGAAGGTTGTGGAGACCACTGCGCTGGCGGAGGTACAAAACTAGTATCTTCTTGAGGCGGTCCGCCTCGAAAGTCATGAGGACCTGTTGTTACGGCACTCTTGCTGATCTTGGTCGTTCATGCGACCTCTCGTGCCTCGCGTCGGTCATGAACTGCGTGCGGGCAATGTCGTGCGGTGAAGAGCTACTCTGAAATGCCTCGACATGTAATCATCGAGCCCTGTAACATATCGGTGCACTCGATCCTCCATACTAGCTTCTGCGGGGCGTCACAGATCGATGAGTCGAACTCGCATTGTATCTCGACCGTCGCGCTCTGTCTAACATCAAAAATGCGTCGGCGCGTGCCTCACTGCATGCGGAGGCGAAGTGCGTGAGAGCGCCCCGAAAACTCATCCCATGCTGCTGGAGGTGCATGCTCTCCCGGGAAGCTCCGTAGATCAAACCAATCGGCTGCGGTATCACGCGGCCGATCACGAACAAAGGTCACTGACTTCGGTCTCACGAAGCCTTGATCACCCGCGATCGTATGGCTGCCGGATGAACTCTGCGGATCATCCGCCGAGCCTCGACCCGTAAAACTGCGGCGGGCTACAACTCGAGAAAGTCGTAGCCTCAAACTATACGCTCGGTGAACCACTTTGGTGCTCTGGGCCAGGCTGCTGCGTCGGCCTATCCTGCATATCGGCCCACGACCACGGCGGGCCCAGGCCATCTCGCTTATAACCCATCTCCTGCCCCGGTGTGGGGTGGAGGCTCGGTCTCTGCGATCTCGGCGGCCATTCTTTGCGGCTCTAACCTCTGCTGTTTGGCGGCGTCCTGAAACCAGCCGTCTGAGCCTGACCTCGAGTGCTATGCGGGCTGCGCCTCGTACTCCTCGTATCTCACTGGCGGTTCCCTCGGTGTCTTGCCCTTGGGGCTCACGGATTGCCTTAGCGGAGGCATAGCGGTAAAAAGCAGAGATCGTCGGAGGGTCCGACTTACAACCACGACTCTAAGCCGCGATCTCGGAATGAGAAGAATGAAACCAATCCTAAATGTCCTGCGACCTCGATTATAGATGTGGTGCACAACATCGATAATCGAACTCTACTAGAACGCGGTCGTAGACCTTTCAGAAGGATTAAGCGCTCGATACCACTTTTGTAACGACCGTTCGGGCGGGTGCGGTGCACTTATCGGGCACCCTGGTGATCTGATCATCGAGAAAACCGGCGGAAAATAAAACTTAAACAAAGCGGATATATGAACATAAAAGCAGGCCAACCAGCGGTTACCTTCGATAACATAATAAATACAACTCTTTCAAGCAAGCAGTTTAATCCTTTTTACAAGCCACACTTGTGATCTTCTGGACCTCTAAGATTTACAACAAGCCTATGGCGGGACGGGGCCGCCGTACCACGAATGTACAGAACCTCTGACTCGAGAACACATACCAAAAGATAAGCCTCGGGAAGCGGAGCTTCCCAAAGCAGCTGAGATCTAGGCGAGGATCCACGGCCGATGTACCTGCCTGCGGCGTAAGCGCGGCCGAAGAAGTCGATCACAGCGGTACAGTATGTGAAGCTGTAAAAATCTGTAATGAAATCATACTAGTCTATAAAAGCGAGAGACATGTATGATAACCAAACTACTGATTCGCAACATAAGCGATCATGTCGATCGGGACTGCGCCTCAATCGTCGCTCAAATATAACTATGGGTCTTACGCCCATGGCATCAATCATGTTAGCGTCGTGCGCGTACCGAATTGCATCGGTGTAACATGTCATGATTGTTATACCCGTAGTTCGGTATGTATGCGAGGGCGTGCGTGCGAGAATCTGACGAAAGATTGGAAAGGAAGAAAGAAGCGATTTTCCACGGAAAAGTTCCGGTTTTGTGAAGGAAAAAGGTTCGTTTTGGGAATTGGATTCCCAGTTTGGTATTCGGACTTCACGGAATATTAGAAATTATGGAATTTTATTTTGAAAATGGTCACGTGGGGCCACGGAGAAATTCTGATTTTGTGGGGCAGCTTTGATTTTGAGATTTTGGCCGTTTGGATATTTTGGAAGGCGAAATATTTTGGGCGAATCGGGGCGACACGTGTCACCCCCCATGTGGCACGCTTTGGTAGAAATATGTTTGTCTTGACACCGGTTAAGTCGTTTTTAAGGCAGCGTTTTCTGACTTTCGTAGGGAATTTCGGCTATGTCATTAAGTATTTTTGCGGATTTTTAGAGGCGGAACATTTTGGACCAACGGGAGGGTGGCGTGTGTCACCTCGCATTGAAGCAAGTGGGCGACCTGATGGGCGATTGGGAAGGCTTTGTGGGAGATATTTTTGGTAGATATTTTGTGTGCAAGTTGGCTAGGTACACATGGGTGAATCTTGGCCTACACTTGCCTAACACTTGGCTAGATCTTGGCCATTGGTTGGCCTTGGCTTGTCTTATAAATACCACTCTTGGAAGACTAATTCATTCCTGAGTGCCTAAGTCTTGAAAACTGCTTCCTTACCCAGTGTGGTGTCTTGGCGAGAGCCTCCTCTCCCCTTGGCGAAGTCTCCCCCCACAGTGGGGTAGGTAGAGTGAACACCCACTCGCTGAGGTGCTAGCCGTGGGGTACCCACTGCTAGTTGCTTTAGTATAATACCACTTTGTGGTATAGAAATACTCTCCAAGTATTGTTATAATGCCCAAGTACCTTAGCCCTATACCTTGTTGTATTCAGGTTATACCTATCTGAAAAGCCAGAAAATACTATTATACTTCCGTCGATCCTGAAGTAACCACAGGAAAATCTCATAGTCAGTTTGGAGTATTGTGTAGAAGTTGGTTAGAACTTCTAAGGGTGGTTTAGAAGCGGGTTGGGCGCTCGGAGTTGGAGCTAAGCGATTGCCGGGATCGACTTTATACTTGGATAATTATGGGCTTATCGAGGTAATTATCTTGTCCTATTGTAATTGGATATTACGTATTTGTAGGAGTATATAGTTGAAGTATACTATATATATAGCGAACATAGCTTGTGGCAATGTCCTTGGACTTAAGCACAGAAGAAATGACTGTAATTACATGGGGCGTATTCTGATGAACTTGTGTAGTAGTGCAGTGGAGTAAATTGTGCAGTTGGGGTTAGATGTATAAACCCACACGGTTGGCTTGGTAGCGGCCTCGATAGAGGAGGAGATTTCTGCATTGTTGCGGGGAGAGTCTTTGCCAATTTTCTGTAGAAGTTCTACGATGAGACCTAAATGTTAATAAGCGCCTTGTGGCCTTATAGGTGGATGTACTCGTGTGGCGCGATCTCGTGGCTTAAGGAGTAGCCGGCGGCAGTGCTCGGAGCATTTTGCTATTAGTCGATAATCGTCGCGGTATGTGAACCTCTTCCTATCTCTCTAGCATGATATGTGTGAACTATGTAGTGCGGTGAGCGTCGTGTGCTAAATGTATTCGATGGGTTTAAAACGTAAAGTGTTATAGCGGCTTTATGGGAAGTTGGTTATAACGACTTTATGTAGATAAGAAAACACTTTGTGGTCTTTAAAGGTAAATGATTTGTTTATAAGCGGCGATGTGTGATTATAAAGAACTTGAAGTATTTGAAAGATTTAATCGTTTTGAAAGAAGTAATACTTGGTTTTGAGAACTTAAGAGTTATACTAGCTTTATGGGAAGTTAGGTATAGCGGCTTAAACGTTTCTTGATTTTGGAAATCGGGATGTGTATCGACAAACCAACTGCGGCGTTAATAAAAGGAAATGTTTTGAACAATTAAGTATTATTAAAACGGTAGAAACTTCCATCTGCATAGAAGCTAAGATGAGACAAAATGATATTTCTAGATCATGCATTCTTGTAATAAAGATTGTTATAAACAAGAATATCTACTCACGTATAAGGCTTATGTTTCTCAGTTGTTTAAAGAGAATTATATTCTTAAATGAATAAGACTATGAAGCTATGAAACCTTTCTAAAATAAGAAGCGTGAACATTTGAAATTAGGCAAACTTGGGCGTTTGGAAAATAATGTTGTTACTTGATTTTACAAAGGTAAGAGTTTTAGTTTTCTTAAAAGGGCAGTCACTCTATTTTATACTACGGGTATTGTGTGACTTATGTGAAAAAGCAGTCTTTTTTAAGATTTTAATGTGTGAAGTACTTTGGGGATAGATACGAACTTGTTAGTAGAAAGTACCTTGTGTGAATAACTTGATTGTATTGGTTTGTGATAGCCTTGTAATACTTTCTTGTTGCTTTGATAAGTAAAAGTGTTAGGATCTTTACGTGTGTTAGTATCTTGTGATGTTTGTGTAAGGGGTTTCCCTTGATTGTGCTTATTAACTATCGATCGTTATGATAGTATTGTGGCATTCGTCTCTTGAGATGATTAGGAGTTAAGCGCCCTCCGATCTGGGGTAGACTCGGTGATGCAGGACCGTGATTGAGAATACCTCATGCGGGTCACGAGGGCCTATCTTGGGCTCACGAGAGTTCGAGTTAGTGTCGTCCTTTATGGGCATGCGGTCGCGTGGCGTGCGGCTGCGAAGTCGGGGCGATGCGGAGTAGCTACCCTCGTCACGGGAATACCTCATGCGGGCGATGAGATTGGCCTATCGCGGGCTGCGGGAAGTTCGAGGACTGAAGCGCGCATTAGATCTGCGGGCAAGTGGCGGCTTTGATCATGTGGCGGTGCAGGCAGATCTTGTAATCTGATTTATGACCTTGTTGAGTACGGTGAGTGTTAGTAGTCGGCTATGCGCCCGTACTTACCAATGCAGTTTATTAGGACACGGGTGGGACACGGTGTTCATGTGTATTCCTTGGTGCTTGTATATCATAAGCTAGGCGGTGAGGAAGGTATTCACGGGCACGATTGATGTTGTGGGCGTGAGACCCGTTGTTAAATTGGTGATGACTTGAGGTGTGAGTCCACGACTTGACATGGCCTTATTTATGGTGAGCGTAGTTTGGTTATCATACGTGTCTCTGCTTTGTATAGACTACTATGATTTCATTTCTGATGTTATTTTAGTTTCACATACTAAATTTTTGTTATGCTTGACCTCGCCCGAGGCTGCGTTCATCTGCGAGTTGAGTCATCGATCGTTGATCCTAGCTCTCGAGTCCTGATTCGGCGTTTGGGAAGCTCCGTTTCTCGAGCTTATCGGTGGTATAGTCCCATGCGTAGTAAGTGTTTACATTCGGGGTTTGGCGGGGCCACATCCCGCCATTGTGTCGTATCATTCTTAGAAGTGCATGTAATCTTTGTTGTAGGCGGGGTTGGTAAAAAGGATTAAAACATTCATTTGTAAAAGAGTTGATGGTTATATATATGCGAAAAGCAAGTTTTCCTGATTATTGTTTTATATTTACTGTTATCTCATGTTGTTGTTTTATGTTCATTGATTACTCGATGTTGTGTCACTAGGGTGCGGGGTAAGGCACGATCCGGGCCGATTCGGTGCGTGACAAAAGTGGTATCGAGCGATTAATCCTCGGAAAGTGTCTGAACCGTATCCGATAAGTCTTGATTATCGGTGTGTTGTGCACCACGATAATCGAGGAGGCTATAGGATATTTAAGTTGGGTTCTATTCTTCTCACTCGAGATCGTGCCTTAGAGGCATGTTGTAAGTTGGACCCTCGGCGAAATTCTTTCCCTTATCGTTATGCCTCGCGTAGAAGCGGCCGAGCCCGGGAGAAGCGGCCGAGGAGGCTGCGGCGAGTTTAAGCATGGCGAGAACACGGGCCCAATCATTACCTGGGTAGTGCCGTTCGGGATTTACTGCGGCGTCACTAGCCCCGAGTTTACGGTGGCGGCGGTTCCTCTGCGTCCGCGATATTTGAACCGGTTCCACGGCCAGGAGGCGAGAATATAGATTGCAGAACAACGCATTACTAGCTATGGATTTGGCTACGGAGAGTATCTGATGTATCGCAGTCTTGATGACTACCTAAGAAGGTTGTGCAAGAGTAGTCCTTGATTGAAGCGAGCATGGCACGTATGCGGGCTTATGCGCGGCCAGAAAGCGTAGAGATCGGCGGGTTAACCAAGGGCGAGAAGAAGTCGAAGCGGAGTCCTTGGTAACTTTCAAGGTGAGTATACCTTAAGTGCTATGTTACGATAGCGATTGTGTTAGTTGTGATTAGAATCATGGTGGGTTAGCAGAGTAAGATTTTGGGGATAGAGAAGGTGTGAGCCTTAGAGTGTTAGGCGTAAAGACCTTAGAGGTAAGGCCGTCTCGAGAAAGGTGTAGTGTTATGTTTGACCCTTATAGGAGTGCATAGTGCCGTGAGCTATGTTAAGTGGGATAAGTCCTATGTAGTATGAAATGAAAGAGGGTAGTTGAGCTAAGAAGACCGCTGGGTTTTAATAACGTGTTAGTAAGATTGTTCCTACGGGAGATGGTATTTTTGCGCCTTCTTAGGGTCGGGTTGAGGCTACGTCTTGAGTCAACCAGCGGTAGGTTTTAGTGGTGGGGTCAGGTTGTGGTGGTCCCTCTTTGTGTTAGGGTCATGAGGGTGTTAGGCCCGTGTTTAGTTAGCCGTGCAAGTTCGTGGATGCGTTAGACCGATTCGGGCGATGAAGCGACCTATCGTGTTCTTGGTCGAGTCGTTCCTCGGCGGTGTTGATGTTATCTGAAAAGGTTGTGAGGTTGCACGGTGCCTACCTTCACCTTATGACAGACGATGGAGCCAGTGCAGTGTTTCTCTTCTGGGAGTTTGTACGGCGGGGCTAGGAACTGGTGAGTCTCGTATCGCGTTCGCCCTCGGGCGGTGTTTTGATTTGAGGTATTTGTGAGGATCGTTGTCTCGGTTGAAGTGTTTAAGCTACCATTTGGTGTTCGGATGTCGTCTTGTGGCGCCTTGTAGAAGCGAAATGCAAGTTGCGGTCGATTGGTTCGATGTTGGCGGGGTTCGGATAGTTAGTTGAGCTTGTTCCGGTGGTGTGGATAGTGAAGCTTGTCTAGAAGAAGTTACAGCGGCTCGGAGAATCGTGCGGATAATCGGCGGCGCTTAGAGTTGAGTTGTGGTCGGTCTTCTTGAAAGTACCACCGGTCGAGTGTGGCGAGTTGTAAACGAAGGAACTTAGCGAAGTCACTTTGGGCCTTGGTGAGTTCATGTGAAGAATAGGCGAGTTACTATATGTTAGCATTCTTGCCGTCAGACTTAGGAAGAAGGGCGTCCGGTCTTCGTATTGTTATGTTGGAAAGTATCGAAGATCCATCGAATGTTCGATTAATGATGACCACGTTAGAGATAGTAACCGAGTTTTGGAAAGCGGCGTGTCGAATGTGGTAAAGTCAAGTGTCTGGCGGCGGTGATCGCGTGCGGCCGGTACCGTTTGTTGGGTCGTCGAGCAAGGCTCGCGACAAAGTGACAAAAGTAGTATTATTTGTGGTGATGTTAGAGGTGTTTCCTCGTGGACTTGGATGTAAGTATTTTACGTGGGTATTTACGTGGCGGTGTGGCGGGATTGTTTCGTAAGTATAGTAGTGAAGACTATCTTTGTCGCGTGTTCGTTTTGAGACTTAGAAGGAACATTGGGCGAATGTTTCTAGAGGAAGAATGTTATACCCGTAGTTCGGGGTATGTATGCGAGGGCGTGCGTGCGAGAATCTGACAGAAAGGTGGAAAGGAAGAAAGAGCGATTTTCCACGGAAAAGTTTAGGTTTTGTGAAGGAAAAAGGTTCGTTTTTGGGTGGATTCCCAGTTTGGTATTCGGACTTCTGGAATATTAGAGAATTATGGAATTTTATTTTGAAAATGGTCACGTGGGGCCCAGGGGAGAAATTCTGGTTTTGTGGGGCAGCTTTGATTTTGAGATTTTGGCGTTTTGGATATTTTCGGAAGGCGAAATATTTTGGGCGAATCGGGCGACACGTGTCACCCCGTGTGGCACCTTTGGGCGAAATATGTTTGTCTTGTGGCCTTTGGTTAGAGTCGTTTTTCGGCGAAAGCGTTTTCTGACTTTCGTAGGGAATTTAGGCTATGTCATTAAGTATTTTTGCGGATTTTTAGAGGCGGAACATTTTGGACCAGCGGGAGGGTGACATGTGTCACCTGCATTGGAAGCAAGTGGGCGGCCTGATGGGCGATTGGGAAGGCTTTGTGGGAGATATTTTTGGTAGATATTTTGTGTGCAAGTTGGCTAGGTACACATGGGTGAATCTTGGCCTACACTTGCCTAACACTTGGCTAGATCTTGGCCGTTGGTTGGCACTTGGCTTGCTATAAATACCACTCCTTGGAAGACTAATTCGTTCAAAGTGCCTAAGTCTTGAAAGCTTCTTCCTTACACCTTAGTGTGGTGTCTTGGCGAGGCCCCTCCTCCCTTGGCGAGAGTCTCCCCACAGTGGGGTAGGCCGAGGTAGACACCCCTCGCTTTGAGGTGCTAGTAGTAAGTGGGGTACCCCACTGCTAGTTGCTTTAGTATAATACCAGCTGTGGTATGAAATACTCTCCAGTATTGTTATAATGCCCAATTACCTTAGCCTATACCTTGTTGTATTCTAAGGTTATACCTATCTGAAAAGCCAGAAAATACTATTATACTTCCGTCGATCCAAAACCGTAACCACAGGAAAATCTCCATAGTCAGTTGGAGTATTGTGTAGAAGTTGGTTAGAACTTCTAAGGGTGGTTTAGGCGGGTTGGGCGCTCGGAGTTGGAGCTAAGCGATTGCCAGGATCGACTTTATACTTGGATAATTATGGGCTTATCGAGGTAATTATCTTGTCCCTATTGTAATTGGATATTACGTATTTGTAGGAGTATATAGTTGAAGTATACTATATATATATATAACTGAACATAGCTTGTGGCAATGTCCTTGGACTTAAGCCTGAAGAACTGAACTGTAATTACATAGGACTGTATTACAGTAGACTTGTGTAGTAGTGCAGTGGAGTAGAATTGTACCGTTGGGGTTAGATGTATAAACCCACTGGTTGGCTTGGTGGCGGCCTCGATAGAGGAGGAGATTTCTGTTGTTGCGGGAGAGTCTTTGCCGAATTTTACGTAGAAGTTCTACGATGAGACCTAAATGTTAATAAGCGCCTTGTGGCCTTATAGGTGGATGTACTACGTGTGGCGCGATCTCGTGGCTTAAGGAGTAGCGGCTTGAGTACTCGGGCATTTTGCTATTAGTCGATGTCGTCGCGGTATGTGAACCTCTTCCTATCTCTCTGGCATGATATGTGTGAACTATGTAATGCGGTGAGCGTCATGTGCTAAATGTATTCGATGGGTTTAAAACATAAAGTGTTATAACGGCTTTATGGGAAGTTGGTTATAACGACTTTATGTAGATAAGAAAACACTTTGTAGTCTTTAAAGGTAAATGATTTGTTTATAAGCGGCTTGATGTGTGATTATAAAGAACTTGAAGTATTTCAAAAGATTTACGAAATCGTTTTGAAAGAAGTAATACTTGGTTTTGAGAACTTAAGAGTTATACTAGCTTTATGGGAAGTTAGGTATAGCGGCTTAAACGTTTTCTTGATTTTGGAAATCGGGATGTGTATCGACAAACCAACTGCGGCGTTAATAAAGGAAATATTTTGAACAATTAAGTATTATTAAAACCGGTGAAACTTCCATCTGCGTAGAAGCTAAGATGAGACAAAATGATATTTCCTAGATCATTTTTCTTTGTAATAAAGATTGTTATAAACAAGAATATCCTACTCATATAAGGCTTATGTTTCTCAGATTGTTTAAAAGAGAATTATATTCTTAAATGAATAAGACTATGAAGCTGAAACCTTTCTAAAATAAGAAGCGTGAACATTTGAAATTAGGCAAACTTGGGCGTTTGGAAAATAATGTTGTTACTTGATTTTACAAAGGTAAGAGTTTTAGTTTTCTTAAAAGGGCGATCACTCTATTTTATACTACGGGTATTGTGTGACTTATGTGAAAAGCAGATCTTTTTTAAGATTTTAATGTGTGAAGTACTTTGGGGATAGATACGAACTTGTTAGTAGAAAGTACCTTGTGTGAATAACTTGATTGTATTGGTTTGTGATAGCGCTTGTAATACTTTCTTGTTGCTTTGATAAGTAAAAGTGTTAGGATGCTACGTGTGTTAGTATCTTGTGATGTTTGTGTAAGGGGTTTCCGATTGTGCTTATTAACTATCGATCGTTATGATAGTATTGTGGCGTTCGTCTCTTGAGATGATTCGAGAGTTAAGCTGCCCTCCGATGCGGGGTAGGCTTCGGCGATGCAGGACCGTGATTCGAGAATACCTCATGCGGGTCTGAGGGCCTATCGGGCTCTGAGAGTTCGAGTTAGTGTCGTCCTTTATGGGCATGCGGTCGCTTGTGGCCATGCGGTGCGAAGTCGGGGCGATCTTGGGAGTAGCTACCCTCGATGCGAGGAATACCTAAATGCGGGCGATGAGATTGGCCTATCGCGGCTGCGGGAAGTTCGAGGACTAGGCGCGCATTAGATCTTTGCGGGCAAGTGGCGGCTTTGATCATGTGGCGATGCAAGCGAGATCTTATAATCTGATTTATGACCTTGTTAGTACGGTGAGTGTTAGTAGTCGGCTATGCCTTACGTACTTACCATGCAGTTTATTAGGACACGAGTGGGACACAGTGTTCATGTGTATTCCTTGGTGCTTGTATATCATAAAGCTGGCGGTGAGGAAGGTATTCACGGACACGATTGATGTTGTGGGCGTGAGACCCGTTGTTAAATTGGTGATGACTTGAGGTGTGAGTCACGACTTGACATGGCTTATTTATGGTGAAGCTGTAGTTTGGTTATCATACGTATCTCTGCTTTGTATAGACTACTATGATTTCATTTCTGATGTTATTTTAGTTTCACATACTCGTTTTTGTTGTCTTGACCTCCTTGAGCTGCGTTCATCCGCGAGTTGAGGTACATCGATCGTTGATCCTAGCTCTCGAGTCACGATTCGGCGTTTGGAAGCTCCGTTTCTCGGAGGCTTATCGGTGGTATAGTCACTGCGTAGTAAGTGTTTACATTCGAGGGTTTGGCGGGGCCTGTCCGCCATTGTGTCGTATCATTCTTAAGTGCATGTAATGCTGTTGTGGGCGGGGTTGGTAAAAAGGATTAATTTGTTCATTTGTAAAAGAGTTGATGGTTATATATATGCGAAAGGCAAGTTTTCCTGATTATTGTTTTATATTTACTGTTATCTCGTATTTGTTGTTTTATGTTCGTGATTACTCGATGTTGTGTCACTAGGGTGCGGGTAAGGCACGATCCACGGGCCCGATTTGGTCGTGACAATGATGCAACAATAATACCAATGCCCACATTGCGGAATTCTACCTCGGTGTGAACGCGTCCGTGTATCAATAATAATATCTTGGGTGATCAACCTGGCAGCGTAGCCCGAATTCTACCTCGGTGTAGACATGTCCATGTAACCACAATAACAATATATCGGGTAATCAACGCGGCGTAGCGCGTGCCCCGAATCTTTGCGTCGGTGTAGACATGTCCATGTGACATCAGCAAGACGGTAATCAAAATGGAAACATACGGTGGAATTCTCCATCGGCCGGCCGTCGAGTAAGTTCTCGACAAGTCGACCGACCTCTGTCGAGAGGCGGTAACACGAAATACCACGCTTGCACAACAAAGGCTATCGTCACAAGCGTAGGCGAGTTTCACAACAACAAGCATAGGCGAGTTTCACAACAACAAGCATAGGCAAGTTTCGCCTGACTCAAAGTACTTTCATTTTATGCCAAAGTCAGGTTTTAACCCCAAAGTACTACATCGTTAAGTTCTTTTAAAAGAGATCCATTACTTTTATAAAAGTCACCTATACCCGTAGTATTAGAATGACCAACCCACGTTCCTTTTCAAAATCAAGTATGACATTCTTTTCCTAAGTTCGGTTTGCTAGTTTGATTACTCGAACTTCTCGTTTTCAAATGCTCAGTCACTTATTTTAGAAAGGTTTCATAACTCATAGTCTTAATCTCTTTTAAAACAATTGAGTAACATATGTCATATATGTGAGTAGTTTATTCTTTGTTTATAACGATCTTATTACGGCCGTGATCTAGAAAATGTAATATCATTTTGTCTCGTCTTAACTTACATGCGGATGGAGGTTTCTTTGGTTTTAATACAGCACGTCATTATTCAATACATTTTCCTTTATTAATGCTGATAGTGCAGCCGATACACGTTACGATTCGAAATCGGTAAAACATTATCCTTTAAAAACCAAGTACTCGTTACTCACGAATGAGGTTTCACTGAAACGTCCATTAAAACAAATAAGTTAAGTCTCTTATCTTATAAGATCAAGTCTCTTAACCTAACATCGATAAACCATTTTCACCTACGTAAGGTCGTTATAACTAACTTCCCATAAAGCTATTATAACACCTATGTTTTAAACCAACCAAATCACTCGGCGTATGCGTCTGCCGTACTACATAGTTCACAACAATCATGCTAGAAAAGATAGGAAGAGGTTCACATACCTCGCGACGATTTATCGACAATAAGCAAGCGCTCAGTACTTGACCGTCGGCTACTCCTTAAGCCAAGTAGATCACGCCACTCGTAGTACTCGCTCCTAAAATGGTCATAGTACTCTATCAAACCTTTCTTATCATTGAAGACTTATACCGATAAAAGCCCTCAAAATCTACGGAAATTTAGTGACACTTCCCGTTTATACTCACTTTTCCATCTTTTACCAAGGCAGAATAGCAGTAATATATATACCATATATATATAAGGCGTAATAATTAAACAACATAAAGAAGGGGATTACACGCCCAAGCGATAGCGGTTTACTATCACGCCTCCATGCAACAATAAGTAAAAGAAGGGGATTACGCGACGGCCGTGCGCGGTTTACTATCAGCCTTCATGTAATACAATAATTAAAAAGGGATCACGCCCCAAGCGAACGCGATTGAAAAATCTTCCTTAACGAGAAATGTAAATACGATCAATGTAAATACGGTCCAAAGTAAATACGGTCCAAAGTAAATCTGATCCTTAAGTTGGGGTCCTTGGCGACTTTGTCCATTTACTTATCGATTTACTCATTAGTCATCGACTTATATTTCCATTCTTAATATAAGTTATAGTTACTTTGTTATTAGCTTCTTAGCAAGTAAGATGCGTTTTTACCATTTTAATGGCAAGCGGCCAATCCTTTCTTTTAACAAGTTAACAAGATCCAACTCTTTAAACTTACTCCATATATTATATAATCCATAATATACTTATAATATATGTATAACAACGATTCACAAAGAGGTTTAAGTTCCACTACCTCAAATAGCCCAAAAATATCCAAGTTCTTAAAGTCGCTCCAAGCAAGTCTTAGCTCCAAATCTTTACGTTCCAATCCATTACAAGCAACCCATGAAGCTCACCAACTTCTCTTAAGATTGACTCAGTGAAGAACACTTAGGGTTTCAAGATGACAACTTTCGGCCCAGGCATCCGCTTCAAGGCTAGGGGTGTGAAATCTTTTCCAACTCTTGGTACACAATCTTCCCTAACACCTTAGGGAAGAACACTTGAGAGTTTAAGAATTGTTGGACAAATTTTGCTCGAAATGGGGGCAAAGCGAGCTCTAGGTCGAGGGAGAAGGAGGGTTTTTCAAGTCTTCAAATGTCTAAGTGTGGAAGATTTCATCAACAAAGGGTGCATATATAGGACAACCGGGATAGGATGAAGGCAAGTGTGTGGTTGAGATTGGGGACAAGTGTGGGTGGGACCCTGAGCCAACTTGTCACGCAAAATATCTAGCAGACTTGGCGACATGCTTGCCACTTGTCTAGCTAATTTCGGCCAAGGGCCACCTAGAGGTGACACGTGTCGCCCTCCTGCTAGATCAAAATATTTCATCTCGAAAATATCCAATAATGGCCAAAATCTCAAAAACTAGCGGGCCCCACAAGCCAGTAAATTTCACGAAGTGGGCCCAGTGACCATTTCAGGAAATAAAATTCCATAATTCTCAAATATTCTAAGAAGTCAGAATACCAAATCAGGAATCAATTCCCGTTAACGAACCTTTTCTTCAAACCGGAAACTTTTACGTCGAAAAATCACATCTTTCTTTCTTTCCAAAATTTCTGTCGTAATCTCGCACGTACATCCTCACCTATATACCCTGGAACTACGGGGTATAACATTTGTGATGCTAGAGGTGATTCCTTGTGGACTTGGATTTAAGTATTTGCGCGTGTTGTATTGTGGCCATGTGTGGCATTTGCAAAATGTTAAGTTAAAGAGGAACTTTATCGTTATCTGTCTTGAGAAGGAACATTCGCGCAAGGCAACCCGGGCCCAGATGGGCAAGGCAGCCGAGGAAGCTGCTAGTAGGATCTGAGAAGTGCGAGCGCGGGCCGGTCATTACGAGATAGTCTTGACGGCGAGTTTTGCGTAGCCGACCCAGCGAGTTTAGGCGCGGCGATGGCTGCTGAGACCTGATACGAGCCTCGATCCGGCACAGGCGAGAGGTTGAGGTACAAAAGAGATGGCGATTACTAGCGAGGATCGTGGCGAACGTGAGATAAGATGGATCACGCGATTCGATTTGATGGTACCCATGGTTCACGAGATCGGATAGTTTGAGGCTACGGGACTTTACGAGTTGTAGCCCGAGTTCTGGTGAGGCACGAGGATGATCCGCGAGAGTTCATCCTCTGATTCTGACGGATCATGAGTGATCGAGCTTGGAGGCCGTCGGTGGTCTTAGGTTCGCGTCGGCTGCGTGATCTGCGATCGTGGTTTGATTGTGGGAGCTGTCGGGAGAGTATGCACTTCCAGCGGTATGGGGCGAGTTCTCGGAATTTCTTGCACATTTCTTGCCTCCACATATGAAGGGCTCGGTAAATTTTTAGCGTTGAAGCGGGCCGGCATCTGATTGAAGTCTGGCGTTGAGTTCGACTCGTTGGCTCGGTATGTCCCGCGTTAGTGGCGATATGGAGGCCGAGTACCGCTTCGTTACGGTCTCGATGACTACTTGCGAGCTTGTTGGTGTAGCTCTTGGTGGGCATGGACATTGCCGCGTGTAGGCTTATGCGCGGGTGTGAGGCGGAGAGGTCGGCGGAATGGCCAGATCGGCCGAAGGGCGGGGCGAGGTCCTTTGGTAACTTTCGGCGGACCACCTCAGCGAGCTAGTTATGTACCTCCGCCGGGGCGAGTGGTCCTCGCGATCTTGGGGCGTTCGGGTATTCGGAGGCTGGTGAGCTCCGGGGCTTAGTTTCTGAGATATCGTGGGTTCTAGCCAGAGATTCATGTCCCTCGGTGTGCGATGTGGCGAGCATCGTCGAGAATGTCGTCTTTTTACTGGTACTTGTTTCACCTGCGGCCGTCGAGGCCATGTGACGAAGGCGTGCTCATAGGAGAATGCAGGCGAATAGCGCAGCCTACGGGTCGATGGCGAGTTCATCGCCTTATAGCTATGCGCCCGGCGAAGTGATTATGATTAAGTGCGAAGGAAAATGAAGCAGTTGATACAGGTATATTCTTACCCCTCTAGAGACTAGTATGCGTTGATGTTATAATGAAGTGCTAAGTATTATGTTCAAATAACATTATGTTAAATTGTGTTTAGAAAACATGGTTAGTTAGAAGGGTAAGATTGGGGGACAGGTAAATTGTGAGCCTTATAATATTATACGTAGAGACCTTAGATGCGACGCCATCTGGAGTAAAAGATTTATTTTTGTTTGACCTTTATCGAGTGCATAGTATACGTGGGATTTATTTGTGTGATAAGTCACTGGTGGTATGAAATAAAAGAGGGTAGTTGAGCTAAGAAGACCGCTAGGTTTTAGTGACTTAATTAGTAAGATTGTTAGGATCGGGGAACAAGAGTTTGGCGCGATAGCGGAGTCGGGTTGAGGACCGTCGCGGGTCAACCCGCGGCTTTGTAATGTGGTGGGGTCGGTTCGAGGTGGTCACTTGGTGGTAGAGTCACGAGGAGCTAGGCCCAAGTTTAGATAACCATGTATGAGTTCGTGGGCGTGTTCGACCAGAATCGGATCGTGGTAGGGAATGGCCTTGAAGGAATTCGAGGCTAGTAAGATGACCAAGTTTGGAGGTAGTGACTCAGATTTTGAAGCGTAGTGGTGGTAGTATGATGCATTATACTAGAAGGAGTTCAAGTGTTAGAGAAGAGTCTGACGAGTAAGGAAAGAAGTGAACATGTCTTTGAGAAAATAGAAATGATCATTACTTTTGTGAAGTAAAGGTCTGAAGGAATATCTTTTAGGCCAGTGGGTGGGAGCTTTTGTGATGCTAGAGGTGATTCCTTGTGGACTTGGATTTAAGTATTTCTTGCGTGTTGTATTGTGACCATGTGTGGCATTTGCAAACTGTTAAGTTAAAGAGGAACTTTATCGTTATCTGTCTTGAGAAGGAACATTCGGGACGAATGTTTCTAAGGAGGGGAGAATGTTATACCCCGTATTTCCAGAGTATGTACGTGAGGGCTTACGTACAAAAGTTCAAGCCTTAAGTAGGCATAAGGGACGAAATTGTGCACAACTAGCGAAAAGAATTGTTTCAAGCGAAAAGTTTTCGGACCTTGCGAAGGAAAATTACAGTTGCGACATTTATATTTTTGCGAATTTTAGAGATGAAATATTTTGGACCAACGAGAGGGTGACATGTGTCACCCTCAGTGAGCAGTTTGGGCATGGAATTCTTGGCACGTTTTTTTGATGAAAAAGGCCTTAAACATTGGTCAAGGTTAGGTAGGATATTTTGTGATATTTTTGGAGTAGATGGATAAGGTTACACTTGCCCAAATCTACACCCTCCACTTGCCCTCCACTTGCCTTAATCTTGACCCTTGGTTGTCTATAAATACCCTAAGTTTGAATAATTTTTCATACAAAAAAAATTTTCCAATTATTAAAATACTCCCCCTTTTAGTTGTAGTTCTCGTCAAGCTTCTCCCCCCTCTGAGAGCTCTGCAGAAACACCCCCATGGTAGAAAATATTCTCCAAAGTATTGTTACTATTCCCAAATACCTTAGCCAATCCCTTGTAGTATTTCCAAAATTACCTCTATACTAAAAGCGGAAAATACTACTATACTTCCTTTAGTCACTAAGCGAAACCACTAGGGAAAGTCTTCATAGTTGGTTGAAGTATTAAGTAGAAGTTGTGTAGAACTTCTAAGGGTTTCTTGGGCGGGTGGAGCGTGAGAATAGGAGCTAAACCTTGCTCGGGATCGACATATATCTTGGATAATTTTGGGCTTATCGAGGTAAATAATCTTGTCCTTCTATTGTAATTGGAGATTACATATTGTAGAAGTGTAGAATTGAGTATAAGTTATATCTGAGGAAGGTATATAAGAAGAGAATTGGCTGTGCTTACATGGGAATTTGTATTCTGATGAACTTGTGTAATTTGTGGGTAGGGAAGTCTTGCCCAATTTTAGTAGAATAAAGGAATCTTGTATCTAGAATTATTCTCTGAGTAGTCTAGGCGTTGATAGACTTATATGGCCGTTATAGGTTGAAATGCTGAGTGGCGTATTCTACTCGAAGGGTGGAAAAGGCTAAGCGGGATTCTGATTACTTTGGAGCTATTTGCTAATTGTCGATAATCGTCGCGAGGTATGTGATTCTTCCTATCCTCTTGAGCATGATATTTTAAAGAATATAATTAGTGCGGTGAGCGTGCGTGTGTTAAGCGAGCGTGGTTTTACTTGATGTCTTTTGACTTGAGTTTTAAATAATAAGAATCTTGAAGTATTTCAAAAGAATTAAGAATCGTTTTGAAAGAAGAGTAATATTTGGTTTTGAAAGCTTAAGAGTTATACTAGCTTTATGGAAAGTTAGGTATAACGACTTAAGAGAAGATAAAAAGAATGGTTTATTGATTTTAGAAGTTAAGAGACTTGATCTTAAAGATAAGAGACTTGACTTAATTGAATTGATATGAATTTTGTTAAAAGTGTGAAACCTCGTTCGTGAGTAATGAGTACTTGGTTTTTAAAGAATAATGTTTCTTGATTTGGAAGCGAGAATAAGTATCGAGCGAACCAACTGCGGCGTTAATAAAGGAAAATGTATTAACAAAAATTAATTTATATTAAAACCGGTAGAAACCTCCATCTGCATAGAAGCTAAGATGAGACAAAATTGTATTCGTTTCTAGATCGCCATTTGCTTTAATAAGATTGTTATAAACAAGAATAACCTACTCACACATAAGGCATACGTTACTCGATTGTTTTAAAAGATATTCGTTATTTGATTAAGACTATGAACTATGAAATCTTTGAAACTAAAGACTTGAGTATTTGAAATTAAGCGACTTGAACTTTTGGAAAAGAATGTTGTTACTTGACTTTAAAAGGAAAGTGTTTTGGTTTAAAAAGGAGGCATAATATTGCCTTAGTTGTTTTAAAAGGAAAGCATGGTATTGTCTTAATCTGTCTTAAGAAGCGTTTAGATGTTATGGTCGATTCTATACGCGTTAATAGGATGAACCGGGAATGTATTTCACTCGACACGCGTTCATGGGATGAGCAGGAATGTATTTCACTCGACACGCGTTCGTAGGATGAGCAGGAATGTATTTCACTCGACACGCGTTCATGGGATGAGCAGAATGTATTTCACTCGACACGGCGTTCATGGGATGAGCGGGAATGTATTTCACGATCACAGTTCATGAGATGAGCAGGAATGTATTCCACGCGATCTGAGTTCGTGAGATGAGCAGGAATGTATTTCACGATCTGAGTCCGTGAGATGGGCCAGAATGTATTCCATGCGATCAGACACCGAGTCCATGAGATGGGCGAGACATGTTATCGTATCACCACGATTTATACCTAGGCTGGCGGTGAGGAAGGAGTTCCACGGGCGTGAGGATGACTTGAGGCGTGAGTCACGACTTGACATGGCTTTTATGATATGAGCGTAGTTTTGTTATCATATATGTCTTACATTTTATATAGACTATTATGATTTTATTTTGATATTTTGATTTCACATACTTGGTACGGTTATGCGACCTCCTTGAGGCTGCGTTCATGCATGAGTAGAGGTACACGGTTGTTGATCCTCGCTCATAGGATCCTGATTCAGCGTATTAGGAAGCTCCGTTTCTCAGGAGCTTATCTTTTGGTATGTTTTCCCAGAGTTTGTAAGTTCTTGTACATTCGGGGTATGGCGGGGCCACTGTCCGTCATAGTTGTTGTAAAAATCTTAAGTGCATGTAATCTTGTTGTGGGCGGGATTTGTAAAGGGATATGCTTGTTCAAGTGTATATATATATGTATGATAACTTTTCTCAAATAAAGCTGTTTTCTCACTTGTATTGTTTCATGTCTTGTTTTTATATTAAGTGATTACTCGATGTATGTCTGCTTGGGTGCGGGTAAGGCACGATCCACGAGCAGTCGGGTCGTGACAACTTCCAAGATACTAATAACCGTAGTGTAGTATCAAGTCATATCTACTTTTCAAGACAAATCACCATACCTTTTTAGAAATACATTTCACAGAACTTCAAATCAAGTGACTTCTTTCTTAAAACCCTTAAGCAATTGGTACCTTTAAAAACAATTTGCCATGCTTTATTTCAAGTCATTCTTTGTTTATATTACTAGAAAACCATTCTCTTAACCTTCCATAAATTTATTATAACCAACTTCCCATAAAGCCGTTATACTAACTTTATGCCTTAGACTAATTCATTCTTTTTATAGCGAGACTTATACTTTCAAATCAAATCACATAGCTTTCAAAATACTTCAAGTCTCTTAACTTTTTAGAAAACAAGTTTCTTAACTTTAGAATGACAAGAAATCAATACTTTCCAAATCAAGTATTACATACTTTTAATCAATTCATTTCTTCCTTTAAGAATCGAGTCCATGCTTGAAAAATAAAGTCCATAACCTTTTAAAAATTTGAGGTTCATTGTCTTAAAACTTCATCGTAAATTCTTATAAATTAAGTAACATATACTTTGGTGCGTTGTGAATAAGTTATACTTATTTATAACGATCTTAATCAAGTAGCCATGATCTAGAAAATGTAATACAATTTTGTCTTATCTTAGCTTCTATGCGGATGGAGAATTCTACTCATTTAACTTAATTGATTGTCATTACATTTTCTTTTATTAACGCTGCTGGCTTGTTCGATACTTATTCTCATTTGTGTAGTAACTTAGCCAAGTCAACGCTCCGAATACCTCTGCTGACTCTTACCAACGTCCCCGTAAGACTTGGTAAGAACTTGGGATAACAGACATAACCTTTCGTAGAGTAAGTCAACATACATACCTCTTAACTTAGAGTAGGAGGAAACATGAAATAATACCACATGTATATTCCATACATAGAATCATGCCAAAGGAAGGAAGAGGTTCACATACCTCGCGACGTATATCGACAATTAGCAAAATGCTCCAAAGTACTTCAACCTCGATAGCTATTTCATCCCTCGAGTAGAATCGCTATACTTAGTACTTGACTATAATGTCCATGCCGTCCATTAACTTCTAACTTGACGTATAATATTATAAGTGCAAAGTCACTAAATTCTACGGAAAATCGGACAACACTTCCTTTGTTTCTACATACTTTGCCACCTTTTTCAAGGACGAATTCTATAACCAAACACTCCACATTTAAGGCATAACAATGCAATTAATCAATAGGGATTACCGCTACTAGGCGTGTAAAATTCCGCCCATGGCGATATCAACTAATACAAACTATTAGGCCGATTCGTGACTTGAGATCTGATAACACCAATTCTTATCAATTTACTTTTCAATCCAAGTTGTTAGCATAACATGATATCAAGTCATGATCGATTATAACTCTTATAATATTCAAGTAAGTAACGTGCGGCGATTCTAATTGCGACAAATTGTAATCCAACTTCAAATGGCATATGACATTTCGGTTTTAGGCTCTGACAATCCATAACACTTATAAAACTTCAACACATATACTTCATGCTAGCAAACATGTAAGGCTAACAATGATATATAATCTTGTAACACTTAGAGACAAGATTATTACCTCAACGATTCTTAGTCGACTTGAATCCAAAGTCGCTCCTTAGCACTTGAGCCTCTTCTTGACACTTGATCCACCAGAGACCGCCAGAATATCACAAACCACTTCCTTAAATCTTCCAATCAAAACCTAGAAAAGAAACTAGGTTTTCACCTTGCGACTAATACAGCTATTTTTAGGGATCTTTCTGTTGAGATACCACCTGATACCCTCATGAACCTTGGTTTAAAGTGTGGAGCTTAAAGAACAACAAGCGAATTTTTCTCCCTTTGATGAACCAAAGAGAGCACTTTAGAACAACAACAAGTTTTTCATGAAATTTTTCTAAGTGTAGAACTCTTGTCTTGCTACTAGTACTACTATATAGCAGCATGGAGGGTTGAGATTAGCACAAATGTGTGGTTTGGATGAAGTTCTTTTAAATATCAACTAAGTGGTCCCATTGACTAAGTCAAATATATCAAGCTCACTACTTGCAAGACTTGGTCATCTAAGCGATGGTCAAATGACCCTTTTGCCCGTGTAATTTTTCGTCCCAAGACAACATAAGGGGGTGACACGTGTGCCTCGTATTAAATCACAATATTACGTTTCAAACAATTCCATAATTAGATAAATTTTTACAAGTCTCTAATCTTAACATTTGGGATTCTCGCGTGCGTTAACTTAAAGCATGTCCTGTAAATACGAGGTGTAACATTCTTCCCCTTAGAAACATTAGTCCTCGAATGTTCTTTCGAGTTCAACTTTATCATTTCTCGGCATAATCTCATACAACTACACTTAATGAAACCTAATTATGCCCTTATTGTCACGACCCGACCGGGCGTGGTGGTGCCTACGGGCACCCAGTAGACATCATCCAGTAACGTGGAATATAAAACAAGACATGAAACGATATGAAGTGAGAAAGCAGTTTATCGAGAAAAGGCATGCATCGGCGTATCGTATAAAAGCTTGAATAGTTACATCCCTTTTACAAACCACACTTGCAGCGATTACTACGGACCTCTAGAATGTTATAACAACAATGGCGGGACGGGGCCCGCCATACCACGAATGTAAGTACTGATGACGGGGACTATACGAAAGATAAGCCTCGGAACACGGAGCTTCCCAATAATGACGTGACCACATGAGCGAGGATCGACAAGCGGTGTACCTTTACTGCGGCATGAGCGCGGCCCGAAGGAGGTCGATCTGACGGTACAGTATGTGGCGAAAATCACGTAAATGAAATCATTATAGTCTATATAAAGCGAAGACATATATGATAACCAATTTACGATACCTGATATATAGCGATCGTGTCAAGTCGGGGACTCGCGCCCTAAAGTCGTCGCTCAAATATAACCGTGGGTCTCGTACCCGCGATATCAATCATGCGGTGGAATTCCTTCCTCACTTGGCGATCCGTGATATAAAAACACCAAGGAATACGTGAACACGGCTCCGCTGTGTCATAATAAAGCATGCGGGGTATGCGAAGGCATATCCGACTACTAAAACCCGCAGTACCAACAATGCTATAAAACTGTATCACGAGGTCTTTCTAGACCGCACCATATGATCGAAGCTGGCCACTCGCCCTCAGTATCAATGTGCGCGTCTAATCCTGGAACTTCGCGCGACTCGCGTAGGCCACGCTAGGCGCGTGAGGTATTCCGCGTCGAGGGTAGCTACTCCTCGGCATCGTCACGGACTCTGCGTAGTCGCGTGGCCACATAGACGCGTGAGGTATTCCCGCACTAACACGGAACTCTCGTAGCTCGCGTAGGTCCCTGGACGCGTGAGGCATCCGCGCGTCGGAGCGACAACCCGGTATATCATGTCGAGGTGAGTGGTACAATACTAACATAACGGCTTATCGTTAAACAACATAAGCACAATCAAGAAACCCCTTTACACAAACATCACAAGACACTAACACACGTAGCGTCTAACGTGTTTACTTATCAAACCGACAGAAAGTATTACAAGGCTATCACGAACCAACATAGTCAAGTTATTCACACAAGGTACTTTCTATTTTATGTCAACAAGTTCGGGTTTTATCCCAAAAGTACTTCATACTTTAACTCTTTAAAAAGATCTGTTTATTTCACAAGAGTAACACGATACCCGTAGTATAAAAATAGAGTGACTATCTTTTTAAGTAAACCAAAACAATTTCCCTACCTTCTTTTTTAACCAACTTAAGACAAAAGCATGCCTTAACTTTTTAAAAACACTTGAATTTTCAAGTCTTTGTCTTTTATAAATCAAGTCCTTACTTTGAAATTTTAAGAAAATCAAAACTTGTTTATTAATGATCTTATTAAAGCGACCGTGATCTAGGAAATGTAATACAATTTTGTCTTATCTTGGCTTATGCGGATGGAGGTTTCTCTTGGTTTTAATAATACTTAATTAGTCAATACATTTTCCTTTATTAGTATTGCGATGGTTTGTTCGATACTTATTCTCATTTCAAATCAATACAAGGCTTTCATAAACAATTAAGTAAAGTTCCTTTTATCTCTCTTAAGTCGTTATACTAACTTCCATAAAGCTAGTATAACTCTTAAGCTTTTAAAACCAAGTATTACTCTTCTTTCACAAACGATTCTTAATTCTTTTGAAATACTTCAAGATTCTTATTATTTAAAACTCAAGTCAAAAGACATCGAAGTAAAACCACGTTCGATTAACAAACGTCGTCTCGTACTATATATATTCTTTTAAAATATTATGCTCAAGAGGATAGGAAGAATCACATAACTCCTCGGCGAAATCCACCTGCCAAGTCGAATATGTCGCGCGCAGAGTATCAACCTATAATAGTCAAATACGTCTATCAACGTCTAGACTACTCTGTAGAATATTCTAAGCAGAATGTTCTTATTTCTACGGAAATTTGGGCAGCACTTCCCTACCCGACAAACTACACAAGTCTACTGTAAATACAGTCCTATGTAAGTACAATTCAATTCTCTTCTTATATACCATCCTTCTATATCTTATACTCAATTCTAAACTACTATATGTAATTTCCAATTACAATAGAAGGACAAAGATATTTACCTCGATAAGCCCAAAATTATCCAAGATTAAAGTCGATCCGAGCAAGGTTTAGCTCTCTGTACATGCGCTCGATTCGCTCCAAGAAACCCTTAGAAGTTCTATACAACTTCTACTTAATAATTCAACCAACAATGAAGATTTTCCTAGGGTTTAGTTTTGTGACTAAAGGAAATATAGTAGTATTTCAGACTCTGAAATATAGAGGTAACTTTGGAATACTACAAGGTATTTGGGCCAAGGTATTTTGGAATAGTAACAATACTTGGAGAATACTTTTCTACCAAAGGGGTATTTGGACCAGCTTGAGGAAGGGGGTGTCTCGGCGAGAACACGAGGAGGGAGAGTGTGTCTCGGCGAGAACACGAGGAGGGGAGAGTGTTGGGCGAGAACCTTACTAAGGGGAGAGGATTTTGAGACTTGGAAATTGTTCAAGTGATGAAGAAGTCTTGCCTGATGGGGGTATTTATAGAACTACCAATGGTGCAGATTAAAACAAATAGAGGTGGAGATTTGGATCCATGTGAAGAATGAGGTCTTCCAACCAAGTGTCCACCATAACCTTGGGACATATGTCCACCACAACATTGGGACATATGTCCCCACAACTAAGAGCCATGTGGCCTTCCACTAGGCACAAGCGTCAACATACCTACTCCACTCCAAAAGAAAATGTCTTCCAAGACTTTGACCACGACCTTGTCCACTTGGCCAACATTTTCGTCAACCCGTACCAACTAAGGGTGACACGTGTAGCCCTCCTGTTAGTCCAAAATATTTCGTCTCTCGGAAAAATCCGTGTCGGTTAAAATATTAAAAGCGTAGAATTTCCTTGCGAGTTCGGAATCTTTTAGTTGAAAGTTCTAATTCCATCCTTAACCTAATTAGGGTTTGTACAAATGTATATGCGTTCTCACATACATACTGCGGAAATCTGAGGTATAACATTCTCCTCCTTAGAAACATTCGTCCGAATTTTCCTTCTCGAACGATAACGATAAAGTTCCTCATAACTTAAGCGGTTTGCAAATGCCACGCATGTCCACAATACAACACGCGCGCAAATACTTAAATCGAGTCCACGAGGAATCACCTCTAGCATCAAAGCTCCCTTTGAGTCTAAAGATATTCCGCCGCACCTTTGCTTCACAAAAATAATGATCACTTCTATTCTCTTACTCGTCGTACCTCATCGCCACTCGCACACTTCCTAAATAAACTTACCACGCTTTGTTATTGCTTGGTTCCAAAATCTCGGGGTTACTATTTCCAACTTAGTCATCGTTAGCGGGAACACTCTGGATGGATCTCGATACTTTTCGAACATAGCAACATGAAAGGCGAATCTTGCCTCTATGTCGGACGGCAAAGCTAACATAGGCAACCTAGCCTATTCTCCAAATGATCTGGCGCTCGAAGTACCTCGGGCTAAGTTTCCCTGCTTTCCAAATCTCGTCACGCCGCCAGGGTGGTACCTTTAAGAAAACCCATCGTCGACTGAACTCTAAGTGTCGGCGCAGATTATCCATACGACTTACGGTGACTCTGAGCTGCCGATAACCTCTCTGGGTAAGCTTTATCCACGTCCTGAATCAAGTATGAACCACTATCGAACCTTGCCAACATCAAACCAATCATTTGGCGACTGCCTACGCCCGTACGGCTTCATAAGGCGACATCAGAATCTGAAATGATAGCTATTATAATACTCACTCAACGAGGTGAATAATCCTTACGACTACCCACGAAATCAAAAACAAGCAGAGGTGAATGCAATCTTGAGACTACTTTGAGTTCCTAACCACTTTGGTAATCTCGAGAAAGAAATAGCGTAATGGCGGGCTCCATGCCGTCATAAAGTAAAAGTAGGAACCCGTGCGGTCTTACAACCTTCACGATATATAACATCTCGCATAACCCTCCGCCGAGTAAGCGATCCATGCGAAAGACAAGATGGTGACCTCCTCATCGGCGACTCTTGATCGAGCGTATCCGCGAATTCATCGATGGTCAACTAAACTTGGGCCTAACACCCTCGTGACCCTAACACGTAGCGGGACCACCACAAATTTTCCTTACTTCAAAGGCTGCGGGTTGACCCGCAACAGCCTCGGCCCGACCCGTTTATCGCGCTGGCTCTTGTTCCCGATCAGAACAATCTCTCCGTCAGTCACGAAAACCTAGTGGTCTTCTTAGCTCAACTACCCTCTTTCATTTCACACTACTCGGGGACTTATCACACAAATATATCTCGCGTATACTATGCACTCAGATAAGGGTCAAACATAAAAATAAATCTTTTACTCAAGATGGCCTGCCTCTAAGGTCTCGCGTATAATATCCTAAAGCTCACAATTTCCCTATCCGATCTTACCCTTTTAACTAACCATGATTTCTAATCACAATTAACCTGATGCTATCTGAACATAACACTTAAGATATACTCATCTTATCACGCATACTAATCTCTAGAGGTTAAGGATATACTGTATCTCTTCTTCACTCCCTTTGTCGTTCTAATCAATCACCTTGTTGGGCGCATAGCTAGGGAAGGTGATGAACTAGCCGATCTGAAGGTTGAGTCTCTACATCCGCGCCCTGCAGTCGGACAATTTCTCAAAATGGCCTGCTGTCATGGCATAACAATTTGTCGAAGAAGTCGACACTCCCATGACACCTACCACACGCGCAGAGGTGGGGTGACCTCTCAGCTAACACCCTTCCTCTCGAACCACTGAATCCTGGCGATGCGGTAGGATGAGTCCTCCTGCTGCATCCCTCCTCTTGAACATTCTCTCGTCACGCATGGCCACGGCCGCGAGTAAAACAAGCACCAACAAAAAGCGACATTCCGGGATGGCGCTGCCACTGTGAACAACGAGGAAAAGCGAACTGGTGGCTAGAACCTCGTATAGGCGTGATCCGAAGCCACGGAGCTCGACCAACTCCGGCGTACGAGCGTCCTGAACCACAGTGGAGGACCACTCTGCTTGGCGGAGGTGCGTATCGATCTATTTGTTGAGGCGGTCGCCTCGAAAGTTACCAAAGGACCTGCCGATCGGCGCCTTACCTGCGATCTTGGTTAACCGTCGATCCCTCGTTTCTCGACTGCTGCGCGTAAGCCGTCTGTGAGCCATGCTCATACGTGAAGAGCTACTCTTGCACAACCCTCTCTTAGATAGTCATCCGGACAGTGATAAATCGGTACATAATATACTCTGGTTGCTAAATCCTAGCTAATGAGGTCGTCTCTTTGCAATCCATACTTTACGCTCTTGGTGCGTGGGCGAAGGTTCAAATATCATGGTCGCGATGGGAACTCTGCATTTGTGCTAGACTCTGTGGGGCTGGCGGCGTCGAGAACTCCCGAATGAAGCACCACCTCGGGTGATGGTTGGGCTGTGCCTCGTAACCCTACGTGGTCTACTCGCGGCTCCTCGGTGCCTTGCCCTTCTAGGCGGGTTGCCTTGCGTGGAGGCATGGCGGTAAGGGAAAGAAATGCGTTAGAGGGTCGACTTATAACATAGCTCTAAGGCACGATCTCGAGTGAGAAGAATGGAACCCGATCCTAAATATCCTATAGCCTCACGATTATTGGTGTGGTGCACTGCACACGCTAATCAAGACTCTACTAGATGCGATGCGTAGACACTTTCAGGATTAAGCGCTCACGATACCACTTTTGTCACGACCAGGCCGGGCGTGGTGGTGCCTACGGGCACCCAGTAGACATCATCGAGTAACGGCGGAATATAAAACAAGACATGAAACAATATGAAGTGAGAAATAGTTTATCGAGAAAAAGGCTGTCGGCATATACATATAAAAGCTTGAGCAGTTACATCCCTTTACAAACCTTGCCCACAGATTACTACGGACCTCTAGAATGTTATAACAACAATGGCGGGGACGGGGCCCGTACCTGAATGTAAGTACCTACAGCGACGGGGACTATACGAATAAGCCTCAGGAGACACGGGCTTCCCAAAATCTTTGAGCTGTGACCACATGGCGAGGATCAACAAGCGGTGTACCTCTACTGCGGCGTGAGCGCGGCCCCGAAGGAGTCGATCTGGTACCAAGTATGTGGCGAAAATCGTAAATGAAATCATAATAGTCTATATAAAGCGGAAGACATATATGATAACCAATTTACGATACACAATATGCGATCATGTCAAGTCGAGGACTCGCGCCCAAAGTCGTCACTCAAATATAACCATGGGTCTCATGCCCACAATATCAATCATGCGGTGGAATTCCTTCCTCATTTGGCGATCCATGATATAAAAACACCAAGGAATACATATGAACACGGTCCCGCTGTGTCATAATAAAGCATGCGGGGTAAATGCGAAGGCATAGCCGACTACTAAAACCCACAGTACCAACAATGCTATAAAGCGTATCACGAGGTCTTTCTAGACCGCGCCACGTGATAGAAGCGGCCGCTCGCCCTCGGTATCAATGCGCGTCAAATCTGGAACTCACGCTGACTCGCGCAGGCCACTAGGCCGCGTGAGGTATTCCCGCGTCGGGTAGCTACTCCTCGGCGTCGTCTGGACTCGTAGTCGCGTGGCCACGTAGACGCGTGAGGTATTCCCACACTAACACGAAACTCTCGTAGCTCGCGTAGGTCCACGGATCCGCGAGGCATCCTCGCGTCGGGGCGACAACCCCGGTATATCATGTCGAGGTGAGTGGTACAATACTAACATAACGACTTATCGTTAAACAACATAAGCACAATCAAGAAACCCGCTTTACACAAACATCACAAGACACTAACACCGTAGCATCCTAACATGTTTACTTATCAAACCAACAAGAAAGTATTACAAGGCTATCACAAACCAACATAGTCAAGTTATTCACACAAGGTACTTTCTATTTTATGTCAACAAGTTGGGTTTTATCCCCAAAGTACTTATACATTAACTCTTTAAAAGATCCGTTTCTTTCACAAGAGTCGCACGATACCGTAGTATAAAAATAGAGTGACTATCTTTTTAAGTAAACCAAAACAATTTCCCTACCTTCTTTTGAACCAACTTAAGACAAAAGCATGCCTTCTTTTTAAGCGAAAACACTTTAAATTTTCAAGTCTTTGTCTTTTATAAATCAAGTCCTTACTTTGAAATTTTAAGAAAATCAAAACTTGTTTATTAATGATCTTATTAAAGCGACCATGATCTAGGAAATGTAATACAATTTTGTCTTATCTTAGCTTATGCGGATGGAGGTTTCTCTTGGTTTTAATAATACTTAATTAGTCAATACATTTTCCTTTATTAGTATTTGCGATAGTTTGTTCGATACTTATTCTCATTTAGAAATCAATACAAGGCTTTCATAAACAATTAAGTAAACCATTCATTTTATCTCTCTTAAGTCGTTATACCTAACTTCCCGTAAAGCTAGTATAACTCTTAAGCTTTAAAACCAAGTATTACTCTTTAACAAAGCGATTCTTAATTCTTTTGAAATACTTCAAGATTCTTATTATTTAAAACTCAAGTCAAAGACATCGAAGTAAAACCACGTTCGGTTATCACCGTGTCGTCTACCGTACTATATATATTCTTTTAAAATATCATGCTCGAGAGGATAGGAAGAATCACATACCTCGCCGCGAAATCCACTGCCCAGTCGAATATGTCGCGCAGTATCGACTATAATAGTCAAATCGTCTATCAGCGTCTAGACTACTCGTAAAATATTCTAAGCGGAAGGTGTTATACCGTATTTCCAGTATGCGTGGGGGCGTGCGTAGAAATTTTCGAACTTCTTTAGGCTTGGCGGAATTCTTTTGTGCACAACACGTTAGGAGTCGTTTTCGGCGAAGCGTTTCCACGACTTTCGTAGGAAAATTCGGCTATGTCATTTTTAATTTTTGCGGATTTTTCAGAGGCGAAACATTTTGGACCAACGAGAGGCGACACTTGTCACCTCTAATTGGAAGAGTGGGCGACAACTTTGGGCTAGCTTGGGCGATTTTGTGCCTTTCCCTTGGTCAAGGGTTAGGTAGGATATTTTGTGGTAGATGGATAAGGTAGCACATGGCTAAATCTTGGCCTTACACTGCTATGCACTTGTCTTCGTCTTGGCCATTGGTTGGCCTTCACTTGACCTATAAATGCCACTCTAGTTGAAGACATTCTTCATCCTAAACTTGAGCAATCTATCTAAGTCTCAAACTACTCCCTCCTCTTGAGTTTAGTCCACACCTCCCCTTTGGTAGAGCTTCCTCCCCTTTGTAGTGGTTAGTAGTAGGGTACCCCACTGCTAGTTGTTTCGTATAATACCCCTTGTTGTGGTATAGAAATACTCTCTAGTATTGTTATAATGCCCGAATACCTTGACCCAAATACCTTGTAGTATTCCCAAGGTTACACTTTTACAAAAGCCGGAAAATCACGATTATACTTCCTTTAGCCACAAAGCGAAACCACTGAAATCTTCACCGTTGTTGAAGTTGTAAGTAGAAGTTGGTTAGAACTTCTAAGGGTTGTTTGGGCGCTCGGAGTAGGAGCTAAGCGTTGCTCGGGATCGACTTTATACTTGGATAATTTTGGGCTTATCGAGGTAAACACTCTTGTCCTTCTATTGTAATTGGAAATTACATGTTAGAATTATAGTTGAAGTATACTATATATAGAATGAACTTAGTATTGTGGCAATGTCTTTTGACTTAAGCTGAAGAATAAAGCGAATGAGCTGTAATTACATAGGGTGTATTACGATGAACTTGTGTAGTATTACTATGAGTAGAATTGTACGTCAGGTTAAGCGTGAAACCCCCACTGGTTGGCTTGGTGGCCGACCTCGATAGAGAGGAGATTTCTGTTTGTTGCGGGAGAGTCTTCTTGAATTTTACGTAGAATATGGAGCGATGAGATCTAGATGTTAATAAGCGCCTTGTGGCCTTATAGGTTGAAGTACTACGTGTGGTGCGATCTGCGTGGCTTAAGGAGTAGCCAGCGGTTTGAAGTACTTGGGCGTTTTGCTATTAGTCGATACTCGTCGCGAGGTATGTGAACCTCTTCCTATCTCTTCTAGCATGATATGTGTGAACTATGTAGTGCGGTAGGCGTCGTGTGTTAGCGTGTTTGATTATTTTTAAAACATAAAGGTTATAACGGCTTTATGGGAAGATGGTTATAACAGCTTTATGTAGGTAAGAAAATACTTTGTGGTTTTAAAAGGTAACTGATGTGAATTATAACTGGCTTGTAAAGAACTTGATGTATTTCAAAAGATTTATAAATCGTTTTGAAGGGAGAGTAACACTTGGTTTTAAAGGTTTTAAAAAGAGTTATACTAGCTTTATGGGGAGTTAGGTATAATGTCTTAAGAGAGGTAAAGAAAATGGTTTACTGATGTTAGAAGTTAAGAGACTTGATCTTATAAGATAAGAGACTTAACTTATTTGTTTTAATGTGAATGTTTGTGTGAAACCTCATTCGTGAGTAATGAGTACTTGGTTTTATTTAAAGGGATAATGTTTCTTGATTTGGAAATCAGAATGTGTATCGACAGACCACTGCAGCGTTAATAAAGGAAAATGTATTGAAAAATGATGAATTGTATTAAAACCAGTAGAAACCTCCATCTGTATAGAAACTAAGATAAGACAAAATGATATTACATTTTCTAGATCATGATTCTTTGTAATAAGAATGTTGTAAACAAGAATAACCTACTCTCGCGTGAGGCATATATTACTCGATTGTTCTAAAAGGAATCAGTGATTAAGTTTATGAACTATGAAACCCTTGGAAAATGAGAAGCTTGAGTAATTGAAACTAGGCAAAGCGGAACTTAGGAAAGAATGTTGTTACTAGATTTTGAAAATGAATGTGGGTTGGTCATTCTAAAACTACGGGTATCGGGTGACTTTTATAAAAGTAATGGATCTCTTTTAAAAGAACTTAGCGTATGTAGTACTTTGGGGTTAAAAACCGGACTTTGGCGTAAAATGAAAGTACTTTGAGTTGTGTGAAACTTGCCTATGCTTGTTGTTGTGAAACTTGCCTATCTTGTGATGATAGCCTTTGTTGTGCAAGTGTGGTATTTACGTATTCTGGCGTCTCGATAGAGTCGGTTGACTTGTTGAGAACTTACTTGGGCGTCTTTGGCGGTGATGGAGAATTCCGCGGGTATGTTTCCATTTTGATTCTTGTCTTGTTGTTGATGTCACATGGGCGTATGTCTGCCGTCTGATATTAGGGGGCATGCGGCCGTGCGGCGGGTTGATTACGATATATGGTTATTACGCAACATGGGCGTGTCTGCCGTCACGATATTCGGGGCATGTGGCGGCGGGGTTGACCACCGATATATTGTTATTGAGGTTACATGGGCATGTCTACCGTCTGATGTCCGGGGCATGTGGCGTGCGGCGCTTGTTATTGTTGCATCATGGACATGTCTACACCGTCACGATGTTGAGGCATGCGGCCGTGATGCGAACATGATGGATGTTGTGGGCGTGAGACCCGTAGTTATATTTGAGTGGTGACTTTGAGGCGTGAGTCACGACTTGGCCTTTTATGTTGCGTCTTGTATTTTGGTTATCATACATGTCTCCTGCTTTTTAGGCTATTATGATTTCATTTCTGATGTTGTGATTTCACATACTTGGTACTGTTGTCTTGACCTCCTTGAGGCTGCGTTAAATCTGCGCGGTAGAGGTACATCGATCGTGGATCCGCTCTTAGGATCTCATTTGGCGTGTTGGAAAGCTCTGTTCCTTGAGGCTTATCTTTGGTATGTTTCCTGAGTTGTAGGTTCTTGTACATTCGGGGTATGGCGGCGAGCCTGTCGTCATAGTTGTTGTAAATCTTAAGTGCATGCTTTGTGGTGGCGGGGTTTGTAAAAAGGATAAGCGTTCGGGTTTTTATGTATATATCTTGAAGGCATTTGTTTTGGTTGGCTTTGTTTATTTATCATGTCTCTCATTTCATGTTTAAAGTTTTTATTTCATTGGTTTTTCTACGATGTTATATCGCTAATTGCCGGGGTAAGGCACGATCCACGGCCGGATTAGTCGTGACAAAGTGGTATCGAAGCGATTAGTCCTCGGAAAGTGTCTGACCGTGTCTAGTAGAGTCTTGATTATCGGTGTGTTGTGCACCACGTCTATGTCGAGGAGGCTATAGGACATGTAAGTTAGTTTCTATTCTTCTCGTTACGAGATCGTGCCTTAGAAGTGAGTTGTAAGTTGGACCCCTCGATGTGTTTCATTTTACGATTATGCCTCGCGCAAGCGACCAGTGCCGAAGGGCAAAGCGGTGAGGCGCTAGTGGGATCTGAGAGGAAGTAAGAAGCGCGAGCGATCGATACACGAGCAGTGCTTCCGGCGGCGAGTTCGCGCGCCACGGCACCAGCGGGGTTTAGGCGCGGCCGTGGCGATAAGACTCTGATGCACGAGCCTCGGTCCCGCGATGCGGAAGCGGGGAGATGGGTCACGAGAGATGGCGATTATTGGCGAGTTGTGACGAGATATGAAGCAGTGAATCTGGCGATTCGGTTCAGCGCTTTGTAGTGCACGAAGCGAATAGTTTGAGGCTACGGGACTTTACGAGTTGTAGCCCTTGAGTTTTATGGGTGAGGCACGAGGATGATCCGCGAGGAGTTCATCCGTCGATTCTGAAGGATCGTCACGGGTGATCAAGGCTTGAGACCGAGTGTGACGCCCGGTTCGCATCGGCTGCGTGATACGCGATCGATTAGTTTGATTCGTGGGAGCTTTCGGGAGAGCATGCACCTCCAGCGATATGGGATGAGTTTTTAGGGGCTTTTCTCACGCACTTCTTGCCTCCAGATGAGGAGGCGCGGGCGACAAATTTTATTCTTGAGACAGAGGCGCCTGTCGAGTACAATGTCGAGTTCGATTCTTTGGCTCGATATGTCCTGCGCTTATTGCGAATATGGAGGATAGGGTGCATCGCTACGTCAGGGGCTAGATGATTATATGGCGAGTCTTGTGCGGGTGTTTCTCTTGTAGGCATGGACATTGCCGCGTTGAGCTCGTACGCGGAGTGCGAGGCGCGAAGATCGGCGGGTGGACGGCTTTCGTGAGAAGAAGGCCAAGGCGGCGGATATTTTAGCGACTTTAGGCGGACCGCCTCGGCAGAACTAGTTATGTACCTCGCCATTGCGAGTGGTCCTCCGCGACGCCGGGACCGCCAGGATATTGAGGAAGCGGTCGGGGCTCCCGGGTTTGAATGTTCGAGAGTAGGGTGTTGTCGAATCACGATCACCTACCTCGGTGTAGTCTATGTGGTAGACCGCATTTGAAGAGTGTCGTAGTACGAGGAGCTTGTTATTCTTGCGGCCAGCGAGGCCATATGATGAGAAGCTTGTCCGGCCGAGGGGTAGCGGTAGGATAGCCTGAGACTACTAGCGATTTGCGGGCCACGGTAAGTCGCGGTGGAAGTTCGATTTTAGCGGTCCTTGAACGCCTAGTTTCAGTATATCCTTAACCACAGTAGATACTTGTATGTATTGATGTTAATGATGTGTTAAGTGTTATGTTCGAATAGCTTTGTGCTATAGTGTGATTTAAAAATCTGGTTAGTGTGAGATGGAAGTGGTAGCTTCCGTGATGTTAGTGTCGAGGCGGAAGTTGGCGCTCTGATGGGTCGTGTTGGGGCCATGTTGCGGGCCAACCGCGTCCGTTCGAGGAAGGTCAGCTGCAGGTGGTCGCCCGGTGGCGAGTCACGAGGGTGCTAGGCCAGTTTAGATGACCATCGTATGAGTTCGTAGATATGTTCGACGAGAATCGGTTCGTGAAGGCGAGAATGGCCTTAGAGGAAATCGAGGGTAGTAAGATGACCAAGTTTGGAGGTGGTAACTCCAAGGGTTGGAAAGCGAAGCGTTGAAGGAAGTGTGGTGCGGATACTAGAAAGAGCTCGAGTGTTGAGAAGATGCAGCGAGATAGGGGAGAAGGAGCGTGTGTGATCGTTTCTTTTGTGAAATGTAGGTGCGAAGGAGTATATTTTAGACCTTGGTGGGGAACTTTTGTGCTAAGCGAGGTGGTTCCTCGTTGGCGTGGATTTGGGTTTCTTGGCGCATGTTATTTTGTGGCGGTGTGGCATGTTTGATTCTCGTAAGTATAGTAGTGAAGACTATCTTGGCCTTGCGTTTGTTTGAGACTTAGAAGGAACATTCGGGGCGAATGTTTCTAAGGAAGGGAGAATGTTATACCGTATTTCAGTATATGCGTGGGGGCGTGCGTAGAAATTTCGAACTTCTTTAGGCTTGGCGAATTCTTTTTGTGCCTGACACGTTAGAGTCGTTTTTCGGCGAAGCGTTTCCACGACTTTCGTAGGAAAATTTGGCTATGTCATTTTTAATTTTTGCGGATTTTTAGAGGCGAAACATTTTGGACCAGCGAGAGGCGACACTTGTCACCCTCTGGTGGAAAAGTGGGCGGCAACTTTGGGCTAGCTTGGGCGATTTTGTGCCTTTCCTTGGTCAAGGGTTAGGTAGGATATTTTGTGGTAGATGGATAAGGTAGTACGTGGCTAAATCTTGGCCTTACACTTGCTATGCACTTGTCTTCATCTTGGCCATTGGTTGGCCTTCACTTGACCTATAAATACCCCTCTGGTTGAAGACATTCTTCATCCTAAACTTGAGCAATCTATCTAAGTCTCAAACTACTCCCTCCTCTTGAGTTTCGTCCACTTGCCTCCCACTTTGGCGAGAGCTTCCTCCCTTTGTAGTGGTTAGCCGTGGGGTACCCACTAGCCTAGTTGTTTTCGTATAATACCCTTGTTGTGGTATAGAAATACTCTCTAGTATTGTTATAATGCCCAAATACCTTGACCCAAATACCTTGTAGTATTCCCGAGTTACACTTTTACAAAAGCCGGAAAATACGATTATACTTCCTTTAGCCACAAAGCGAAACCACTAAGGAAATCTTCACCCGTTGTTGAAGTTGTAAGTAGAAGTTAGTTAGAACTTCTAAGGGTTGTTGGGCGCTCGGAGTAGGAGCTAAGCGTTGCTCGGGATCGACTTTATACTTGGATAATTTTGGGCTTATCGAGGTAAACACTCATCCTTCTATTGTAATTGGAAATTACATGTTAGAATTATAGTTGAAGTATACTATATATAGAAGCGAACTTAGTATTGTGGCAATGTCTTTTGACTTAAGCTGAAGAATAAAGAAGCTGACGTAATTACATGGGGTGTATTCTGATGGGACTTGTGTAGTATTCTGTGAGTAGAATTGTACGTCAGGTTAAGCGTGCAAACCCCCACTGGTTGGCAGTAGCGGCCTCGATAGAGAGGAGATTCTGTTGTTGCGGGAGAAGTCTTTGCGAATTTTCTGTAGAATATGGAACGATGAGATCTAGATGTTAATAAGCGCCTTGTGGCCTTATAGGTTGAAGTACTACGTGTGGTGCGATCTACGTGGCTTAAGGAGTAGCCGACGGTTTGAAGTACTTGGAGCGTTTTGCTATTAGTCGATACTCGTCGCGAGGTATGTGAACCTCTTCCTATCTCTTCTAGCATGATATGTGTGAACTATGTAGTACGGTAGACGTACATGTGTTAACTGTGTTTGATTATTTTTAAAACATAAAGGGTTATAACGGCTTTATGGGAAGATGGTTATAACAGCTTTATGTAGGTAAGAAAATACTTTGTGGTTTTAAAAGGTAACTGATGTGAATTATAACTGGCTTGTAAAGAACTTGATGTATTTCAAAAGATTTATAAATCGTTTTGAAGGGAGAGTAACACTTGGTTTTAAAGGTTTTAAAAAGAGTTATACTAGCTTTATGGGGAGTTAGGTATAATGTCTTAAGAGAGGTAAAGAAAATGGTTTACTGATGTTAGAAGTTAAGAGACTTGATCTTATAAGATAAGAGACTTAACTTATTTGTTTTAATGTGAATGTTTGTGTGAAACCTCATTCGTGAGTAATGAGTACTTGGTTTTATTTAAAGGGATAATGTTTCTTGATTTGAAATCGAATGTGTATCGACAGGACAACTGCGGCGTTAATAAAGGAAAATGTATTGAAAAATGATGAATTGTATTAAAACCGGTAGAAACCTCCATACGTATAGAAACTAAGATAAGACAAAATGATATTACATTTTCTAGATCATAACTTTGTAATAAGAATGTTGTAAACAAGAATAACCTACTCTCGCGTGAGACATATATTACTCGATTGTTCTAATAAGGAATCAGTGATTAAGTTTATGAACTATGAAACCCTTGGAAAATGAGAAGCTTGAGTAATTGAAACTAGGCAAGCTGGAACTTAGGAAAGAATGTTGTTACTTGATTTTGAAAAGGAATGTGGGTTGGTCATTCTAATACTACGGTGTCGGGTGACTTTTATAAAAGTAATGGATCTCTTTTAAAGAACTTAACGTATGTAGTACTTTGGGGTTAAAAACCGGACTTTGGCATAAAATGAAAGTACTTTGAGTTGTGTGAAACTTGCCTATGCTTGTTGTTGTGAAACTTGCCTATGCTTGTGATGATAGCCTTTGTTGTGCAAGTGTGGTATTTACGTATTACGCGTCTCTCGATAGAGTCGGTTGACTTATTGAGAACTTACTTGGGCGTCTTTGGCGGTGATGGAGAATTCCGCGGGTATGTTTCCATTTTGATTATTGTCTTGTTGTTGATGTCACATGGACATGTCTACACCCGTCACGATATTAGGGGCATGCGGCCGTGCGGCGGGTTGATTACCGATATATGGTTATAAGCGCAACATGGGCGTGTCTGCCGTCTGATGCAGGCGTGTGGCCGTGCGGCGAGTTGACCACCAGTATATTGTTATTGAGGTTACATGGGCATGTCTACACCGTCACGATGTCCGGGGCATGTGGCCATGCGGCCTTGTTGTGTGTTGCATCATGGACATGTCTACACCGTCGATATTGAGGGCATGCGGCCGTGATCACGAACATGATGGATGTTGTGGGCGTGAGACCCAGTAGTTATATTTGAGTGGTGACTTTGAGGCGTGAGTCACGACTTGGCTAACTTTTATGTTGCGTCTTGTATTTTGGTTATCATACATGTCTCCACTTTTAGGCTATTATGATTTCATTCTGATGTTGTGATTTCACATACTTGGTACTGTTATGCGACCTCCTTGAGTGCGTTAAATCTGCGCGGTAGAGTACGTCGATCGTGGATCCGCTCTTAGGATCTCATTTGACGTGTTGGAAAGCTCAGTTCCTTGGAGGCTTATCTTTGGTATGTTTCCACTGAGTTGTAGGTTCTTGTACATTGAGGGTATGGCGAGCCACTGTCCGTCATAGTTGTTGTAAATCTTAAGTGCAGCCTTTGTGGTGGCGGGGGTTTGTAAAAGGATAAGCTATTCGGGTTTTTATGTATATATCTGAAGGCAAGCTGTTTTGGTTGGCTTTGTTTATTTATCATGTCTCTCATTTCATGTTTAAAGTTTTTATTTCCATTGGTTTTCTCGATGTTGTATCGCTAGAATTGCAGGGTAAGACACGATCACGGGCGGATTAGTCGTGTGAAGGTTCTTATTCTACGGAAAATTTGGCGACAACTTCACTGCAGACAAACTACACAAGTCTCACTGTAAATACGATCCTATGTAAGTACAATTCAATTCTCTTCTTATATACCATCATACATATCTTATACTCAATTCTAAACTACTATATGTAATTTCCAATTACAATAGAAGGACAAAGATATTTACCTCGATAAGCCCAAAATTATCCAAGATTAAAGTCGATCCTGAGCAAGGTTTAGCTCCTATTATGTTGTCACGACCCGACCACGGGCATGGCCAGTGCCTTACCGGGCACCTAGTGATACAACATCGAGAGAAAATCGCGGAAATGAAAACTTACACATGAAACAAGATATCTGATAATGAAATAAGAAAGCAGGCTAACCAAAGCGGTTACCTTTACGAATATATAAATAAAACTTGAACGACGATTACATCCCTTTTACAAACCACGCCACGGCGATTACTGGACCTCACAGAATGTTATAACAACAACAATGGCGGGACAAGGCCGCCGTACCACGAATGTAAGTACCTACTGACGGGGACTATACGAAAGATAAGCCTCGGAGAAGCGGGCTTCCAACGATGGTGTGATCCTATGGCGAGGATCGACAAGCGGTGTACCTCTACCTGCGGCATGAGCGCGGCCCGAAGGAAGTCGATCTGCGGTACCAAGTATGTGGCGAAAATCGTAAATGAAATCATAGTAGTCTATATAAAGCAGAGACATATATGATAACCAAACTACGATTACATAATATGTAGCGATCCGTCAAGTCGAGACTACGCCCTCAAAGTCATCACTCGAATATAACTATGGGTCTCGTACTGCAGCATCAATCATGCGGTGGAACACCTTCCCTTACTGGCGATCTCGATAACCACGCAGGGTACGCATGAACACGGGTCGCGCGTGTCATAAAACCGTCTGGGGCAAATGCGAAGGCTAACTACGGATACAGCGCGTCGTCAAGCGGCCGGGCAATCACGAAGCCAACTACGGATACCAAAGCGTACCAACAAATCTATATAACCGTACCACGAAGTGACCCGGGGCAATGCAGCCAACTACGGATACCACTGCGCCACGTGGCGGCGGGGCAATCACGAACTAACTACGGATACGGCGGAATCACGAGACCCGTCACAAAACTGAGCAGGGCAAATCGAAGGCTAACTACGGATACTGGCGAATCGGCCACGACCTGCGGGGCAAGTACTAGATCGACTACGGATATCAAGCGAATCGGTAAAACCTCGTGGAGAGCTAGTCCGTGGAATAATAATCACGAAGCGTGCGTGGAATGCTCGTCGCTGCGTACATCAGTAAGATCATAACAAATCAGCACGCCATCCGTGAGAGGCAGCGGTGGTATAGAAATACAATACTAACGCGACAAGGCTATCACGCGCAAACATAGGCAAGTTACACACAACTCGAGTACTTTCATTTTATGCCAAAGTCGGTTTTAACCCGAAGTACTACGTCGTTAAATTCTTTTTAAAAGATCCATTTCTTTTACAAAGGTCACGATCTGTATTATCAAAATAGAGTGACTAACATTTTAAGTAAACCAAAACAACTTTCATACTTTCCTTTTAAACCAAATTAAGACAATACTATGCCTTCGGCACGGGCAAAACACTTCTCCTTTTAAAGTCAAGTTACCGTTTTAAAACTAATGATAAAACCATTCGTTTGTTTTCATAAAGTCGTTATAACTAACTTCCCGTAAAGGTTATAACACTTTATGTTTTAAACCAACCAAATTCATTTTAGCACGTATGCGTCTACCGTACTACATAGTTCACAACAATCATGCTAGAAAAGATAGGAAGAGGTTCACGTACCTCGCGGCGATTATCGACGATTAGCAAAGCGCTCGCGTCTCCAACGCGCACGCCTTTTCCACCCTTGAGTAGAATCGCTGCTCGTGATACTTGACTATAAAGGCCCATGGCGTCTATCGACCTCTAGATCTCTTGTAGAATAATTCTAGATACAAGATTCCTTATTCTCTACGGAAAATTCGGCACCTCCCCGCACATGACCACAAAAATCTCCTCTCTGCGAGGCTGCTGCAAACCAACAATCCCGGGGTTACATCTAGCAGGGCGTGTACAATTCTACTCCACAATAATACTACAAGTCTCACGTAAATACGATCCTATGTAAATCTGATTCAATTCTTTATAAGAATCCTTCGATATATCTTATACTCGATTCTAAGCTACTCTGACATGTAATCTCGATTCTGATAGGGGGCGTAAGTAATTACCTCGATAAGCCCAAAATTATCCAAGATATAAGTCGATCACGAGCAGCGTTTAGCTCGATTCCTTATGCTCCAACCCGCTCGAAACCCTTAGAAGTTTCTAAACAACTTCTCTTAACACTTCATCTAAGCTATGAAGATTTTTCTAGGAGCTTCGTTTTGCGACTATGGAATAAAGTAGTATTTAGGGCTCTTATGTTGGGATTTTTGGAATACCACCAGGATTTAGGCTAAAGTATTTGGAATAACAATAATACTTGAAGAATTCTACTCAAGGTGCGGGGTGTTTGGGCGAGAACTCGCTAAGGGAGGAGGAATTTTTGCCTTGGAAACTTTCTAATGTGGATGAAATAAAGTCTTGCACACTGAGGGTATTTATAGGAAATCAATGGCCAAGATCTAGGCAAGTGGATGGTGAGGATGGGAGTACATGTGTGTGGGTAGTTGGCCAACCATTTGGCTACCACAAAAATGGGACAAGTGGCGCGCGAAAATGGACCAACTTGTCCTTTGAAAAATGTGCCCTTGTCTACTCGATTCGGCCAACATGGACACCGCGGGGTGACACGTGTCGCCCCTACTCGTCAAAATATTTCATCTTCGAAAATATCCGTAATGCCAAAAATCCGAAAATAAAGTGGGCCACTTAAAGCGTAAATTTTCAGTGGGCCCAGCGTGACCAATTCGGAAATAAAATTTCATAATTCTCAAATATTCCAAAAGTCCAAATACCAAATCGGGAATCAATTCCCTTTATGAACATTTTCCTTCACAAAATCAGGAAACTTTTTAGTGAAAAATCACGTCTTTCTTCGCTTTCCGATTTCTTTGTAGTATTCTCGTGCGTGCGTCCTCGTATACATACCACGAAACTACGGTGTAACATTCTTCCCCTTTAGAAACATTCGTCCGAATGTTCGCTTCTAAACCTCTAATCATACAAGCGTCGGTATAGTCTTCACTCTTATGCTTACAAACCAATTATGCCATGCATGGCCATAATATAACATCTGCATAAAACTCGATCCAAGCCAGCGAGGAATCACCCCTAACGTGTATAACAACACAAAAACTTCCACCCGTGGTCCAAAGGATACTTTCTTCACATCTATACTTATAAAAGGACACTTGGCATCTTCGCCTCTTTTCTTACTTGTCGTACCCTCGCCGTACACTCGAACTCTTATCGTATACTTACCACGTTTACATCATTGCTTGATTTCCAAAATCTCGGGTTACTATCTCTAACTTGGTCATCATTAGCGGGAACACTGCGGAGGATCTCGATTACTCTTAGAAACATAGCAACATGGAATCTGGACGTCTTGCCTCACAAGTCGGACGGCGATTGCTAACTTATAAGGCAACGGCCTATTCTACTATTATCTGAAAATGCCCAAGTACCTGCGTGCTAAGTTTCCCTTCTTTCCAAATTTCGTCACACCGCCGGGGTGGTACCTTGAAGACCCCGTCACTTTGAACTCCAGTGTCGGCGCCGATCGTCCATGCGACTTACGTTGACTACGGTGCTAATAACTTACGGATAAACGCTTATCCGCGTCCTGCTGAAACAAGTAGGGACCAAACTATCTGAACCTTGCCGACATCGAACCAATCGGCCAAACCTACACTCGCCCATACAAGGCTTAGCCAAGGCACCGTCAGAATCTTGAAATGGCGGCTAGTATAATACTCGCTCAACGAGGCAAATAATCCTCGCATTACCACGAAATCAAAACAGGCGTAACCTATCCTCGATATGCGGATAAAATCTCGGCTGTTAGTCCAGTCGGCTCGAGGTGAATACAATCTGAGACTCACTGAGTTCCTAACCCGCGTAAAACCTCCCGAAGAAATAGCCGTATCGGGCTCGCTGCTGCCGTAAAAATAAAAGTAGGAACCGTGCGACGCCTTACAACGCTACGATATACAACTCGCGCATAACCTCGCGAGTAAGCAGTCCGACTAAAAGACAAGATGGGCTGACCCAGCCTGCCCTACTGGTCGAGCATCCACAAGCTTCGTCGATGGTTATCTAAACTTGGGCCTAACACCCTCGTGACCACCATCGTCTAGCGGGACCACCTCAGCCCGGCCCGCGCATTCGGGTTGCGGGTTGACTCGCGAAATAGCCTCGGCCGACCAACCGTACTAAACTCTCGTTCCGATCCGGAACAATCTTACGATTCCGTCATGAAAACTACTTCCGTCTCACACTACCCGTGGATTTATCACTTACACACCGTACTAACGAACATAGCACTCCGCGTGTATCTACCATAACAACCTAAACAAGTCTCTTAAGTGAAGATCTCCCTGTAACTCTTGCCTCGCTTTCCTTTGCGCTCTAATCAAATCTTGCTCTGTTTGGCGCGTAACTCTGAAGGTGATGAACGACCACGATCCGAAGGTGAGTGCGTAACATCCGCGCCACTCTGTTCGGATAATTTCTATAAAATGGCCTGTGTCATGAGCCTAACAAGCTATCTAAGTAGTCGACACTCCCCAAGAACCCTACCCAGCGACCATGCAGAGGTGGGGGTGGCCTCTCAGCTAACACCCTTCTCTCAGATCCATGAATCATGGCCCGACTGGTAGGCTAAGTCATCCCACTGTATCCTCTCTTAGGAAATTCTCTCCTCGCGTATGCGCCATTGCAGCGGGGACATAACGAGCGATAAGTCAAACTCTATCTTGTATTCTCGAGCCGTCACGATTACGCCTCAACCTCGTAAATCTATCTGCGAGCTCTCGCCATCTGCGAGGGCAAGAAGTGTAAGAAATGCCTCGAGGTCTTGATCACTTTCATGATCATTTGTCGAATAAACTCGATGATCTTCCCCGGTTCTAGATCCATAGAACTTCGGGTGAGCTGACTTCGAAGTCGAAATCTCAACTATCGGATCTAGGGTGAACTCACGATGCTGCGGAACCTCAGGCTCTCGTGCATCCTCATTCACAGCCTGAGCCTAGCTAGTATGGGCCGTTTACTTGTAACTCATATCCTCGGCTCACAGTCGTGGCCCGGAGGCTCGGTATCGTGGCCTCGGTAGAAAGCTATGCCGCTCTAAACTCTGTTTGGGGCTAGCGGCGTCATAAAACTAAATGTCGTCTAAAGTACTATCTCGGGTAATGGCCAGGGCATGTGCCTCGTAACCCTCATGTTCTACTCGTAGCTCCTCTGCTGCCTTGCCGCCATACGGGCTCTGGTTGCCTTGCGTAGAGGCATAGCGGGCAATGAATCGTCGGAGGAGTCGACTTATAACACGGCTCTAAGGCGCGATCTCGAGTGAGAAGAATGAAACCAATCCTAAATATCTTGCGACGCTTACGATTATAGGTGTGGTGCGCTGACACCGATAATCAAGACTCTACTAGATACGGTCTGTAGACAACTTTTGAGGATTAAGCGCTCACGATACCACTTTTGTCACGACGACCACGGGCGCGATGGTGCCTTACCGGGCACCCTGGTGATCTGACATCGAGAAAATCGGCGGAAATGAAAACTTACATGAAACAAGATATCTGATAATGAAATAAAGCAGGCTAACCAGCGGTTACCTTTACGAATATATAAATAAAACTTGAACGACGATTTACATCCCTTTTACAAACTACGCGCGGCGATTACTACGGACCTCTGCAGAATGTTATAACAACAACGCGGGGCGGGGCCCGCCGTACCACGAATGTAAGTACTACAACGCGGGGACTATACGAATAAGCCTCGGAGCGGGCTTCCCAACATTTGAGCTGTGATCCTATGGCGAGGATCGACAAGCGGTGTACCTCTACTGCGGCGTGAGCGGCCCCGAAGGAAGTCGATCTGGCGGTACAGTATGTGGCCCGAAAATCACGTAAATGAAATCATAGTAGTCTATATAAAGCGAGACATATATGATAACCAAACTACGATACATAATATGTAGCGATCCGCGTCAAGTCATGGACTCGCGCCTCAAAGTCATCACTCGAATATAACTATGGGTCTCGTACATGGCATCAATCATGCGTGGAACACGCTTCCCGCTGCCGGCGATCTCGATAGCCACGAGAGTACACATGAACACGGGTCCACGCGTGTCATAAAAACCGTCACGGGGCAAGTCACAGCTAACTACGGATACAAAGCGCGTCGTCAGCGGCCAGGCAAAGTCGAAAGCCAACTACGGATAACAAAGCCGTGCGATAAATCTATATAACCATACCACGAGGCGACCGAGGCAAATCACGAAGCCAACTACGGATACCACTGCGCCCGCGTGGCGGCGGGGCAAATCACGAACTAACTACCGGATACTGCCGGAATCACGAGACCGTCCTGGCCCGAGCGGGGCAAATCTGAAGGCTAACTACGGATACGGCCGAATCCGCCACGACCTCGGGCAATCACGAAACGACTACGGATACCAAGCCGAATCAGTAAAACCTCATGGAGAGTTAGCCCATGGAATAATAATCACAGAAGCGTACCCGTGGAATGCTCCGTCACTGCCGGTACGTCCAAGTACATAACAAATCAGCCGGCCCTCCATCGAGAGACGCGGTGGTATAGAAATACAATACTAGCACGACAAGGCTATCACACGCAAACATAGGCAAGTTACCGCGACTCGAGGTACTTTCATTTTATTCCAAAGTCGGTTTTAACTCCAGTACTACGTCGTTAAATTCTTTTAAAAGATCCATTTCTTTTACAAAGGTCACCGATGTATTATCAAAATAGAGTGACTAACATTTTAAGTTAACCAACTTCCATACTTTCCTTTTTAAACCAAATTAAGACAATACTATGCCTTCTTTTTAGACCAAAACACTTCTCCTTTTAAAGTCAAGTTACCATTTTAAAACTAATGATAAAACCATTCATTTGTTTTCATAATGTCGTTATAACTAACTTCCGTAAAGTTGTTATAACACTTTATGTTTAAACCAACCAAATTCATTTAGCACGTATGCGTCTACCGTACTACATAGTTCCAACAATCATGCTAGAAAAGATAGGAAGAGGTTCACGTACCTCGCGGCGATTATCGACGATTAGCAAAGCGCTCGCGTCTCTAACGCTCGCCTTTTCCACCGCCCGAGTAGAATCGCTACTCGTAGTACTTGACTATAAAGGCCACGGCGTCTATCAACCTCTAGATCTCTTGGTAGAATAATTCTAGATACAAGATTCCTTATTCTACGGAAAATTGGCGCCTCCCCACATGACCACAAAAATCTCCTCTAACGAGGCTGCTGCGAACCAACAATCCGGGGAGGGGTTACCGTCTAGCAGGACGTGTACAATTCTACTCACAATAATACTACAAGTCTCTGTAAATACAGTCCTATGTAAATCTGATTCAATTCTTTATAATCATCCTTCCGATATATCTTATACCGATTCTAAACTACTCTGACATGTAATCTCCGATTCTGATAGGGGACGTAGGTAATTACCTCGATAAGCCCAAAATTATCCAAGATATAAGTCGATCTGAGCAGCGTTTAGCTCGATTCCTTACGCTCAACCACTCCAAGCAACCGCAGAAGTTTCTAAACAACCTCTTAACACTTCATCTAAGCTATGAAGATTTTTCTAGGGCTTCGTTTGAGACTATGGAATAAAGTAGTATTTAGGGCTCTTATGTTGGGATTTTTGGAATACCACCAGGATTTAGGCTAAAGTATTTGGAATAACAACAATACTTGAAGAATTCTACTCAAGGTGGGGGTCTTTGGATGAGAACTCGCTAAGGAGGGAGGGAATTTTTGCCTTGAAACTTTCTAATGTGGATGAAATAAAGTCTTGCACACTGAGGGGTATTTATAGAAATCAATGGCCAAGATCTAGGAAAGTGGATGGTGAGGATGGGGTACATGTGTGTGGGTAGTTGGCCAACCATTTGGCTACCACAAAATGGGACAAGTGGCGCGCAAAATGGACCAACATCCGCAAAAAGCGTGCCAACTTGTCTACTCCAATTCGGCCAACATGGACACGGGGTGACACGTGTCGCCCCTACTCATCAAAATATTTCATCTTCGAAAATATCCGTAATGCCAAAAATCCAAAAATAAAGTGGGCCCAGCAAGCGTAAATTTTCGTGGGCCCAGCGTGACCAATTCGGAAATAAAATTTCATAATTCTCAAATATTCCAAAAGTCCAAATACCAAATCTGGGAATCCAATTCCCTTTATGAACATTTTCCTTCACAAAATCAGGAAACTTTTAGTCGAAAAATCACGTCTTTCTTATTTCCGATTTCTTGTCGTATTCTCATACGTACGTCCTCGTATACATACCCTGGAACTACGGGGTGTAACATATGTATGCTCCAATTCGCTCCAAGAAACCCTTAGAAGTTCTATACAACTTCTACTTATACTTGACAGCAATGATGAAGAGTTTCCTAGGGTTTCATTTGTGACTAAAGGAAGTATAGTAGTATTTGACTCTAAGTATAGAGTAACTTTGGAATACTACAAGGTATTTGGGCCAAGGTATTTTGGAATAGTAACAATACTTGGAGAATACTTTTCTACCAAAGGGGTATTTGGACAGCTTGAGGAAGGGGGGTGTGTCTCGGCGAGAACACAAGGAGGGAGGGGGGGGAGAGTGTGTCTCGGAGAGAACACAAGGAGGGGGGGGGGGGAGAGTGTTAGACGAGAGCCTTACTAAGGGGGAGAGGGATTTTGAGACTTGGAAATTGTTCAAGTGATGAAGAAGTCTTGCCTGAGGGGGTATTTATAGAACCGCTGATAGTACAGATTAAAACAAATGGAGGTGAAGATTTGGATCCATGTGAAGAATGAGGTCTTCCAACCAAGTGTCCACCATAACCTTGGGACATATGTCCACCACAACATTGGGACATATGTCCCCACATGACAAGAGCCATGTGGCGCTTCCAGCAAGCTGGCGTCAACATACCTCTCCGCTCACAAGAAAATGTCTTCCAAGACTTTGACCACTTGACCTTGTCCACTTGGCCAACATTTTCGTCCAACCCATACCAACTAAGGGTGACACATGTCGCCCTCCTGTTAATCCAAAATATTTCGTCTCTCGGAAAAATCCGTGTCGGTTAAAATATTAAAAGCGTAGAATTTCCTTGAGTTGAATCTTTTCCGTTCAAAGTTCACAATTCCATCCTTAACCTAATTAGGGTTTGTACAAATGTACGAACGTTCTCACATACATAATCTGGAAATACGGGGTATAACACTTATGGCCCTAATACCTGTGCAGCATGTCAGTCGCCATAAGCCAAAGGGATTATCTTTTAAACTTCCAACCCACTTACAGCGTATCATAGTCTCAATATACTCTCTGCATGACACCTAAACATATAACAACTTTATCATGCATACAAGTTTCTAAAGGGTCAAAGACATACCTGAAATCATATAGGCGGTTCAAAGGACCGCTAAAACTGGGAACTTCCACCACGACCTCTGCCACGGCCTGTCGGTGCATGAACATCCTGCCTAGCTATTGAAGGCGAAGAACCCATGGCGATCCGATGTGTGTTGTCCCACGGGACCCCCTTATAAGGACACTCTCTTAACATATGGCCTGAAGCGACCACAAGAAAAACAAGCACCGTGCTGCGCGACATACCCGTAATGGAACCTACCACATTTGGGCGCGTTGAGGCAAAGGTGGCCTCGGCCCGGAACCCCGTCTCACCGAGACCACTAAAGTTCTAGAATCGGCCGGCCCTGCATTCCCGGGGTTGTAAAACCCCCCGCTGGAAAACTGTGGAGGAGCACTCGGTGCTGGCTGCAATGTAGACCTAGTCTGCTGCTGGAAATTGTCGCCTCGAAAGGTACCCTGAAACCCGGCCGTCTTGGCCGTCTTGGGCTGGCCTGTGTCTGGCTGGTCCTCTCTCTCTCTGTCTTCGATCCCCTGTGCATAAGCCTGCATCCTGGAAATATCCATACCTGGCTGAAGGGCCACTCCCAGACATGCAGTAATCATATAACGATCTAGCCCCATCACATAGCGGTGAACTCTTTCCGCCATGTCAGCCACAATAGTATGCGCATACCTGGCCAACGAGTCAAACTCCAGGTTGTACTCCCTGATGGTCCTCCCATTCTGCCTCAATGACAAGAACCTATCAACACGGGCTCTCCGTTTCGGAGGCAAAAAGTGATCGAAAGGCCTCAGTGAACTCATCCCAAGCTGGCTTTGGGCGAGCACGCGCCTTCGATAGCTCCCAGACTCAAACCAGTTCAACGCGATATCGCGTAACGGTAAGCTAACACAGCGACTCTGTCTCCGAGGCCCTATGTTATACCCGTATTTCGTATGTATGCGTGGGGCGTGCGTAGAAAAGTTTGGGCTTTAAAGTGGCTTGGGCGATTTATTTTTGTGCCTGACACGATTAAGTCGTTTTTGGCGAAGCGTTTCTGTGACTTGCGAAGGAAAATTCGGCTATGTCATTTTAAATTTTTGCGAATTTTTCCGAGAGGCGAAACATTTTGGACCAGCGGGAGGGTGACAAGTGTCACCTCGTAGTGAAGCGTTGTGGTGGGCGGCACGTGGGGCGATTTCAAGATAAGATTGGGCAAGATATTTGTGAGGTTTTAAGGAGTAGGGGCTAGGGGCACTTGGGCACATCTTGGCCCTCACTTGCCCCCACTTGGCTAGATCATGGCCACTTGATTTCCCTATAAATACCCCTCCCCTTTGAAGACTTCTTCGTCAAAACTTTCCTAAGTCTAAAATCCTCCCACTCTCCTTGTAGTGTTTCGTCAAACACCCCCTCCCCCTTTGAGAAGGCCGCTTTGGCCGAGAGCCCCTCCCCAGCGTGAGTACCCCACTCCTAGTGGGGTTGGTAGAGGGTATCACCACTTGTGGGGTTGTCTCGTATAAATACCCCCCCTCTTGGTAGAAAATACTCTCCAAAGTATTGTTACTATACCCAAAATACCTTAGCCGTATACCTTGTAGTATTCCAAAGATACCTCTATACGTAGAGCAGGAAATACTCAGTATGTCCTTTTGTCTCAAGCCGAAACCACAGGAAAATCTTCACAGTTGGTTGAAGTATTTAAGAAGAAGTTGCGTAGAACTTCTAAGGGTTGTTTGGAGCGGGTTGGAGCACCCGGAGTAGGAGCTAAGCGTTGCTCAGGACCGACATTTATACTTGGATAATTATGGGCTTATCGAGGTAAATATCTTGTCTCCCTTTTGTAATTAGAGTGTATATACTATTGAAGTATAAGTATAAGTATAAGTTATATACAAGGAAGGTATATAAGAAGGGAATTGAACTGTACTTACATAGGACTGTATTACAGTAGAATTGTGAAGTTTGTCGGGTAGGGAAGTACTGCCCAATTTTCCGTAGAATCTTGTGTCTAGATTTATTCTACCGAGTAGTCTAGACTTTGATAGACTTGTATAACCTTTATAGGTTGAATGTTCTGCAAGTAGCATGTGCTACTAGAAAGGTGAACAAGGCTAAGGGTTATAAGCGAGTGGGCGTTTTGCTAATAGTCGATAATCGTCGCGAGGTATGTGATTCTTCCTATCCTCTTGAGCATGATATTTTAAAAGAATATATATATAGTACGGTAGACGTACGCGTGCTAATTGAACATAGTTGTACGGCAATGTCTTTTGACTTAAGCCTGAATAATAAGAATCTTGAAGTATTTGAGAGAATTAAGAACTGTTTTTGAAAGAAGAGTATTGTTTGGTTTTAAAAAGCTTAAGAGTTATACTAGCTTTATGGGAAGTTAGGTATAACGGCTTAAGAGAGGTAAAAAGAATTGTTTACTGATTTTTAGAAGTTAAGAGACTTGATCTTAAAAGATAAGAGACTTGACTTAATTGAATTAATATGAGTTTTGTTAAAAATGTGTGAAACCTCATTCGTGAGTAATGAGTACTTGGTTTTTAAAAGGAATAATGTTTCTTGATTTGAATCAGAATAAGTATCGAACACACCACAGCAGCGCTAATAAAGGGAAATGTTTTGACTAATAAAGTATTATTAAAACCAGTAGAAACTTCCATCTGCATAGAAGCTAAGATGAGACAAAATGATATTACATTTCCTAGATCATGGCTTTCTTTGTAATAAAGTATTATGAACCAGAATAACCTACTCACACATAAGGCATATGTTTCTCGAATTGTTTTAAAGGATTAAAACTATGAACTACGAAACCTTTCGAAAAATGAGAAACTTGAACATTTGAAATTAGGCAAACTGGAACGTTTGGAAAATAATGTTATTACTCGATTTTACAAAGGGAAGTGTTTTGGTTTACTTAAAAGGATAGCCACTCTATTTTTTATACTACGGGTATTGTGTGGCTTTTGTGAAAGTAACGTATCTTTTAAAAGAGTTAATGTATGAAGTGCTTTGGGGATAAAAACCCGAACTTGTTGACATATAGTAGAAAGTACCTTATGTGTATAACTTGGTTGTGTTGGTTTGTGATAGCCTTGTAATACTTTCTTGTTGATTTGATAAGTAAACATGCTAGGATGCTACGTGTGTTAGTATCTTGTGATGTTTTGTGTAAAGGGGTTTCCTCGATTGCGCTTAAAGTTGTTTAAGCGATCAGCGTTATGTTGGTATTATACCACTCGCCTTGACTTGTTTAGGAGGTTAGGCCCTCCGATGCGGGGTAGACTCGGTGATGCAGGACCGTGATTCGAGAATACCTCATGCGGGTCGAGGGACCTATGCGAACTACGAGTTCGAGTTAGTGTGCGGCCTTTATGGTCATGCGGTCTCTGTGGCCATGCGGACTGCGAGTCCAGGCGGATGCCGGGGAGTAGCTACCCTCGATGCGGGGTTATACCTTATGCGGGCCTATGAGGTTGGCCTATTCGGAGCTGCGGAGAGTTCCAAGGCTAGACGCGCACATTTGATCTGCGAGCGAGTGACGGCTTTGATCATGTAGCGATGCAGGCAGATATCATAATCTGATTTATGACCTTGTTAGTCTTGTAGGTGTTAGTAGTCGGCTATGCCTTGCTTACCTGTCTTGTTTTATTAGGACACAGGTGGGACACGGTGTTCGTATGTATTCCTTGGTGCTTTTATATTATAAGCTGGCGGTGAGGAAGGTATTCCACGGGCATGATTGATGTTGTGGGCGTGAGACCCGTAGTTACATTTGAGTGATGACTTTGAGGCATGAGTCACGGCGACATGGCCTTATTTATTGTGAAGCGTAGTTTGGTTATCATACATGTCTCTGCTTTATAGACTATTATGATTTCATTTCTGATATTTTCGATTTCACATACTTGGTACTGTTGTCTTGACCTCGCCGAAGTGCGTTCATGCGCGAGTAAAGGTACACCGATCATTGATCCTTGCTCTTAGGGTCGCGATTCGGCGTTTGGGAAGCTCCGTTTCTCGGAGGCTTATCGATGGTATAGTCACTGTAAATCGTAGGTACTTACATTCGAGGTATGGCGGGGCCTGTCCGCCATTGTTGTCGTATCATTCTTAAGTGCAGCCAATCTTGTTGTAGGCGGAATTTGTAAGAAGGATGTAGCTATTCGGTTTTGAAGTTTTTATATATATATCTTAGAAAGCAAGTTTTCTCAGTTCTTGTTTAGTACTTCATAATTATTTCATGTTATTGTTTTATGTTCGCTGATTTTCTACGATGTATGACTACTTGGGTGCGGGTAAGGCACGATCCGCGAACCGAATGGAGTCGTGACAAAAGTGGTATCGAAGCGATTAATCCTTGGAAAGTGTCTACGGGCCGTATCGATGAAGTCTTGATTATCGGTGTGTTGTGCACCACACCAATGTCGAGAGGCTATAGGATATTTAGGATTGGTTTCCATTCTTCTCACTCTGAGATCGTGCCTTAGAGCTATGTTGTAAGTTGGACCCTCTAACGTATTTCTTTCCCTTACCGTTATGCCTCCGCGTAGGGCAAACCCGGGCCCAGGAGGGCAAGGCAGCCGAGGGAGCTGCGAGTAGAGTACAGAGGGTTACGCGGGCACAGGCCCAATCATCACCTGGGGTGGTGCTTCATTCGGGAGTTCGGCGCGCGTCGGTCAGCGAGTTTAGCATAGCGGCGGCGATTCTCTGCGGCCATGATATTTGAACCTTGGTTCCACGACGAGGGCAGAGAATATAGATTGCAAAGCGGCGACCATTACTAGCTATGGATTTGGCTACGAGAAGTATACGATATGTACGCGAGTCTTGATGACTATCTAAGAGAGGTTGTACAAGAGTAATTCTTGATTGAAGCTTGGCATGGCACGTATGCGGGCTTATGGCGGCGAGCCAAAGCGTAGAGATCGGCGGGTTAACGAGGCAGCGAAGAAGGGCGAGCAGCGAGGTCCTTTAGTAACTTTGGCGAATCACCTCGCGGCCAGATTGATTATGCACATCCACGGTCTGAGTGGTCTCCGCGGGGTTCGGGGCGTTCGGGGTAGGCGGGAGTTGGTGAGCTCGGGGCTTAGGTTCCGCGATGTGGCGACGTCGTCGGGAATGTCGTCTTTCTTTGGTACTTGTTGTACTGCGGCCGTCGAGGCAGTTGTCGAAAGGGTGTCTAGTAGGAGGATGAAAGTAGGAGGACTCGACGCCCGAGGATCGGTGGGTAGTTCGTCACCTTCCCAGCTATGCGCCCTGCAGGCGGGTTTGATTAGAGCGACTAAGGGAGTGAAGCGGTAGATCTGGTATATCCTTAACCTCAGAGATCGGTATGTGTGATAAGATGGGTATATCATAAGTGCTACGTTACGATGGCGGTGTGTTAGTTGTGATTAGAAATCATGGTTAGTAGCAGGGAAGATTGGGGATAGGAAAAGTGTGAGCCTTAGAGCTTTATCGTAGAGACCTTAGAGGAGAGGCCGTCTTTGGTAAAAGAATTATTTCATGTTTGACCACTTATCGCGGTGCATAGTGCGTGAGATATATTTGTGGGATAAGTCACGAGTAGTAGGAAATGAAAGAGGGTAGTTGAGCTAAGAAGACCGTTAGGGTTTCGTAACGGGATTAGTGAACTTGTTCCGGATCGGGGAGCGAGTGTGTTGCGTGTTGTCGGGTCGGGTTGCGGCCACGTTGCGGGTCAACCAGCGGCTGTTGGTGGTGGGGTCGGTTGTGGTGGTCGCCTTGTGGTAAGTCACGAGGTGTTAGGCCCAGTTTAGTTAACAGTGTCTGAGTTCGTGGATGCGTTCGACGATGGTCGGGCGATGGGGTCGGCCATCTTGTCTTTTAGTCGGGGCCAGGTTACTCGGCGAAGGTTATGCGAGATGTTACATCGGAAGGCTGTAAGGCTGCAGGTGCCTACCTTCTTATGAGTGATAGTGGAGCCAGTTCTGTTGTTTCTTTTTCTGGAAGTTTTACCAGGCAGGGTTAGGAACTCAGGTGAGTCTCCGTATCGTATTCATCCTCGGGCCAGTGTTTTGATTTCAGGGGTAGCGGTGAGGATTGTTGCCTCCTGTTGAGGGAGTGTTTTAGCTACCATTTCAGTGTTTGGTTATTACCTTATGAAGCCTTGTAGGGGCAGAAGCGTAAGTTGCCAGTCGATTGGTTCGATGTTGGCAAGGTTCAGATAGTTGGTTCAGGCTTGTTCCAGCAGACTGTGGATAGGGAAGAAGCGAGCATGTATGGCGAGCATAGATGTGATCATTTCTTTGGTAAGGAGAAGGTGCGAAGGAAGTATATTTTAGACCTCGGGTAAGGGCTTTCGTGATGTTAGAGGTGTTTCCTCGTGGACTTGGATGTAAGTATTTGCGCAGGTGTTTCTGTGGCCAGGTGTGGCAGGATTGTTCTCGTAAGAATAGTAGTGAAGACTATACTGGCGCGCGTTTGTTTTGAGACTTAGAAGGAACATTCGGGACGAATGTTTCTAAGGAGGGGAGAATGTTATACCCCGTATTTTGGAGTATGCGTGGGGCGTGCGTGAAAAGTTTGGGCTTTAAAGTGGCTTGGGCGATTTATTTTTGTGCACAACACCCGATTAAGTCGTTTTTTTCGCCCGAAGCGTTTCTGTGACTTGCGAAGGGAAAATTCCGGCTATGTCATTTTAAATTTTTGCGAATTTTTCCGAGAGACGAAACATTTTGGACCAACGGGAGGGTGACCATAGTGGGCGTTGTGGTGGGCGGCACATGGGACGATTTCAAGATAAGATTGGGCAAGATATTTGTGAGGGTTTTAAGGAGTAGGGGCTAGGGGGCACTTGGGCACATCTTGGCCTCAGCACTTTGACTTGGCTAGATCATGGCCCTTGATTTCACGAAAAATACCCCTCCCACTTTGCAGACTTCTTCATCCAAAAACTTTCCTAAGTCTAAAATCCTCCCACCCTCTCCTTGTAGTGTGGCGTCCAAACACACCCCTCCCCATTTGAGAACGCCCTTTGGTGAGCCCTCCCATGGCGTGAGTACCCCTCCTAGTGGGGTTGGTAGAGGGTATACACCACGCTTGTGGGGTTGTCTAAATATAAATACCATCTTGGTAGAAAATACTCTCCAAAGTATTGTTACTATACCCAAAATACCTTAGCCGTATACCTTGTAGTATTCAAGATACCTCTATCGTAGAGCAGGAAATACTACCGTATGTCCTTTTGTCTCAAACCGAAACCCTAAGGAAAATCTTCACAGTTGGTTGAAGTATTTAAGAAGAAGTTCGTAGAACTTCTAAGGGTTGTTTGGAGCGGGTTGGAGCACCGGAGTAGGAGCTAAGCGTTGCTCGGGACCAAACGTTTATACTTGGATAATTATGGGCTTATCGAGGTAAATATCTTGTCTCCTTTTGTAATTAGAGTGTATATACTATTGAAGTATAAGTATAAGTATAAGTTATATACAAGGAAGGTATATAAGAAGGAATTGAGCGTACTTACATGGGGTGTATTCTGATAGAATTGTGAAGTTTGTCGGGTAGGGAAGTCTTGCCCAATTTTAGTAGAATCTTGTGTCTAGATTTATTCTACAAGTAGTCTAGACTTTGATAGACTTGTATAACCTTTATAGGTTGAATGTTACGCAAGTAGCATGTGCTACTAGAAAGGTGAACAAGGCTAAGCGGGTTATAAGCCGTGGGCGTTTTGCTAATAGTCGATAATCGTCGCGAGGTATGTGATTCTTCCTATCCTCTTGAGCATGATATTTTAAAAGAATATATATATATAGTCGGTAGGCGTCACGGCGTGCTAATTGAGCGTGGTTATGCGGCAATGTCTTTTGACTTAAGCTGAATAATAAGAATCTTGAAGTATTTGAGAGAATTAAAAGCTGTTTTTGAAAGAAGAGTATTGTTTGGTTTTAAAAGCTTAAGAGTTATACTAGCTTTATGGGAAGTTAGGTATAACGGCTTAAGAGAGGTAAAAGAATGGTTCTTGATTTTTAGAAGTTAAGAGACTTTATCTTAAAGATAAGAGACTTGACTTAATTGAATTAATATGAGTTTTGTTAAAAATGTGTGAAACCTCGTTAAATCGATAATGAGTACTTGGTTTTAAAAGGAATAATGTTTCTTGATTTGAAATCGAATAAGTATCGAACACACCACAGCAGCGCTAATAAAGGGAAATGTTTTGACTAATAAAGTATTATTAAAACCAGTAGAAACTTCCATCTGCATAGAAGCTAAGATGAGACAAAATGATATTACATTTCTAGATCATGGCTTTGTAATAAAGTTATGAACAGAATAACCTACTCACACATAAGGCATATGTTTCTCGAATTGTTTTAAAGTTAAAACTATGAACTACGAAACCTTTCGAAAAATGAGAAACTTGAACATTTGAAATTAGGCAAACTGGAACGTTTGGAAAATAATGTTATTACTCGATTTTACAAAGGGAAGTGTTTTGGTTTACTTAAAAGGATAGCCACTCTATTTTTTATACTACGGGTATTGTGTGGCTTTTGTGAAAGTAACGTATCTTTTAAAAGAGTTAATGTATGAAGTGCTTTGGGGATAAAACCGAACTTGTTGACATATAGTAGAAAGTACCTTATGTGTATAACTTGGTTGTGTTGGTTTGTGATAGCCTTGTAATACTTTCTTGTTGATTTGATAAGTAAACATGCTAGGATGCTACGTGTGTTAGTATCTTGTGATGTTTTGTGTAAAGGGGGTTTCCCTCGATTGCGCTTAAAGTTGTTTTAAGCGATCAGTAGTTATGTTGGTATTATACCACTCGCGCCGACTTGTTTAGGAGGTTAAGGCGCCTCCGTCTGCGGGGTAGACTTCGGCGATGCAGGACCGTGATTCGAGAATACCTCATGCGGGTCGAGGAGTTCGAGTTAATGTCGCGGCCTTTATGGTCATGCGGTCTCTGTGGCCGTGCGGTGCGAGTCGGCGGATGCGGGAGTAGCTACCCTCGATGCGGGGTTATACCTCATGCGGGCCTATGAGGTTGGCCTATCTGGCTGCGGAGAAGTTCGAGGGCTAGGCGCGCATTTGATCTGCGGCGAGTGACGGCTTTGATCATGTGGCGGTGCAGACAGATATCATGATCTGATTTATGACCTTGTTAATCTTGTAGGTGTTAGTAGTCGGCTATGCCTTCGTGCTTACCATGTCTTGTTTTATTAGGACAGGTGGGACACGGTGTTCATATGTATTCCTTGGTGCTTTTATATTATAAAGCTGGCGGTGAGGAAGGTATTCCACGGGCATGATTGATGTTGTGGGCGTGAGACCCGTAGTTACATTTGAGTGATGACTTTGAGGCATGAGTCACGACTTGACATGGCCTTATTTATTGTGGCGTAGTTTGGTTATCATACATGTCTCTGCTTTATAGACTATTATGATTTCATTTCTGATATTTTGATTTCACATACTTGGTACTGTTATCTTGACCTCGCCCGAGGCTGCGTTAAATCTGCGCGAGTAAAGGTACACCAGTCATTGATCCTTGCTCTTACGGTCACTGTTCAGCGTTTGGGAAGCTCCGTTTCTCCGGAGGCTTATCAGTGGTATAGTCCCCTGTCGTCGTAGGTACTTACGTTCGAGGGTATGGCGGGGCCTGTCCGCCATTGTTATCGTATCATTCTTAGAAGTGCAGCAAATGCTGTTGTGGCGGAATTTGTAAGAAGGATGTAACTGTTCGGTTTTGAAGTTTTTTAATATATATATGTCGAAAGGCAAGTTTTTCTCAGATTACTGTTTCGTACTTCATAATTATTTCATGTTATTGTTTTATGTTCCGCTGATTTTCTCTGATGTATGACTACTTGGGTGCCCGGGTAAGGCACGATCCACGAGCCGGGCAGGTCGTGACACCACTAGCCTGCGTAGTTAGTTATGTAGCTGAGCGAACTCTTGAGATCATCCTCGGATCTCGAACCATAAAACTCGGGTGGACTACAACCCAGAAAATCCCGAATCCTCAGACTGTCGGCTCTAGGGTTAGCTACCTGCTCCTGTAGGCGCTGCCCTACCACTATGCTAGTCAATAGCCTGATCTGCTCTCCATAATCTCTAAACTCTGCCCTTTGGCTGCAGGCTGGAGGCTCGGTGCAGGGACCTCTGGAGCTCTTGCGCTCTCGGCTCTCTACTCTTTGGCGTGGCTGAACCCGCCGATCCGCCTACTACCTCAGGCATAGTCTGTGCCTAAGTCCTGGTAACCCTCTGCGTACCACCAGCAGCTCCCGCTGCTGCCTTGCCTACGGGCCACAGTGCGCCTTCCGTGGAGCATAAGCTATTACATAAGAATAGGTCGAGAGGATTCAACCTACTAGGGCGACTCTCTTGCACGATCTCGAAAGAGAAGAATGGAAACCAATCCTAAATGTCCTGTAGCCTCACGATTATAGATGTGGTGCCAACACACCGATAATCAGACTCTACTAGACACGATGCGTAGACAACTTTTCGAGGACTAAGCGCTCGATACCACTTTTGTCACGGCCGACCCGGGCGCGATTGGTGCCCTACAGGCACCACTTGCAGTATACATCGAGAGATAATCAGTGGAACATACATGAAACTTATAAAATAACTCAGCGAAATAAAAACAACGAGTTAGCGATAGGGCTACCTTCCATGACATATATATACAACTGAAGCAGTTGCCTCATTTCCTTAAAAAACTGACCCCAAATATGTGACTACAGACCGCTAAGAGTTTTAACATAACAATGGCGGGGACGGGGCCCGCCATACCACCTGAATATACGTGAATCTACAACCTCGGGAATCGTGCGAGATAAGCCTCGGAGCAAATGGAGCTTTTTCGAAAGCGAGCGAGATCCTAGAGCAAGGATCACCGACTGTGCACCTAATACTGCGGGAATGAACCACGGCCCGAAGAAATCGATTACAGTGCAGAATATGGAGCGGAAAATAAGGTCGTTAAACAAATCATAAGCGTGCGGAAGAATGGCGAGGCAAGTATAAAAGGGTAAATACGGATCCTACGTGTCATTACCATCTCGTGAACTTAATCGTACCTTATTATCTTTTCCCATTTACATAAAAGTTATAGTCACATTCTTACGTACATGCTTAGGAAAAACCGTCAAGTTCATTACCATATAACTTACTTACCTTACATAACATAATTCGGCCCTTTATGGAGGGACGCTTATCTTGCAGGCCGATGCGGGGGCGATAAAGTCTCGTAGTGCGCGTAAGGTATCTTGCCGGCCCGTCACGGGGCGCGGTAAAGTCACATAGTCTGCCCGTAAGGTATCTTGCCGGCCCGTCACGGGGCGCGGTAAATCACATAGTCTGCCCGTAAGGTATCTTTGCCGGCCCGTCCACGGGGCGCGGTAAGATCACATAGTCTGCCCGTAAGGTATCTTTGCGGCCCGTTCTGGGACGTGATAAAATCACATAGTCTGCCCCTAAAGGTATACTGCCCGGCCCATTCACGGGGCGGTAAAATCACATTAAATCAGAATTTAACCCAGCGTACTTCACCTCTACTCGCTTTAGAATGACTCTTTTCAAATAAAACTTCCAAGATACTAATAGCAGTAGTATCAAGTCATATCTACTTTTCAAGACAAATCACCATACCTTTTAGAAATACATTTACTGGCTAAATCAAGTGACTTCTTTCTTAAAACCCTTAAGCAATTGGTACCTTTAAAACAATTTGCCATTCTTTATTTCAAGTCATTCTTTGTTTATATTACTAGAAAACCATTCTCTTAACATTCCATAAAGTTATTATAACCAACTTCCCATAAAGTAGTTATACTAACTTTATGCCTTAGACTAATTCATTCTTTTTATAGCCAAGAGACTTATACTTTCAAATCAAATCACGTAGCTTTCAAAATACTTCAAGTCTCTTAACTTTTTAGAAAACAAGTTTCTTAACTTTAGAATGGCAAGAAATCAATACTTTCCAAATCAAGTATTCTATACTTTTAATCAATTCATTTCTTCCTTTAAGAATCAAGTCCCATGACTTGAAAAATAAAGTCCATAACCTTTTAAAAATTTGAGGTTCATTGTCTTAAAACTTCATACGTAAATTCTTATAAATTAAGTAACATATACTTTGGTGCGTTGTGAATAAGTTATACTTATTTATAACGATCTTAATCAAGTAGCCATGATCTAGAAAATGTAATACAATTTTGTCTTATCTTAGCTTCTATGCAGATGGAGAATTCTACTCATTTTAACTTAATTGATTGTCATTACATTTTCTTTTATTAGCATGCGGTGGCTTGTTCGATACTTATTCTCATTTGTCAGTAACTTAGCCAAGTCAACGGCTCCAAATACCTCTAACGACTCTTACCAGCGTCCCCATAAGACTTGGTAAGAACTTAGGATAACTTAGACATAACCTTTCGTAGAGTAAGTCAACATACATACCTCTTAACTTAGAGTAGGAGGAAACATGAAATAATACCACATGTATATTCCATACATATAATCATGCCAAAGGAAAGAAGAGGTTCGCATACCTCGCGGCGATTATCGACAATTAGCAAAATGCTCCAAAGTACTTCAACCTTGATAGCTATTCCATCCCTTAAGTAGAATACGCTATACTTAGTACTTCAACCTATAATGTCCATAACACGTCCGTTAACTTCTCACTTCACGTAGAATATTATAAGTGCAAAGTCACTAAATTCTACGGAAAATCGGACAATGACACTTCCTTTGTTTCTACATACTTTGCCACCTTTTCAAGGTAGAATTCAATAACCAAACACGCCGCATTTAAGGCCCAACAATGCAATTAATCAATAGGGATTACCGCCTACTAGGCGTGTAAAATTCCGCCCACAAACGATATCAACTAATACAAACTATTAGGCAATTCGTGACTTGAGATCTGATAACACAATTCTTATCAATTTCCTTTTCAATCCAAGTTTTTAGCATAACATGATATCAAGTCGCAATCGATTATAACTACTATAATCTTGAGTAAGTAACATGCGACGATTCTAATTAACGACCAAATTGTAATCCAACTTCAAATGGCTTATATGACATTTCGGTTTTTAGGATACAACAATCCATAACACTTATAAAACTTCAACACATATACTTCATGCTAGCAAACATGTAAGGCTAACAACAATATATAATCTTGTAACACTTAAGAGACAAGATTATTACCTCAACGATTCTTAGTCGACTTGAATCCTAAGTCGCTCCTTAGCACTTAGAGCCTCTTCTTGACACTTCAATCCACCACTTGAGACCCTTAGAATATCATAAACCACTTCCCTTAAATCTTCCAATCAAAACCTCGAAAAGAAACTAGGTTTTCACCTTGCGACTAATACGAAAATGCTATTTTCCCGGGATTTTTCTATTGAGATACCCTTACAATACCCTCATGAACCATGGTTTAAAGTGTGGAGCTTAAAGAACAACAAACGAATTTTTTTCTCCCTTTGATGAACCAAACCCGAGAGCCTTTAGAACAACAACAAATTTTTCATGGAAATTTTCTAAGTGTAGAACTCTTGTCTTGCTACTAGTACTACTATATAGCAACATGGAGGGTTGAGATTAGCACAAATGTGTGGTTTGGATGAAGTTCTTTTAAATATCAACTAAGTGGTCCCATTGACTAAGTCAAATATATCAAGCTCACTACTTGCAAGACTTGGTCATCTAAACAATGGTCAAATGACCCTTTTGCCCATGTAATTTTCGTCCAAGACAACATAAGTGGGGTGACACGTGTCGCCCTCCCATTCATCACAATATTACATTTTCCGACAATTCCATAATTCCGATAAATTTTTACAAGTCTCTAATCTTAACATTTGGGATTCTCACGTACGTTCTTAAAACATGTCCTGTAAATACGGGGTGTAACATTCTTCCTCCGCAGTAATTAGATATTACTCATCGTTATAGTATATAGATGAACTTGTATTAAGGAAGATATGGAAAATAAGGTGTGCATGTACCATTTTCTAGTTGAGGCCGAGACTAGGACTTTTCGGACCATTGGATTCGTTGATTTTTATTGTCGTCATCTACACTTGTCGCATGTTATATAATGAAGGAAATATTATTGTTGATAGTTAACATAACTTATATAACATGTTGGAACTTGATTTGGATTAAAAAGGAATTAAGGAAAATGGATTTGGATTTGGATTTAAAGTATGATGGCAGAGAATGGCCCTTAATGTTTGTAAATAATGGATTGTTTTAATATAGATTGTGGGGTAGAATTTTACACGTCCAGTTAGGCGTGTAATCCTTTTTGGCTAACTGTTGGTTGCGCCTTAAATGTGGCTTGTTGGTTGATGAATGCGGGCCTTGGAAAATGCGTAGAAACAAAGGAAGTCTTGCCCAAATTTCCGTAGAATTGAGGGCCATTATTTGGTATAAGTCTTATACTAGAAAGTGTGATATTGATAGAAGCGCTATCATCATTATAGGTTGAAGTACTACGTGGCATATTCTACTTGGAGGTGGAATAGCCAATGAGGTTGAAGTACATTGGAGCGTATTGCTACTTGTCGTTTGGGTTAGTCGCCAACGAGGTATGTGAACTTCTTCCTTCTATCGATATGATTATCCTTGAAGTATAATTTCCTTGTTTTGGAGTATACATGACTTATTCTTGAAGTATACTTGTCTTGTTATTTGGAGTATACATGACTTGTTTTCTTGAAGTACTTGCCTTGTCATTAGGAAGTATTCATGTTATTGATTTTTATGCTAAAGGTATGTCTAAAATATTCCTAAGTTCTTACCATGTCTTATGGGGGATGTTGGTAAGAGACGTTAGAAAGTATTAGAAAAGGGTATAACCTATTCACGGTTCAAATGAATGTTAATTTTAAATGTATGAGTGACTTGGTTTGAAATGAATAAGTTACTTGAATTACTTTAAAGTTATGAGATTTGATTTAAAGTAATGAGACTTGATTTTCAAGGTTAAGAGACTTGTTTTAATTAAAAGATTGTGAGACTTTATTTTCAAGTTATGGGACTTGATTTTGAAAGTCGTGTGATTTGATTATATAAATATAAGTGAATTGATTTTGAAGTATATGATACTTGGTTTTGAAAGTATAAAGTCACTTGTGTTTTGAAAGATATAATACTTGAGTTGAAAAGTACAAGCTTACTTGATTTAAATGTATAAATTACTTGATTGATTTAAAGAGAATACATGATTTGGTTTGGAAAGAGTAAGTGATTTGATTTAAAGAGAAGTTACTTGATTTCAAAACCTTGAATTGAATTTCTAAAGGTGTAGTAACTTGATTTGGAAAGTATAGATTACTTGATTTGAAAAGTATAGATTACTTGATTTGAAAAGGTATGGATTACTTGATTCGGAAAGAATAAGTAACTCGATTTGAAAAGTATGGATTACTCGATTTAAGGAGAATAAATGACTTGAGGTTGAAAGAAGAGGTTCTTGGTTTTAAAAAGTATAAGTTACTTAAGTTTAAAAGTGTAAGTAACTTGATTTTGATAGCAAAAGTGTCAAGACCCGACCCCGGGGCCGCGACTGGTGCCTTACCTGGGCACCCCGTTCAGGTATACATCAGAGAATAGCAGCGGAACATACACAACACATAAACATGTTTAGACAATAAACATCACAGGCTAGCCGATAAGGCCGCCTTCCATAAAATATACATAACCAAAAGTAAAACAGTAACTTTGTTCTTACAGCCCAAACCACAATGTGACTACAGACCTCTAGGAATAACAACTGTGGCGGGACAGGGCCCCGCCATACCCCTGAATGTACATAATATCTACAACATCAGGGAAAACCGTACCAAAAGACAAGCCTCCGGAGAAATGGAGCTTACGACACTGATCGGTGATCCTAAAAATGAGGATCCACCGCTACCCCCTACCGGCATGAGCGGCCCAGGAAGGGGTCGATACACAATATGTACTAAGTATGTAAAACTAGAAAAATCACGTAATTACATCATAAGTCTAAAACAAAGCGGAGGCATGTATGATAATCAAATTCTGATGCTGTGCCTTACTAACAATGAGAGTAAATAAGGGTATACTTACAACATAAAAATAGGAGGCTCGCGATCAAAGAAGGACCACCCGCAGTATCATTAAGCAATCCTACTCACGAGACTATTTCACATGAAGTCGTGTGAACCAGCGTGGTATTCATCGCATAGGCGTATCCGCGCGTGGGTCGTGTAGACCGCATGAGGTATTCCTCGCATAGGGTGATCGCCCGCGTGGGACTATTTCACCGCATAAGCCCTTACGGACCGCGTGGTATTCCTCTCATCATGGGTAGCAAATCCACAGAATATGCAAATGCCACAAACCCAGGGAATGACCCCGTAATGAATAATATACCACTAGCACAAACCGGCTATCATACATAACATAAGCGCTACCGGCTTATCATACATAACATAAGCGCTATCGGCTTATCATTGTCACGACCCGAACCGGGCGTGGTGGTGCCTACTAGGCACCTAGTGATACAACATCGAGAAAATCAGCGGAAATAAAAACATGAACATGAATTAAGAGAAAAGATAAATAAGCGAGTCAACCAAAGCAGTTGCCTTCATCATATATACATAAAAATACGACAGTTATCCTTTACAAACCACCGCCCAGCGATTACTCTGGACCTCTAAGATTTTTACAACGACTATGACGGACGGGGCCGCTATACCCCGAATGTATAAGAATCTCTGACTCGGGTAACATACAAAAGATAAGCCTCGAAGGCGGAGCTTCCCAACACTGTTTAAATGTGATCCTATAAGCGGGGATCGGCGATCGATGTACCTTTTACTGTGGCATGAGCGGCAACCCGAAGAGTCGATAACAGTACCAAGTATGTGACGTAAATCACGTAAATGAAATCATAATAGTCTATAAAGCGGGAGACATATATGATAACAAACTACGATTCACAACATAAGAGCGATCGTGTCAAGTCGAGGACTCACGCCTAAAAGTCATCCTCATGCGTGGAACTCGCCCTCATGCCGCGATCAGGTACAAATCATGTGATACGTATAACAGTCTCGGCCCATCTTATGGACCCGATATAGAAAAGGGTGGAATACATTCCGGATGAACCGGTCTCAAGTAAAATACATTCCGGATGAGCCGGTAATCAAGTGAAACACATTCCGGATGAAGCCGTAGTCGAGTGAAATACATTCCGGATGAGCCGTGTAATCAAGTGATACACATTCGGATGACCCGGTGGTCAAGTGATATACATTCCGGATGAGCCGGTGGTCGAGTAGAACACGGTACTTACAACAAGGCTATCACACGTAACATGGTCAAGTTTCATAACAACAAGTATAAGCAAGTTACACACGACTCAAGGTATTTTCATTTTATATCAAAGTCGGATTTTTAACCTTAAATTACTACGTCCGTTAAATTCCTTTTAAGATCCATTTCTTTTACAAAGGTCACCCGATACGTAGTATAAAATTTGAGTGACTAACATTGTTAAGTAAACCAAAATGCTTTCCTTTGTAAAAATCAAGTAACAACCTTATTTTCCAAGCGTTCAAGTTTGCCTAATTTCGAATGCCCAAGTTTCTCATTTTAGAAAAAGGTTTAGTAGCTCATAGTTTTAGTCCTTTAAAACATAATTCTCCTTTAAACGTTTTGAGAAACATATGTCTTATATGTGAGTAGGTTATTCTTGTTTATAATCAATCCTATTAAGCGACCATGATCTAGGAAATGTAATATCATTTTGTCTCATCTTAGCTTATGCAGATGGAGGTTTCTCTTGGTTTTAATAATACTTCATTAGTCAATACATTTTCCTTTTATTAACGCTGCAGTTGGTTTGTCGATACACATTCGATTTCAAATCGATAAAACATTCTTAAGCCGTTATACCTAACTTCCCGTAAAGCTAGTATAACTCTTAAGCTTTCAAAACCAAGTACTATTCATTCTTTCAAAGCGATTCATAAATCTTTTGAAATACTTCAAGTTCTTTATTAACACATATCAAGCGGTTATTATTCAAATCGATTTACCTTTTAGAAACCACAAAGTATTTGCTTATCCACATAAAGTCGTTATAACCGACTTCCCATAAAGCCTTTATAACACTTTATGTTTCAAACCAATCAAATACATTTAGCACGTATCGTCTGCGTACTACATAGTTCACACATATCATGCTAGAAGAGATAGGAAGAGGTTCACATACCTCGCGGCGATTGTCGACTAATAGCAAAAGCGCTCCAGTACCTCAAACCGCGGCTACTCCTTAAGCCAAGTGGATCACTCCACACGTAGTACTACCACCTATAGAGGCCACTGGCGCTATTAATACCTTTAGATCCCGACGTAGAATATTCTACGAAAATTCGCGACTCTCCCACATGGCGTAAATCTCTCCTCTATCGAGGCGGCTACCAAGCCAACCGAGGGGTTAACACGTCGACCGGACGTGTACAATTCTACTACAGCCCAATGCTACACAAGTCTCTTGTAATACAATCCTATGTAATTACGATTCGATTCTAATTTAAATTCAGCTTAAGTCGCGAAGACATTTGCGTAAGTATTATTCGAGCTTAAGTCAAAAGACATTTGCCGCACAATTATAATGTTGATTCTATATATAGTATACTTCAACTATATATTCCTACAACATGTAATTTCCAATTACAAATGAAGGTCAAGAATGTTTACCTCGATAAGCCCAAAATTATCCGAGTTTAATGTCGCTCACGAGCAGGTTTAGCTCCTACTGAGTGCTCGATCCGCTCCAAACAACCCTTAGAAGTTCTAACCAACTTCTCTTAAGTACTTCAAACAACTATGAAGATTTCCTTAGGGTTTCGTTTAGTGGCTAAAGGAAAGTATAATCGTATTTTACGGGCTTTTATAAGTGTAACCTCGGGAATACTACAAGGTATTTGGGCCAAGGTATTTGGACATAACAACAATACTTTGGAGAGTATTTCTATACCACAAAGGGGGTATTTATACGAGACAACTAGGCTAGGGGGTACCCACGTGGCAAACACCAAGGGGAGGGGTGGCTCTCGGCGAGGGGAAAGGGAGGGCTAGGGCGAGAATTCTCAAGAGGGAGGAGAGGGGTTTTCAAGACTTAGGCAATTTGTGGATGAAAGAACTCATCAACTAATGGGGTATTTATAGGTCAAGCCAAAGCCAACCAATGGCGAGATCAATCCATGTGTTAGGCAAGTGTAGGGCTAGGATTTGCAAACACAAATATCCTACCTAACCTTGACTTTGTCAAGGCAACAAAACGTGCCAACCTTGTTCATTTTCGTCCAAATGGGCGTTCAAGTCCACGATGGGAGGTGCCAAGTGTCGCCCTCGTTGGTCCAAAATGTTTCGTCTCTGGAAAAATCCAAAAATTATAAATGACATAGCGAATTTTCCCAACAAAAAGCGTGGAAACGTTTACGTCAACGGCTCTAATCGGGTGTTGTGTACAAATTTCGAAACTTGCCTAACTTAAGGCTCAAATTTTCTACGTCGTCCCCACGTCATACTCACGAAAAAATACGAGGTATAACATTCTCCTCCTTAGAAACATTCGTCGAATGTTCCTTCTCAAGACGGATAACGCTAAAGTTCTTCTAATAAGTTGCCAGCGCCACAACCGTACGAAACAACATATGCGCAAATACTTATATCGAGTCCACGAGAAAACACCTCTAACATCACAAACTTTTGTCACTTTGCCGCGAGGTTCTAGTGTCACTCCGGCGACCCAACAAATGGTACCGGACTGCATGCGATTCCTGAGGTCTAAAATATACATCCTTCGCACCTTCTCCCTTTACAAGAAATGATCGTATCTATGCTCGCAATACATGCTCGTCTCTACCCTTACTCGTCGTACTCTTCTCGAACTCTTGAACTCTTTTAGCATACGTACCACACTTTAGTTTCCGAAACTTGGAGTCACTACCTCCCAACTTGGTCATCCTATTAGCCTCGATCTTCCTTAAGGCTATTCCCGGCCTTCACGATCTACGGTCGAGCGTATCCACGAACTCATACGAGGTCATCAAAACTTGGGCCTAGCACCTGGTGACCTACCACTGGCGGGACCACCCAGCTGACCCGCCATTCGGGCGACGGGTTGACACGCAACACGCCCTCAACCCGACCCTCCGTCACGCCAACTCTCTTGTTCCTCGATCCGGAACAACCTTGCTAACTCACATCAATATTTTCTAGGCATAAAATGCACTCTGACAAGGATCACTCGCAGAATCTTGTACTCAAGACGGCCTTACATCTAAGGTCTCAATCGTAATATTCTAAGGTTCATCATTTTCTCACCCCGGGCTTACCCTTTTCTGACGGGTTCCTAAATCACATTTTAGCACAAAGCTATCCGAACATAACACTTAACACATTAACATAACATCAAAACATACAAGCCTACAGATGGTTAAGGATATACACGAAGCTACCGCTCACTCTAATCATAAGTCCGCCTGCGTATGCGCATAACTAGAAAGCGATGAACACCGCGATCCGTAGGCTGCCAAGCTGCCGGTACCTCTCCTATAAGCCGCGATCTCTCGTCACATGGCCACGGCCGCAGTGAAACAAGCACCGATAAAAAGCGACATTCCCGGGATGATGTTTGCCACATCGTGCACCTGAGGGGACATGAATCCCGGCTAGCACTCACGTATACACATGAACGGAAGCCACTGGAGCTCGACCGGCTCGAATACCTGAACGTCCGAAGGCGGGGACCACTCTGTCTTGGTGGAGGTACATAACTAGCTCTTCGAGGCGGTCGCCTCGAAAGTTACCAAAGGACCTGCTGTTACGGCCTCTTCTGGCGATCTCGGTCATTCCGTCGACCTCTCGTGCCTCGCATCCTAGTGCATGAGCTTGCATGCGGGCGATGTCCGTGCGGTGAAGAGCTACACCGTACAAGCCTCGCCGTGTCGTCGGCCCGGTGGCGTAGCGGTGTACTCTGTCCTCCATATCCGCTCTGGCGGGAACATACCGAGCTAATGGTCGAACTCCACATTGTACTCTCTGGCAATCCGCGATCACGCCTCAACGTCAAAAATCTGCCGGCCCGAGCCCTCGCTCATCTGTGGAGGCAAGAAATGTGCAGAAATGCCTCGAGAACTTCGTCCCAAAGCTGCTGGAAGTGCATGCTCTTCCGGGACACTCCACGAATCAAACGATCAGCTGCAGTATCACGCGGTGATGCGAACCAATACCACCGACTCTGCCTCGAGGCTCGATCACTCTCATGATCCAGTGGTTGTCGGATAAACTCACGAGGTCGTCCTCGGCTCGATCCATAGAACAACGGAGGCTACAACTCGGGAAGTCACGTAGCCTCAGCTATGCGCTCGGGGTGTACTACGGGTGCTCTGGGTGAACTGCTGCGTCCCACCTATCTCATATCTGCCACGACCACGGCGATGGCGCCATCTCCTTGTACCCGTCTCATCGGCTCGGTGTGGGGCGGAGGCTCAGTATCATAGTCTCGCAGCCCACCGCCGCGGCTCTAAACTCTGCTTTGGTCTTTGGCGGCGTCGCGAAACCGCCGTCGGAATCTTGTCTCAGTCTTGGCCGACTGCGCCTCGTACTCCTCTGTATCTCACTAGACTCCTCATTGCCTTGCCCATCGGGCACAGGTTGCTTACGCGGAGGCATAGCGGTAAAGGAAAGGAATACGTCGGAGGGTCGATTTATCACGACTCTACAGGCACGATCTCGGAATGAGAAGGATGGAAACCAATCCTAAATGTCCTGCTGACCTCACGATTATAGATGTGGTGCACAACACACGATAATCAAGACTACTAGACACGGTGCGTAGACACTTTCCGAGGACTAATCGCTCTGATACCACTTTTGTCACGACCGAACCGGGCGTGGTGATGCCTACAGGCACCCTGGTGATACAACATCGGAGAAAATCGCGGAAATAAAAACATGAACATGAATTAAGAAAAGATAAATAAGCGAGTCAACCAAAGCGATTTGCCTTCATCATATATACATAAAAATACCGACGAGTTATCCTTTTTACAAACCACACAGCAATTACTCTGGACCTCTAAGATTTTTACAACGGCTATGACGGGACAGGGCCCGCTATACCACAATGTATAAGAATCTACGGACTCGGGTAACATACCAAAAGATAAGCCTCAGGAACGGAGCTTCCAACACTGAAATGTGATCCTATAAGCGGGATCGGCGGTCGATGTACCTTTTACTGCGGCATGAACGCGGCCCCGAAGGAGTCGATCTCGCGGTACCAAGTATGTGAAAGCGTAAATCAGTAAATGAAATCATAATAGTCTATAAAGCAGAGACATATATGATAACCAAACTACGATTCACAACATAAGAGCGATCGTATCAAGTCGAGGACTCACGCCTAAAGTCATCCTCATGCCCGTGGAACTCCTTCCTCACCTGGCGATCTGGGTACAAATCATGTAATCGTATAACGAGTCTCGGCCCATCTTATGGACCCAATATAGAAAAGGGTGGAATACATTCCGGATGAACCGGTCCTCAAGTAAAATACATTCCGGATGACCGGTAATCAAGTGAAACACATTCCGGATGAGCCGGTGTCGAGTGAAATACATTCCGGATGAGCCGGTAATCAAGTGATACATTCGGATGACCGGTAGTCAAGTGATATACATTCCGGATGAACGGTAGTCGAGTAGAACCACAGTCTTTACAACAAGGCTATCACGTAACATGGTCAAGTTTCATAACAACAAGTATAAGCGAGTTACCACGACTCAAGGTATTTTCATTTTATATCAAAGTCGGATTTTTAACCTTAAAGTACTACGTCCGTTAAATTCCTTTTAAGATCCATTTCTTTTACAAAGGTCACCCGATACCTGTAGTATAAAATTTGAGTGACTAACATTGTTAAGTAAACCAAAATGCTTTCCTTTGTAAAAATCAAGTAGCAACCTTATTTTCCAAAGCGTTCAAGTTTGCCTAATTTCAATGCCCAAGTTTCTCATTTTAGAAAAAGGTTTGTAGCTCATAGTTTTAGTCCTTTAAAACATAATTCTCCTTTAAACGTTTTGAGAAACATATGTCTTATATGCGAGTAGGTTATTCTTGTTTATAATCAATCTATTAAGCAGCCATGATCTAGGAAATGTAATATCATTTTGTCTCATCTTAGCTTCTATGCAGATGGAGGTTTCTACTGGTTTTAATAATACTTCATTAGTCAATACATTTTCCTTTTATTAACGCTGCAGTGGTTTGTCGATACACATTCTGATTTCCGAAATCAGTAAAACATTCTTAAGCCGTTATACCTAACTTCCCATAAAGCTAGTATAACTCTTAAGCTTTCAAAACCAAGTACTATTCATTCTTTCAAAGCGATTCATAAATCTTTTGAAATACTTCAAGTTCTTTATTAACACATATCAAGCCAGTTATTATTCAAATCAGTTACCTTTTAGAAACCACAAAGTATTTGCTTATCCACATAAAGCTGTTATAACCGACTTCCCATAAAGCCTTTATAACACTTTATGTTTCAAACCAATCAAATACATTTAGCACATGTACGTCTACCGTACTACATAGTTCACACATATCATGCTAGAAGAGATAGGAAGAGGTTCATACCTCGCGACGATTGTCGACTAATAGCAAAAGCGCTCCAGTACCTCAAACGGCCACTCCTTAAGCCAAGTGGATCACTCCACACGTAGTACTACCACCTATAGAGGCCACAAAGCGCCTGTTAATACCTTTAGATCGGCGTAGAATATTCTCTGAGAGAAAATTGGCGACACTTCCGCAACAGCGTAAATCTCCTCTCTATCGAGGCGGCTACCAAGCCAACGGGGGTTAACACGTCTGACGGACGTGTACAATTCTACTACACGCAATGCTACACAAGTCTCATGTAATACAATCCTATGTAATTACGATTCGGTTCTCTAATTTAAATTAGGCTTAAGTCGCGAAGACATTCTGGTAAGTATTATTCGAGCTTAAGTCAAAAGACATTGCCGCACAATTATAATGTTCAGTTCTATATATAGTATACTTCAACTATATATTCCTACAACATGTAATTTCCAATTACAATGAAGGTCAAGAATGTTTACCTCGATAAGCCCAAAATTATCCGAGTTTAATGTCGCTCTGAGCAAGGTTTAGCTCCTACTGAGTGCTCGATCCGCTCAAACAACCCTTAGAAGTTCTAACCAACTTCTCTTAAGTACTTCAAACAACTATGAAGATTTCCTTAGGGTTTCGTTTAGTGGCTAAAGGAAAGTATAATCGTATTTTACAGGCTTTTATAAGTGTAACCTTGGGAATACTACAAGGTATTTGGGCCAAGGTATTTGGACATAACAACAATACTTTGGAGAGTATTTCTATACCACAAAGGGGGTATTTATACGAGACAACTAGGCTAGGGGTACCCGGCAAAACACCACCAAGGGAGGGGTGGCTCTCGGCCAAGGGGGAACGGGAGGGCTAGGACGAGAATTCTCAAGAGGGAGGGAGAGGGGTTTTCAAGACTTAGGCAATTTGTGGATGAAAGAACTCATCAACTAATGGGGTATTTATAGGTCAAGCCAAAGCCAACCAATGGCCAAGATCAATCCATGTGTTAGGCAAGTGTAGGGCTAGGATTTACCAAACACAAATATCCTACCTAACCTTGACTTTGTCAAGGCAACAAAAACGTGCCAACCTTGTTCATTTTCGTCCAAATGGACGTTCAAGTCCACCAATGGGAGGGTGCCAAGTGTCGCCCTCCCGTTGGTCCAAAATGTTTCGTCTCTCGGAAAAATCCGCAAAAATTATAAATGACATAGCGAATTTTCCCAACAAAAGCGTAAACGTTTAGTCAGCGGCTCTAATCGGGTGTTGTGTACAAATTTCGAAACTTGCCTAACTTAAGGCTCAAATTTTCTACGTACGTCCCCACGTACATACTCTGAAAAAAAATACGGGGTATAACAATCATAATATAAGCAAGTTAAGAAATCCCCTAACTCCTTATTAACCTTATTATTATACCCTCTCATTTTAGTTTACTTAGGGCACTAACATGTCATTTTTAAAAATCCGGGAATTTAACCCAAAGTACTACGTACTTCTATCCTTTTAAAATGACTCTTTTTCATATACAAAATACAAGATACTAATAACCATAGTATCAAGTCACAACTAATTTTCAAGACAAGTCACAATACCTTTTAGAAATATAATTAGGCTTCTAAATCAAGTGACTTCTTTTCTCTTAAAACCTTAGGCAATTGATGCCTTAAAATCAATTTGCCTTTCATAAATTCAAATCATTTATCCTTACTTATTTTACTTAGAGTAAATTTTTCTTTTGTTAACCTTCCATAAAGCTAATATAACCAACTTCCCATAAAGTCGTTATATTAACTTTATACATTAGTCAAATACATTTCCCTATATCGATGGAATTATAATTTTAAAACGAAACAAGTATCATATACTTAAAACACTTCAAGTCCCTAAACTTTGAAAACTTAAGACATCCTTAATACTTTTAAAGAAGTGAGTTAATCCCCTTACTCACCCAACTTGGCCATTCTTAAAGCAAGTAAGGGATATCAAAGTCTTGTACGTCTACCGTACTATATAAGTGCAACTATTCATGCTCAAGAGATAGGAAAGTTCTACATACCTCTTGGTCAAACCACTTGCCAAGTCAATTTACGCACGTAGTATGTCAACCTATAATGACCATAATACGTCTATTAACTTTACTTCAAGCGTAGAATATAATAAGTGCAAAGCCACTAAATTCTACGGAAAATCGGACAGCACTTCCTTTGTTTCTACATACTTTGCCACCTTTTTCAAGGCCGAATTCAATAACCAAACACGCCACATTTAAGGCCCAACAGTGTAATTAACAATAGGGGATTACACGCCTACAAGACGTGTAAAATTCCGCCCCACAATTGATATCAAACTAGTACCAACTACAAGGTCAATTCAGAACTTTGATATACAACAACACCAATTCTTATCCAATTCCTTTTCAATCCAAGTTGTTTAGTATAACATGATATCAAGTCAATCGATTACAACTACTACAATGTTCAAGTAAGTAACATGCGACGATTCTAATTAACGACCAAATTGTAATCCAACTTCAAATGGCTTATTTATCATTTGGTTAGGCTACAACAATCCATATCACTTATCAATCTTCAATACATATACTTCATGCTAGTAAAATGTAAGGCTAACAACAATATATAATCTTGTAACACTTTAAGAGAACAAGATTGTTACCTCAACGAGCCTTAGTCCACGCCCAAATACGAAGTCGCTCCCTAGCAACTTAGAGCCTCTTCTTGACACTTCAATCCGCCAATTGAGACCCTTAGAATATCACAAACAACTTTCCTTTAATCTTCCAATCAAAACCTAGAAAAGCAACTAGGTTTTCACCTTGTGACTAATACAAAAACGCTATTTTTCCGGGAACTTTCTATTGAGATACCCTTACAATACCCTCATGAACCTTGGTTTAAAGTGTGGAGCTTATAATCCTGAAGGAGTTAGAGAGAAGTTTCTCTCACTAAGAAAAACGCTCTCAACGTTTTCCCTTAGTTGCTCCTTCGGTTTTTCCTTCTCCCCCCCCCCCAAATCAACCATTGTTTCCCCATGGTTTGAAGCTTAATGTTCACAACATGAAAAAGACTAAACGTTACACACGCTCCAGCAATGATTCAGGAGGTTCAGGCAGTTCGACGAAGGCTAGAACCAGGAAAAAGAAAAAGAATGGAGGTAGTCCAACCATTGTTGAAGAAAATCTAATTCCGGCAATTTCAGACCCATCGGTGTTGGTTCATGTCACGCCTGATTCACGCATCTAACTCGAGAATGTAGTAGATGATTCTATGCTACAAAGGATTCATGAATGGGGCAGAAATATAGAAATCGAGAGCTTGGATATTAGTGAATTTGAAGGCGGAAAACTACATGGTCCATCAGTAACCAATCCAGTAATAATCTCTACTATTACTCCTCCTGAAGTGACCACTGTTGAAGGACATGTCACTGACCACACGCCTCAGGGGAAGAACCCTCTTGAAACTCCCGGCAAGCAAAGGATTTTACCATAGCCATTGACACCCCTTATGCTACTAGGGTGGTCGATCCTATCACGGACCAACTGGAAGGCAACGGGAACATTGCGGAAGAACAGGACAGCCATGGCATCACTAGTACCCCCACACTACCTGGTAATTTACTCAGGCTAGTCGGAAAAGGGAAAAAATCTGGGCCAGGTATTGCAATTGATGAAACTAGGCGTGATGGCATACTCGGGTCAAAACCGGGTCAGGGCGCGGGTCAAAAGTTCAGGGCGGGTCAGGCGGGGGTCCATGGGTCTAAGACTAATCCCGTCTTGCACGAATCAATTTCAGTTGATAGCATTGAAGAAACTCCTATTCCCAAGGAGCCTGTCGCGGGTGCCAAGGTATCACACTTTAATCTGCGGAAGCGAAGTGCCTCCTCTATTCGGGTCGGGCATGGGTCGGAAGGATAAGGCGGGTCGGGAGGAGTCCGTGAGTCTAGGAATATTCCCATTATGCAAGAATCAAGATCGGTTGGTAGGAGCGAAGAGATCTCTATCCCCCGAGAGTCTAACATTAATGTCGCGGGGCGAGGCGTCACAATTTAATCTTTGCGGTACCAAGGAGCCTTCTTCAATTTCGGGACAATACACTGATCAGCATGCCAAGACGTGTGAGGCGGAAGTCCATGGGTTAATGAACATTAATGTTATGCAAAGACCAAGGTCAATTGGTAGGTACGAAGAGATCTCTATCCCCATGGAGTCTAATATTAATGTCGCGGGAGCCGAGGCGTCACAATTTAATGTTGCGGGTACCAAGGAGCCTTCCTCAATAACGGGACAATACACTGGTCAGAATACCAAGACGTGTAAGACGGAAGTTCATGGGTTAATGAATATTAACGTTATGCAAAGACCAAGGTCAGTTGTGAGAAACGAAGTGACTTCTATTTCCAAGGAGCCTAGGTACTCTATGAACATTAATAACGCGGGAGCCAATGAGACAGAATTAAATGCCGCGGGAATCAATGAGTCTTCTAACTTTATGGGACAACAACCTCTGAATTCTTTAAGTGTCAATAATGAATCCTTCCCTACTTTAGCAAGTTTGCTTAGTGGAACCCATCACAGAACCCGCAACAACCCCTTCGCCTTTAATTCTACCTTGGGCACGGGTAAAGTCAATAACAACACCCCTCTCTCATCCAATACCTCTTCATTACTTCCTGAAATTCCTAATACCTCATCACTTCTATCTTCCCTACCATCTATTCTTACCGAAACCCATAACACATTCCCTACCCTCCCTAATGGCACGCGAATCCTCTCACCTATTGCGGGCCCTAGTTCTTTTCCACCTACCCATCCCTCTCTGTCTACACCTCCAGGAATACCTTCTAATGACTTACCCACAAATACATCTTCAGAACAACATGAATCTCCACCCGTTAGTACAACACATAATACTATACCCCAGAATCATGGCAAAGGTCCCCTTCCTCCTAAGAAGACTTATGCTGGAGTCTTTGCGGGTACTAGGCTTGAAGCAAAGGGTATGAAGTTACAATTCATTGAACAACAAGGAGAGGAAATTGAAATAGAAGTTGAGGATGAAGTACCATTCATTGAAACATGGGGATATTGCCTTATAGGTTGCTTCACGGGTCCTTTCGGGAAGAGAGGCGTGAATACCATTGTGAAGGGATGGGGAGTGAAGTGCGTATTATACCAAATGGCAAAGGTTGGGTGTCTTCAAATTCATGACGGAGGAAGAACGCACAAACGTACTCCACGGTGGCCTTATATGGTCTCACGGAAAACTATGATGCTTAAGCCTATTGATAAGGGAGTTCTAATAACCGATGATTTATTCATGGACATTCCAATTTGGGTCACCTTCCCTGACATTCCCCTTTCTATTTGGAGTGCAACGGGCCTTAGCAAGATTGCTTCACGTGTAGGGAAACCTCTATACACTGATCAATTTACTAAGGAAAGGTCAAAATGAACTATGCAAGAGTATTAGTGGAAGTTGATGTTAGCAAAGAACCGGTAATGGAATTTGTTGTCAGGCTGCCCGACAATAGAAGGTATACTCAAAGGGTGAACTATGAAAACTATCCGGACTTTTGCTACCATTGTGCGGCTTTTGGACACAATCACTTGAAGTGTAGAAAGCTGAGGGAGGATGCCAACACTGAAGAAGCTCTAAAAGCGCAATCCAAAGGTGGTACACCCTAACAAAGAGGGAAGTTCTACTTGTCCGAATGCCAACAAAAGTACGGGTGGAACCAACCCTCCTACCCGTTATCCACCACCCTCTCAACATCACGCAGTTGATGAAAACTTGATGGATACTGAAGACAGTGAGCACACACCACCTCTTGTTCCCGGAAGTATGGGAAATGCTACGCATGCCGCGGTTCCTCCGGTTTTGGGTCATCATGGATCATCAAGCTTGCGGGATTCTCAAGTAGGGTCATCAAGGCTTCCACCACATCCTGGCACTTCGCAACATGATAGGAGGAGACAGGAGACAAGGCAGACTGATTCTGAAGTGCCAAGGAACCCGCAACCCTCATTGGATGGGGGAACCTACAAGAGTGCTATGGAGGATTCTAATCTTGCATCACGGTGCATAAATTTTGAACGAGGGGAACATAGCTTGGCTGAGACACATGTTATGGCTTCCAACAACAAAGAAGAGGGATGGAAGGAAGTAATCTCAAAGAAAAACACGGCGAAAGGCAGTGGTAAGGCTAAAGCGACAAAGCGGAGAGTCTTAACAAAACCTCCTTTGTTTCCTAATGAAAGTACTTTGTTGGAATGTCTGTGGTCTTTGCGGACAAAGGGATAGGGTAGCCACGGAAACTCTTGTGTGTAGGCTCACAAAACAGGATGATGTGGCAATGGTTTGTCTATTGGAAACTAAATTCTCTCGGGCAAGGACGAAATCTTTTTCTACTCAAAGATTCAAAGCTTGGAATCTTTGCTCAAACTTAGATTTCATTGATGGCGGAAGGATGATTTTACTTTGGGATCCCTCCAGAGTTTGTTGTGAAGTGCTTGGAATGGATTCTCAACATATCCACGTCCAGGCAAGATGTAATATAACACAAGTGTCCTTCGCACCACGTTTGTGTACCGGTTTATAGCATCTGGATAGAAGGAAGCTTTGGCATCACACGACTCACTTGGGCATTGGCATTGTTAAGCCTTGGATGATTATGGAGATTTCAACACTTATTGCTACCCTCGCGATAAGGCGGGGTCCTCTCTCACGCGCCTTATGCACTTAGGGATCTTGGAGAATTCGGGAATGCTCGTGGACTAGAAGACACTCCTTCAGTTCCTTCTACACTTGGACGAATGGTGCGATTTGTTCTAAGCTTGATAAGTGATGATGAATCAACATTGGAGTGATTTGACCCTTGAATGCGACGATTACTTGCCTATGGAACTGTCTCGGACATTTTGTCGTGATAGCTACGGTTATTGCATCCTATAATGTTGGGAAATGACCTTTCAAGTTCATGAATATGTGGCTATCTCATCCAGCCGTCGACAACATATTGACTTCATGCTGGAGACAAGACATATTGGGAACTGCTCAATTCGTTCTGGCCTCAAAATTGAAAGCCTTGAAGCAACCATTGCGGGTATTGAACATAAGTGATTTTGGAAGCATTGAACAAAGAGCAAATGGGGCAAACATTGAGTTTAAAGAGGCTATCAATGCGTATATGTAAGATCCCTTTGATGAGGAGCTAAAAGCCAAGGTTAAGTCCACAAGAGCTAAAGCAAACACCTTCTTTGGAAGCCAGAGGCCTTCATAAGGCAAAGTCGAGGCAGAAACACTTGCTTGGAAGTGATAGATGCTCCAAATACTTCCACAGCTTGATGAAGAGGAGTAATGTCAGGAACTCAATCAACTACCTTGTCAAGGCCAATGGTACTATCACAACATCTCCCAGGGAAGTTAGAGAATTTCTTGTGGAATTTTACAAAGACATTTTAGGCACATCCAGATCCACTACCAACTTTGATCCCGAAGTGTTCAACTCTGGCCCGAAGCTAAGTGAAGAGGATGGATTACAACTTTTGCATTTTATCTCCCCAAAGGAGATTTGGGAAGCCCTTTCCGATATAGGCAATGACAAGGCACCTGGCCCGGATGGTTTTAAATTTTGCTTCGAGGATAGATGGAGAGATGTGGGGCAAGACGTAGTAAGAAGTGTTCAAGAGTTCTTCTCATCCGGAGTTCTTTTGAAGCAGGTAAACCATACCATCATTACCCTCCTGTCCAAGACTGAACGGGATCCCAAGGTAAATGATTTTAGGCCCATTGGATTGACTAATGTGGTCTACAAGATCATAACAAAGATTTTAGCAAACAGAATGGCAAGGGTTCTTCCTACTCTTGTTGACAAATCCCAAGGGGCTTTGTGAAAGGAAGAAACATGATGGATAATGTCTTTGTTGCACAAGAGCTTGTGAGAGGTTTCAATAGAGCCAGAGTCTCACCAAGGTGTATGCTTATGGTGGATCTTCGGAAAGCATTTGATACGGTCTCTTGGAGCTTCCTTGAGTCAGTACTAAGAGGTCTCAAATTCCCAGACAGATTTGTAAGATGGATTATGGAATGTGTTAGCTCAACTTCTTTCTCTCTTTCAATCAACGGGGAGCTACATGGTTACTTTAATGGTAAGCGAGGCCTAAGACAAGGTGATCCTATGTCCCCTTCGCTCTTTATCTTGTGCATAGAATACCTTTCAAGGATGCTAAAACTAAAGGCTACGGCAAGAGCTTTCTCCTATTATCCAAAGTGTAAGAGATTGGGCATTACTCACCTTGCATTCGCGGATGATCTCATGCTTTTTGCCAAAGGAGATGTATCTTCTGTTGGGATTCTTATGGAGTGTCTTGAAGAGTTGGAGGCTGTCTCAGGGTTAACTCTTAACCCATATAAATCCAATGTCTACATAGCATGAGTGCATGATACAGTTCGTGACTTGATCTTGTCTAGAGTGGGCTTCGGCATTGGAAGCTTTCTGGTACGGTACTTGGGGATCCCTTTGTCCCCAATTTCAGTCTCGGTGGATCAGTTTGCTCCATTCACTAGTGCAATATCGGATTACATTAAAAAATGGGGGCATCACTCGCTATCTTATGCGGGTAAGCTGGAACTTATCAGGTCGGTCATTTAAGGGGTTGAGAGCTTTTAGTTTCGGGCACTTCCTATTCCCGCCACTGTCCTCAACAAGGTACGGTCTGCATGTATTCAGTTCTTATGGGGTGGGAAACCACCAAGAGTCGCTTGGGATGTCATCTGTTTTCCCCAATCCGAAGGAGGCTTGGGCCTTATGAACATCAAGAATGGAACCATGTCTTGCTATTACGGACCATTTGGCAAACTCACACCTGGCGATTCTTATGGGTCGATGGATCAATAGCTACTATTTGAGAGGCCTATCATTTTGGGATTATGAGAGTCGTCAAGGGACTCCCTTATTCAAAAGAATTTGTGGGATCGCGACAAATTTGTTTCCATCTTTAGTAGCCAAGGCGCTATTGTGCTTGGAAAAGTGTTGTACCAACGGAAAATTTGATTCTAGCCTCGTGTATGATATCTTTCGCATTCCGCAAGATAAAAAGCTTTGGATGTCACAGATTTGGAAAGGCTTCATTCCTCCCAAGTTCTCTTTCACAGTATGGCTCACCTGTAGAAAGCGGTTAGCTACAAAAGACACTCTTTCATATCTGAACTTGGAGGATAAGTCTTGCGGGTTCTGCAAGCGTGCTAATGAGACAAGGGAGCACCTCTTCTTTACTTGCCCCTACTCCCGCTTGATTTGGAAGAGCATAAGGGAATGGTTGGGTATTAGAAGAGAAATGACAACTGTTGAAAGCGCTCTTAAGTGGATCAAGAAAGACCACCGTGGGACAGGCATCCGAGCCAAATCTATCTTGCTTGCCTTATGCATAGTGGTCTATGAGATTTGGAGGACAAGAAATACATTGCTCTTTGAAGGCACGAGCATACCGGCAGAGGAGGTCATTGCAAAGATTAAAACAATATCTTATAGAGTTCTATATGACTTAATCCCCTCTTGTAAAGGCACATTTTGAGTGACCACCCCTCCCCCCCTCCATTTCTTGTTTATATTACGTTGAGGATTGAGAACCCTCAATGACTGATTGTAGCCACCTTTCTTTCCGTTATTAGTAATATTATTTGCATTTACCTAAAAAAAAAAAGTGTGGAGCTTATTGGACAACAAACAATTTTTTTTCTCTTTTGGACAAGGTGAACCCGAGAGCTCCTTCAACTTTCATCCAATTTTCTTGAAATTTTTCTAAGTATGGAAAACTTGTCTCACTACTAGTATCCTTATATAGTAACATGGAGGGTCAAGATGTGTACATATGTGTGACTTGGATGCAATTCTTTTAAATCAAGTCATATGGCCCCATTGACTAAGTCAATTTTATCAAGCTCTACTACTTGCAAGACTTTGTCATCTTAATAATGGTCAAATGACCCTTATACCCATGTTAAATTTCGTCCAAGCCCACTTAAGGGGGGGGTGACACGTGTCGCCCTCTCATTCATCATAATATTACGTTTTCCGACAATTCCTTAATTCCGATAAATTTTTACTGGTCTCAAATCTTAACATTTGGGATTCTTACGTACGTTCTTAAAACATGTCCTGTAATTATGGGGTGTAACATTCTTCCCCCCTTAGAAACATTCGTCCCCAAATGTTCTTTCGGAGTCAAACTTATAATCAGCGACATAATTTCCTTTCACAACCCCGACGTAGCAATAATGCCACACATGGCCACATAATAGCACTTAAGAAAAACAAATACTTCAATTATAACTTGACAAGTAAGGGAAAACGAATTACCTGAAGGTGTAGGGAATAAGTGAGGATACTTCCTCAATATGTCCTCCTCCGCTTGCCAAGTCATCTCCTCTCTAGTATCATTCCGCCATAAGACTTTGTGGAAGCCACATCCTAGTCCGCGATCGCTTTGACACAGCGATCGTGTATCGCTATGGGACTCTCCTCATACGATAACCCCTCTGTCACCTGGACCTCACTAGCGGGGAAAACTCTCGATGGATCTCCGATACACTTTCGCAACATAGAAACATGGAAGACCGGATATACCGCCTCTAACTCTGATGGCAGATCCAACTCATAGGCAACCTTGCCTACTCTACGGACGATCTGGTAGGGCCCAATGTACCTTGGGCTAAGTTTCCCCTTCTTTCCGAATCTCATCACACCGCCGTGGGTGATACCTTCAAGACCCAATCGCTCACGAAACTCCAAATGTCGACGCCGATTATCTGCATATGACTTCTGCCGACTCTGAGCTGCTAATAGTCTCTCCTAGATAAGCTTCACCTTATCCACAACCTGCTGAACCAAGTCTGGGCCAACCAACTGCACCTCGCCCACGTCGAACCAACCAATCGGCGACCTACATTTCCGCCCATACAAAGCCTCGTATGGTGCCATCTGTATACTGGAATGGTAGCTGTTGTTATAAGCAAACTCCACAAGAGGCAAATGATCCTCCCAGCTACCCCTGAAATCAATCACGCAGGCTCGCAGCATATCCTTAAGTGTCTGGATAGTGCGTTACGCACGCGTCGATGCGAGGATGAAATGTTGTACTAAGACTCACCTGTGTCCCTAATCCCTTCTGGAAAGACCTCCAGAAGTTAGCCGTAAACTGGGCTTCTCTATCTGATATAATCGATATAGGGACTCCGTGCAGTCTCACAATCTCTCTGATATACAATCTGGCATAGTCTCACGGTAAGCGTCATCCATTGGAAGAAAGGGGGCTGATTTCATCAGCCTGTCAACAATAACCCAGATGGAGTCATACTTCCTCTGAGTACGAGGTAACCCTGTAATAAAGTCCATGTTGATCATGTTACACCCCGTATTTGCAGGCATGTTTTAAAGAACGTATGTGAGAATCCCAAATGCTAAGATTAGAGACTTGTAAAAATTTATCGGAATTATGGAATTTTCGGAAAACGTAATATTGTGACGAATGGGAGGGCGACACGTGTCACCCCCCCCTTATTGATGTCTTGGACGAAATTGCATGGGAACAAGGGTCATTTGACGCTTGTTAGGAAGACAAGTCTTGCAACTTGTAGAGCTTGAGAAAATTGACTTAGTCAATGGGTCCACAAAGCTTGATATTTAAGAGAACCTCATCCTAGCCACCCATTTGTACACATCTTGACCCTCCATGTTACTATATAATACTACTAGTAGTGAGACAAGTTCCACACTTAGCCAAATTTTCAAGAGAATTGGAAGAACAAGAGCCATAGCTCTCGGGTTCATCAAGGAAAAGAAAGAATTTTTTTTGTTTCTTGTCCAATAAGCTCCACACTTTAAACCAAGGTTCATGAGGGTATTGTAAGTGTATCTCAATAAAAAAATCCCGGAAAAAGATAGTTGTCGTACTAGTCGCAAGATGAAAACCTAGTTGCCTTTCTAGGTTTTGGTTGGAAGATTGAAGGAAATTTGTTGGTGTTGTTCTAAGGGTCTCAAGTAGCAGATTGGAGTGTCAAGGAGGGGCTCTAAGTTTCTAGGGAGCGACTTTGGATGTGAAGTTGGACTAAGAATCGTTGAGGTAATAATCTTGTCTCTTAAGTGTTACAAGATTATATATTGTTGTTAGCTTTACATGTTGCTAGCATAAAGTTTATGTGTTGAAGTTTTATAAGTGTTATGGATTGTTGTAGCCTAAAATCCGAAATGACATATTAGCCATTTGAAGTTGGATTACACAATTTGGTCGTTTATTAGAATTGTCGCATGTTAATTACTTGAAGATTATAGTGGTTATAATCGATTGTGACTTGATATTATGTTATGCTAACAACTTGGATTGAAATAGAAATTGGATAAGAATTGGTGTTATTATACTCTATGTGGCCGAATTGGACTTGTAGGTTGTATTAGTTTGATATCTTTTGTAGGGCGGAATTTTACACGTCTAGTAGGCGTGTAATCCCCTATTGTTAATTGCATTGGTTGGGCCTTAAATGTGGCGTGTTTGGTTATTGAATTCGGCCTTGAAAAAGGTGGCAAGTATGTAGAAACAAAGGAAGTGATGTCCGATTTTCCGTAGAATTTAGTGACTTAGCACTTAGAATATTCTACGTTTGAAGTAAGAGGTTAATGGACGTATTGCGACCATTATAGGTTGAAGTACTAAGTATAGCGTATCCTACTTGAAGGATGGGATAGCTATCAAGGTTGAAGTACTTTGGAGCATTTTGCTACTTGTCGATAATCGTCGCGAGGTATGTGAACCTCTTCCTTCCTTTGGCATGATTCTATGTATGGAATATACATGTGGTATTATTTCATGTTTCCTTCTACTCTTAGAGGTTAAGAGGTAGGTGTGTGATTTACTCTATGTAAAGTTTATGTCAAAGTTATCCTAAGTCCTTACCGAGTCTTATGGGGGATGTTGGTAAGAGTCGTTAGGAGGTACTTTGGAGCCAAGTTAACTTGGCTAATTTATGGCACGAATGAGAATAAGTACCGAGCAAGCCATTGCAGCGTTAATAAAGGAAAATGTAATGACAATCAAATTATGTTAAAATGAGTAGAATTCTCCATCTGCATAGAAGCTAAAATAAGACAAAATTGTATTACATTTTCTAGATCATGGCTACTCGAATAAGATCGTTATAAATAAGTATAACTTATTCACAACGCACCAAAGTATATGTTACTTAACTTATAAGAATTTACGTATGAAGTTTTAAGGCTATGGATCTCAAATTCTTAAGGTTAAGAGACTTTATTTTTCAAGTTAGGAGACTTGATTCTTAAAGGAAGAAATGAATTGATTTACAAGTATAGAATACTCGATTTGGAAAGACTTGATTTCTAAAGTTAAGAAACTTGATTTCTAAAGTTAAGAAACTTGTTTTCTTAAAAGTTAAGAGACTTGAAGTATTTTGAAAGTATAAGTCTCTTGGTTATAAAATGAATGAATTTGTCCAAAACATAAAGAGTTATAACGGCTTTATGGGAAGTTGGTTATAACAACTTTATGAAAGATTAAAAGAATGGTTTTCTTCAGTAATGTAAGCAAAGAAATGATTTGAAATAAAGAAGGGCAAACTGTTTTAAAGGTACCAATTGCTTAAAGTTTTTAAGAAAGAAGTCACTTGATTTAGAAGCCGGTAAATGTATTTCTAAAAAGGTATTGTGACTTGTCTTGAAGGTAGATATGACTTGATACTACGGTTGTTAGTATCTTGGAAGTTTTATTTGAAAAAGAGTCTTTCTAAAGGAGTAGAGGTGCGTAGTACTTGGGGTTAAATTTTCGGATTTTTATGTGTGAAACGAAAGTGCCACGAGTTTATAAAAATGGAAGTCTAAAGGTTTAATGAACTTGCCTATGTTTGCTTGTGATAGCTTTGAGTGCAAGTATTATATGTTTACGTTGTCGTGACTCTCAGTTGGAGGGCCGGCTGTCTTGTTGTAAGTTTACTTGGGCGTCGAAGCGGTGATGTGGGATTCCACGTATGCTTCCATTATGATTGATCCTTGGACATGCTTATACGATGTGGTATTAAGGCATGTGACGAGCGGGTTAGATTCGGTTGTTTTATTACCCATGGCCATGCTTATACGATGAGGATTTGGGGCATGCGACCGTGCTATGTACGATTATTACTCCATGGGCTAGCTCCCGTGAAGACATGTACCACGATGAGGATTCGGGCATGTTATATTATTACTCCATGGGCTAGCTCCCGTGAAGACTGCACCTACGATGAGGATGCCGAGAGCACGTTATGGCCATGCTTATCGATGAGGATTCGGGGCATGCGCCACGTTATATATATATATATGTGTGTTGTATATGTGTACGCCGACAATGAGGTAGGGTGCCACGGGCGCGTCACATGGTTATATGTTACACTTATGACTGTCGGCAGTGATGTGGGATTCCACGGGCAGGAGATATATATATATGTATTGTGTATGTGTACGCCGACAGTGAGGGAGGATGCCACGGGCGCGTCACATGGTTATATGTTACACTTATGGTATCGGCGGTGATGGGGATTCCACGGCACGCTTTGATATTTGTGTGACTTGATCGCGTCCCAGATTGGGTCGGGTAGTATCTGCGTCCCTCCATAAAGGGCCGGATTATGTTATGAAAGATAAGTAAGTTATATGGTAATGAACTTGAAGATTTTTCCCAAGTATGTACGTAAGAAAGTGACTATAACTTTTATTGAAAATGGGAAAAGATAATAAGGTACGATTAAGTTCATAAGTGGTAATGACACGCGAGATCGGTATGTCCTTTTATACTTGCCTGTCATTCTTTGTATGCGATTATGATCATGCATCAGATTTATTTCTGTTCCATATTCGCACTGTTGTCTGTAATCGAAATTCTGCGTTCATGCCGCAGTATTAGGTGCAGTTGGTGATCCTTGCTCTTAGGATCTCGGTTCAGTTTTTGGTAAAAAGCTCCATTTGCTCCGGAGGCTTATCACTTGGTACGGTTTTAAATGAGGTTGTAGATTCATGTATATTCGGGGTATGGCGGGGCCTGTCCCGCCATCGCATTGTTATGGTAAAACTCTTAGAGTGCAGTAGTCACATATTGTGGGTCGGTTTGTAAAGGAAAAGAGGCAAGCCGGTTGTATATATGTATGTCGGGAAGGTAGCCCTATCGGCTAACCTGTTGTTTTACTTCTGTTGTTTTATTTTGTAAGTTTCATGTATGTTCCGCTGATTTTCTCTGATGTATACCTGTAAGGGTGCCCAGGTAGGGCACCAGTCGCGGGCCCGGGGTCGGGTCGTGACAGATCACCTCCCACTTCCATGTCGGAATATCAATAGCCTGCAATAGCCCACTAGGCCTCTGGTGCTCGACCTTGACCTGCTGGCAATTAGGACACTGTGCAACAAAACCTGCCACGTCCCTCTTCAGGCCATCCCACCAATACATACATCTGAGGTCATGGTACATCTTGGTCGACCCCGGATGAATAGAATAACGAGCACTGTGTGCCTCCCCCAGAATCTGCTGACGAAGTCCTGTCACATCGGGAACACACAACCGGCCCTCAAATCTTAGCACCCCATCAGGCGCTACCTCGAATAGACTCTTCTCCTCCCGAAGAGCTGCATCTCGATACCGTACCAACACTGGGTCCTCATACTGTCGCCTCTTCACCTCATCAACGATGGAAGACTCGGCAACCTCACGAACCCGTACCCCACTATCATCGGTATCGATCAATCGAACCCCAAGGCTCGCTAGCTGATGGATCTGACGGACCATGTCCTGTCTCTCTGGCTGTACCTCTGACAGACTCCCCATCGATCTACGACTCAAGGCATCTGCAACTACGTTGGCTTTCCCCGGATGAAATAGAATATCCACATCATAATCTTTCAACAACTTTAACTATCGTCTCTGTCGCAAGTTCAGCTCCCTCTGCCTGAAGATATACTGGAGGCTCTTGTGGTCTGTATAAATATCCACATGAACCCCATATAAATAATGTCTCCAAATCTTCAAGGCATGAATAACTGCGGCCAACTCTAAGTCGTGGATAGGGTAATTCCTCTCATGCTTTCGTAATTGCCGGGAAGCATAGGCTATAACCTTGCCGTGCTGCATCAAAACACACCCTAGCCCGATACCCGAGGCATCACAATAAATCACGTACCCGTCTAACCCCTCAGGAAGAGTAAGAACTGGAGCCGTCGTCAACCTTTCCTTCGATGGCGGAAGCCCTTCGCAAGCCTCTCGGCTGGAACATAGCCGCTTACGAGTCAGCCTAGTCAACGGTGCTGATATCGAAGCAAACTGCTCCACAAACCTACGATAATAACCTGCCAGCCCTAAGAAACTGCGCACCTCGGTCGGAGTAGTAGGTCTCGGCCAAGACTTGACTGCCTCAATCTTTGCCGTATCAACCTGAACACCATCAGCCCCAATAATGTGCCCCAGGAATGCCACTGAGGCCAACCAAAACTCACACTTGGAGAACTTGGCGAATAACTGCCGGCTCTGGAGGACCCCAAGTACCGTCCTCAAGTGATCTGCATGCTCCTGCTCTGTGCGCGAATAAACCAGGATGTCATCAATGAATACTATAACAAATGTATCCAAAAATGGCTTGAACACCCGGTTCATCAAATCCATAAATACCGCTGGAGCGTTGGTCAAACCGAAAGACATCACTCTGAACTCATAGTGCCCATACCGGGTCCTGAATGCAGTCTTTGGGATATATGCCTCTCAAACTCGCACCTATGATAACCAGACCGCAGGTCTATCTGGGAGAAACACCTCGCACCCTGCAACTGGTCAAACAAATCATCAATCCTGGGGAGGGGTATCTATTCTTGATGGTTACCTTATTCAGCTGCCTGTAATCAACACACATACACAGCGTCCCATCCTTCTTCTTCACAAACAAAACCGGAGCTCCCCAGGGAGAAACACCAGGCCTGATAAAACCTTTTTCCAGCGAATCTTTCAGCTGGTCCTTCAGCTCCCTCAACTCAGCAGGTGCCATCCTGTATGGCGGAATAGATATAGGTCGAGTGTCTGGCAACATATCAATGCAAAACTCAATCTCCCTCTCAGGAGGGATACCCGGGAGATCGTCTGGGAACACATCTGGAAACTCCCTAACCACCGCACTGATCAAGAAGCGCTCGGCCTCTGTATCGAATACGAACCGGATGATAGATGTACCCGCCTGCGTCTTCCTAGCCTTGAGGTAAGAAATAAACCTACCCCTCGGCGTACGTGTTGCCACTTCCACTCGATAAGCGGCTCACCAGAAATTGGAATCGGACCAACTGTCTCTGATCAGCGTTGGCATAACAAGAAGCCAACCAGTCCATACCCATAATGAAATCAAAATATGTCATCTCCAACTCTATCAAGTCTGCTAGGGTCTGACGACTGTAAATAAACACCGGACAACCTTTGTACATCCGCTCAGCTAACACTGAATCACCCACTGGCGTAGCTACCTCAAAAGGCTCTATCGACACCGGCTCTATCCCGATTCTACCAGCAATAAGAGGGGACACATAGGACAAGGTAGAACCTGGATTTATCAAGGCATAAACGTCACAACATGAAATCAATAATGTACTTGTGACGACGTCAGGGGAAGCCTCCTGATCCTGGCGGCTGGCTAAGGAATATATGCGGTTCTGTGGACCGCTAGAACTGGGACCACCACCACGACCTCTGCCACGGCATGCCAGCCCATGAACACCCTGCCCTCCGGGGCGTATAACCACAGAAGAAGAGGAAGACCCAGCAACTGATCCCGTCGGCTGAACCATACCACCCGTGCTGCCTCTGGTCGGATAATCTCTCTTCATATGGCCCTGCTGGCCACAAGACTAACAAGCTCTGGAGGAACACGACACTCGCCTGGGTGAGATCTACCGCATCGAGTACACCGAGATGTGGGTGGTCTCGATCGGTGACGGTCTCTGCCTCCCTGAAATCCCGAAGACCTGGAGCCCTGACCTGCTCCTAAATGACCCGGCTGATTAGACCTCCTTCCAGAAAACCGGGAAGGAGCACTTTGTGCTGGCTGAAATGTGGACCTAGTCTGCTGCTGAGGCTGTCCGCCTCGAATCGCCTGAGACCTCTTGTCACGCCTCTTAGGTGGCACAGTCAAGCTGATCCTCCCTCTCTCTATCCTCTATCCCCTGCGCATACGCCTGCATCCTGGAAATATCCACACCTGGCTGAAGGGCCACCCCCAAGCATGCAGTAATCATATGACGGTCTAGCCCCATCACATAACGATGAACTATGTCCGCCATGTCACCATAATGGTGTCGTGATACCGCCAATGAGTCAAACTCGGTGTTCTCGATAGTCCTCCCATTCTCGCCAAAGTCAAGAATCTATCCACGCGGGCTCTCCTCATCTCGGGAGGCAAAAGTGATCCAGAAGGCCTCTGTGAACTCCTCCCAAACAGTGGAAGAGCACCTCACCTCTAGACAACTCCCATGACTCAAACCGCCATTGCAATATCGCGAATCGTAAGAGGCTAGCATAACTGACTCTGTCTCCGAGGCCCTAAGCACCTGCATAGTCCGCTGTAACTGCCGAATAAACTCCTGCGGATCCTCCTCAGACCTCGAACCATAAAACTTGGGTGGGTGACAACCCAGAAAGTCCCGAATACGCAAACTGTCGGCTCTAGGGTTAGCTACTCGCTCGCTACGCCAGCTGCTACTATGTGGTCAATAACCGACCGCTCCCGTAATCTCTATACTCGGTCCTCGGCCGGAACCGAGGCTCGTGTACCGTAACCTCTGGAGCTCTTGCCGCCTCGCTCTGTCATATCTGGCGTGGTTGAACTTCGCCGACCGCCGCAACCTCGGGCATAGTGCGCTCGAGTCCTAGTAACCCTCTGCGTACCGCTAGCAGCTCCTGCTGCTGCCTTGCCCTTCTGGGCCCTGGTCGCCTTTCGTGGAGGCATAACTGATACATAAGAATAGGTCAGAGAGGATTCAACCTAATAAGACAGCTCTACTGCACGATCTCAGAGAGAGAAGAATGGAAACCAATCCTAAATGTCCTGCAGCCTCCTGATTATAGATGTGATGCACAACAAACCGATAATCAACACTCTACTGACACCTGTAGACACTTTCCGAGGACTAATCGCTCGATACCACTTTTGTCACGACCGACCGGGCGCGATCGTGCCCTACCCGGGCACCCTGCCTGTATACATCGAGAGAATAGCAATGAACATACACAACACATAAACATGTTTAGACAATAAACATCACAAAGCAAATAAGGCCGCTTCCATAAAATATACATAACCAAAAGTAAAACAATACAACTTTGTTCTTACACCAAACCACAAATGTGACTCAGACTTAGGAATAACAACTTTGGCGGGGCGGGCCACCATACCCTGAATGTACATAATATCTACAACATCGGGAAAACCGTACTAAAAGACAAGCTACGGAGAAATGGAGCTTACGACACACGATCGGTGATCCTAAGAATGAGGATCCACCACCGCTTACCCTACCTGCGGCATGACGCGGCCGAGGAAGGGTCGATTACACAATATGTACTAAGTATGTAAAGCGGAAAAATCGTAATTACATCATAAGTCTAAAACAAAGCCGGAGACATGTATGATAATCAAATTACAGTACATTGTGTCTTACTAACAATGAGAGTAAATAAGGGTATACTTACAACATAAAAATAGGAGGCTCACGATCAAAGCAGGACCACCCGCCCGCAGTATCATTAAGCAATCCTACTCCTGGGACTATTTCACCCGCAAGGGTCATGTGGACCCGCATGAGGTATTCCTCGCATAGACTGTATCCGCCCGCATAGGTCGTGTAGACCCGCACGAGGTATTCCTAGCATAGAACTGGTCCGCCCCGCATGGGACTATTTCACCCGCATAAGCCCTTACGGACCCGCATGAGGTATTCCTCGCATCATGGGTAGCAAATCCACGGAATATGCAAATGCCACAAACCCGGGGAATGACCCCGTAATGAATAATATACTACTAGCACAAACCGGCTATCATACATAACATAAGCGCTACCGGCTTATCATATATAACATAAGCGCTATCGACTTATCATAATATAAGCAAGTTAAGAAATCCCCTAACTCCTTATTAACCTTATTATTATACCCTCTCATTTTAGTTTAAGGCACTAACATGTCATTTTTAAAAATCCGGGAATTTAACCCAAAGTACTACGTACTTCTATCCTTTTAAAATGACTCTTTTTCATATACAAAATACAAGATACTAATAACCATAGTATCGGTCTCCACGTATAATATTCTAAGGCTCACAATTTCTATGTACCCAACTTCCCCTTTACTAACCAAGGGACTTATACTTTTAAAACGAAACAAGTATCATATACTTAAAACACTTCAAGTCCCTAAACTTTGAAAACTTAAGACATCCTTAATACTTTTAAAGTGAGTTAATCCTTACTCACCCAACTTGGCCATTCTTAAAACAAGTAAGGGATATCAAAGTCTTGTACGTCTACCGTACTATATAAGTGCAAATATTCATGCTCAAGAGATAGGAAAGTTCTACATACCTCTTCGGGTCAAACCACTTGCCAAGTCCAATTTACCGCACGTAGTATGTCAACCTATAATGACCATAATACGTCTATTAACTTCTTACTTCAAACGTAGAATATAATAAGTGCAGAGCCACTAAATTCTACGGAAAATCGAACAACACTTCCTTTGTTTCTACATACTTTGCCACCTTTTTCAAGGCCGAATTCAATAACCAAACACGCCACATTTAAGGCCCAACAGTGTAATTAACAATAGGGGATTACACGCCTACAAGACGTGTAAAATTCCGCCCCACAATTGATATCAAACTAGTACCAACTATAAGGTCCAATTCGGCAACTTTGATATACAACAACACTAATTCTTATCCAATTCCTTTTCTGTCACGCCCCGAACCCCGGGCACGTGACTGGTGCCCTACCTGGGCACCCTTCTACCTTAACAACTAAGTAAACTGCGGAAATTAAATAACACCTCAATTTTTTTTTTCAAAACCAACATACGTCTGAGGCAGGCCGCCAATATAATATACATAATAAAAAGACACTACACTGTACATGAGTCCAATCCCACATATGAATACAGACCTCTAAGAGTTTTACTGAACTATGACGGGACAAGGCCCCGCCGTACCCATAACGGTACAAAAGCCTGTACTGAAAGAACTTATACCAAAAAAGATAAACTCCCGAACAGAAGGAGCTACCCAAAAACTCTGAGCAGGGTCCTACACCTGCCGATCACCAAACAGCGTACCTAAACCTGCGGTATGAACTCAAATTTCGAAGGAGAGTCTGAAGAATGTACCAAGTATGTGAAGCGATGAAATCTTGTAATGAAATCATAACAGTCTAAACAAAATAGGAGACATGTATGATTGCCAACCTACAGTACACAATACATAAGCAGTCATATCAAGTCAGGGACGCATGCCCTCAAAGTCACTACTCAAATAACAGTACACAGTGCCTTACTAACAATGAGAGTAAATAGTATTATACTTACAATATAAAATAGGAAACTCACAATCAAATCATGGGTAGCAAATCCATGGAAACAGGTGGTATAACGTCTTGGGGGTTTACCCCTCATTTATACTCTTACCCTGAGGCAGGTGGTATAACGTCTTGGGGGTTTACCCCTCATTTATACTCTTATCCTGGCGAAGGTGGTAAAGCAGGTGGTATAACGTCTTGGGGGTTTACCCCTCATTTATACTCTTATCCTGGCGAAGGTGGTAAAGTAGGTGGTATAACGTCTTGGGGGTTTACCCCTCATTTATACTCTTACCCTGGAGAAGGTGGTATAACGTCTTGGGGGTTTACCCCTCATTTATACTCTTACCCCATCTCAACCGGCCGTCACACAATAAATAAGCAAGTTAAGAAATCCCTCTAACTTCTTATTAGTCTTATTCATATACACTCTCATTTTAGTTTACTTAAGGCACTGACATGACATTATAAATTCGGGAATCTAACCCGCCTCCTGGTCACATGCCCCGGAATCCCACATCGTAAGCATGTCCAAGGAGTAACACAAATAATGGAAGCATACCCATGGAATCCCACATCACTGTCGGTACGTCCAAGTAAACTCACAACAAGACAGCCGACCCTCCAACCGAGAGTCGCGGCAACGTAATAAAACATAATACTTGCACTCAAAGGCTATCACCAGCACACATAGGCAAGTTCATAAAATCTATAGACTTTCATTTTATAAACTCAAGGCACTTATAGAATAATTCTCAATTAAACAAGCCAAAGTACTTATCAAGGCACCCATCGAATAATTCTCAATTAAACAAGCCAAAGTACTTATCAAGGCACACATAGAATAATTCTCAATTAAACAAGCCAAAGTACTTATCAAGGCACACATAGAATAATTCTCAATTAAACAAGCCAAAGTACTACGTACGTACATTCTTTTCAAAAGACTCATTTTTATGTAAAACCCCAAGATACTAACACCCGTAGTATCAATGTATGTCTATTTTTCAAAGTAAGTTACTACACTTTTAGAAAACTCTTTTCAGAGCTTGAAATCAAGTAACTTCAAATTTTCACAATCTAGGCAACTTATGCCTAATAATCAAAATAGACAACTTTCTTAACCTTCCATAAAGCCGTTATAACCAACTTCCCATAAAGCCGTTATAACCCTTTATGGTTTTTAGACAATTTCATTCTTTTTATAACCAATAGACTTATACTTAAAACCAAGTATCACAAACTTACAAATCAAGTTCTTAACTTTCCAAAATACTTCAAGTCTCTTAATATTTAGAAAACAAGTTTCTTCTACTTTTAAACCTCAAGTAACTCACACCTTTAAAACAAGTTACTTCTCTTAAATCATGTCATTTCTCCTCTCATAAAACAATTAAGTAAATCACTCCTTTAACTCCCCTAAAGTCATTATAACGACCCTTAGGTTTTGGAACTAAGGCACTAGCCAAAAGGTTTGGAAACCACTTCCTTTTCAAGACTCTATGTACTTTAAGTAAAATACTTCCACTTTTAAGAATCCAAACTTCACTAAGGAAATGGATTATACAACTTACAATTTAAACATCAAAGTACAATCAAGGGAGTACATAGAACGAATTCTATTTTAGGCAATCCAAATACAACCAAGGAATGTGTCACGACCCGACCTCGGGCCCGTGACTGGTGCCTTACCCCGGGCACCCTAGTGATACAACATCGAGAGAAAAACCAATGAAATAAAAACTCATGAAAGAAAAGCAAAGAAATAAGAAAAGCAGCTAACCCAAACGGTTACCTTTTTGTACATAAATGAAAACTTGAGCAGTTACATACAAACCCCGCCACAACAAAGGATCACTCACTCTAAAAATTTTAAAACCATAATGACGGGACAAGGCCCCGCCATGCCCCTGAATGTACAAAAGTCTACAACTTCAGGGAACCGTACCACAGGACAAGCTTCCGGAGATATGGAGCTTTCCGAGAACCGAACAGCGATCCTAAGAGTGCGGATCGACCAGCTATGTACCTCAACTGCGGCGTGAACACGGCCCGAAGGAGGTCGATACAGTACCAAGTATGTGAAATCAAAATATCAAATGAAATCATAATAGTCTATATAAAGCGAGAGACATGTATGATAAACAAACTACGATGCACAACATATAAGCGATCATGTCAAGTCGAGGACTCATGCGTGAAATCATCACTCAATACAACCCGAATTTAACCCGCACAATGGCGCGTGCCGGATCTCACCTCGGTATAAGCATGACCACAGGAACCGTCCTAGTGGGCCCATACCCGTGGACCATCCATCGTGTCGGTATGCCCAAAGGAGATAACAAGATAACAATCCCTGTGGAAGCATACCCGTGGGCTACCCAACGTGTCGGTATGTCCAAACAAATAACAAGAGAATACTCACCGTGGAAGCATACCGTGGGCTACCCAACGTGTCGGTATGTCCAAACAAATAACAAGAGAATACTCATCGGAAGCATACCCGGGCTACCCAACGTGTCGGTATGTCCAAACAAATAACAAGAGAATACTCATGTGGAAGCATACGTGGGCTACCCAACGTGTCGGTATGTCCAAACAAATAACGGATAATGCGCCTCCATCGAGAGACTCGGTACCACAAATCAAACTCTTGCACAACAAGGCTATCTCAACCAAGCATAGGCAAGTTACACACGACTCAAGGTACTTTAAACACTTCTTAACACAACGTCAAGTATACCATTAAAAACCCAAGTATCTAACCCCTTTAAGATCAAGGTACTCCTACCTTTTATAACCAAGCCACTTATGTTTTTCCATCACAAAGAGTTCAATATTTGAAAACAAGTTACTTCTCTTTTCCCAAAATCAAGTTACCATTCTAAATCCAATAATGAATCCATTTCTTTATTTTCCATAAAGTCGTTATAACTAACTTCCCATAAGACTATTATAACACTTTATGTTTTAAAACAAGTCCAGACAAAACCATGCCTTTCTTTTAAACCAAAACACTTCAAATTCTTAAGTCTCTTTTCTTTTAGAAATCGAGTTCCTTACTTTGGAATTTTTAAGAAGATCAAAACTTGATTACAATAATTCTTATTAGAGCAGCCATGATCTAGGAAATGTAATACAATTTTGTCTTATCTTAGCTTCTATGCAGATGGAGGTTTCTACTGGTTTTAATATAATTAGTTGTCATTACTTTTTCCTTTATTAACGCTGCATTGGCTTGTTCGATTCTTATTCCCATTTCTGAAATTTATGTAACATTATTCTTTTAAAAACCAAGTACTCATTTCTCACGAATGAGGTTTCACACTTTTCAACACCATTTAGGTCAATTATAAGTCAAGTCTCTTATCTTTTGAAATCAACAAACCATTCTTTTACCTACATAAAGTGGCTATAACAAACTTCCCATAAAGCCGTTATAACACTTTATGTTTTAAACCAACCAATTACAACTATAAGCCCTTATGAGACCAAGAGGGCTTATTCTTTAACCACCGAGTACCCAAAATTAACGAATAAGATTTTCCTACTTTTTCAAACAATCAAGACCTTTACACTTCATATCAAGTCAAGGCACAACAAGGCAAATCAAATTCCTTTAAAAAACGTGCATCAATTGCACTATATATTTCACAAATAATCATCTTTCAAGAGGATAGGAAGAATCACATACCTCGCGACGATTATCGACGGTTAGCAAAATGCTCCAGTACTATCCCCTTAAGTTGAATATGCTACTCGTAGTACTTCAATCCTATAAGGGTCATAAAATGTCTATCAAACTCTAGCTTCGAACGTAGAATAAACTAAGTGCAAGGTCCCTACATTCTACGGAAATTTGGACAGCACTTCCTTTGTTTCTACTTACTATGCCACATTTTTCAAGGCCGAATTCAATAACCAAACGCCACATTTAAGGCTCAATTAATTCAGCAAATACAAGGGGATTACACGCCTAACAATACGTGTAAAATTCCGCCCCACAATAATACAAAATAAACCAATAATTTCCATGCCATTCTTGGCCAACAATAAACCAATCCTAAACCCCTTTCAACTCTTTTCCAATCCAAGTTCTTAGGTCTAACATGATATCTAGCCCTAGACATCTTCAACAACTACAATCCCCCTTTACAACATGTGACGACCAAATTAGTAACCAAATTGAAGTTATCATCTTAAGGCTAACATGCCCATTTCAGTTTTCAACAAGACAACAAGGTCCAAATCTATTCAAACTTAAATATAACAGCCTCAGGCTCATTTCTAAACTACTATAACAAGTATTAACCCATATCCAAGAGAAGGGGAAACTTTTACCTTTTGGAATAGCCCACAAAAGCCCTTTTCTTCCACTTCTTGCCCGTTAACTACGCCCACCAGCGCTTCCCACAAGTTCACCCACACTTTGCCTTCTTGCCGCCGCTCCAACAATTTTCCCCTTAGGCTAGGTTTTCTTCACAAACTAGAGAGAAAGGGAGAGGAGTTCTTAGGAGGGTTTTCAAAAATGAAATGGCCAAGTCTTCCAAGACTTGGCCCTAAAATAGGCCCCTTTCCTGGTCAAAAGGATGGGAGGGACACTTGTCACCCTCTCATAGGCTTTTAACAAAATATCCCCTGATTTTCGCCCTTTACCGCAGAAAAACCCCACCTTGGCGCCAGCGCCCGCGGGCCAGCGCCCACTTCAGAGAATAATTACCGCATTCGCGCCACGGCCTCGCATTCCGGCGCGCAGTCTGCAACCTCAGCGAACCCCTCATAACTGCCGCGCCGCCAGATTCGGCCAGGCCGCGCTGCACCTGAACCAAACCATGCTTTGCATTGCGCGCAAACTTGAAACTTCCATAACTTTTGACTCCGATGTCCTATCGACGAACAGTTTGTTGCGTTGGGAACTAGATTTAACGGACTACACACTAGGCTTTTTAAACACCTTGAAATTCTTAACAACTGGGGTACAACACTCCAAGGTAGACTCAAAATCCGTCCAACACATGTTTGTCCACTTATCTTTCCACTTTCAAATCTTATATTCCTCGGTATGTTCTTATCTTATCTTCTTGAATTTACGGGGTGTAACATTCTCCCCCTTAGAAACATTCGTTCTAATGTTCCTTCTAAGTCTCCAAACGCAGACGCCAGATAGTCTTCACCACTGCACTTACAAAAGAATCAGTTATGCCACTCATGGACTTATCACCCGAATATACTCCCTGTATACTATGTACTCCGACAAAGATCACTGTAAAATCTTTTACCCAAGACGGCCTTACATCTAGGTTTCAATTGTTATAAATTCTAAGGTTCAAAGTTTCTCATCCCCAGACTTTTTTTTTTTTCACTAGCCAAGCTTCTAAATCACATTTTTAACACAAAGCTATCCGAACATAACACTTAACACATCACCATGACATCAAAGCCTACTAGTCTCTAGAGGGTTAAGAATATACCTGTAACTATTGCTTCACTTTCCCTTTTGTCGTTCTACTCATGTTCCTTCCCTGCACGGCGCACAAAAGAAGGAGATGAACCAGCCACTGATCCCGAAGGCTGAGTCTCTACATCCACGCTACCTTTGGTTGGATAATTTCTCGCAAAATGGCCCTGCTGGCCGCATGTAAAACAAACTCCCATACTAGCACGACACTCCCCATCATGGAGCCTACCACAATGGCCACAACGAGGTAGGGGTGGTCCTATCTGACTAACATCCCTGTTTCCCCAAAAACCTGAAACCTTGGAGCCCTGACCTGCTCCTGAATCTCCCGAACGCCCCAAGATCGCGTGGTGGAGCACTCCGTACTGGCAGAGGCGCATAACTAGTCTGCTGCTGAGGCTGCCTGCCTCAGAGGTCACCATAGGACCTGCCGCCTCGCCTCTTCGCTGATCTTGGTTATTCCGCTGCCCCTACGTTCCTCGCCACGCGCGATAGGCACGGATGCGGGCAATGTCCATGCCCGGCTGAAGAGCTACTGCTGTGCATCCCTCCGCTAAATAATCATCAAGCCCGGTGACATAACGGTGCACTCTATCCTCTATATCGGCCACCAGAGCGGGGACATACCGAGCCAATGAGTCAAACTCTACATTATACTCCCGAATCAGGCGCCTCTTTGTCTCGGATCAAAAATCTGCCCGCGTGCCCTCCTCATCCGTGGAGGCAAGAAATGGCCAAGGAAAGCCTCGAGAACTCGCCTAACCAGTGGAGGTGCATGCTCCCGGGACAGCTCCCACGAATCAAACGATCATTGCGATATCACGCAGCCGATGCGAACCTAAGACCACCGACTCGTACTCCTAAGCATTGATCACTCACATGATCCCCACTAACTGTCGGAAGAACTCCTGCGGATCATCCTCAGGCCTCGATCCATAGAACTCGCGCGGTAACTCGTAAAATCCCGTAGTCACAAACTATCTGACCTCGGGTGAACCATAGGTACTACTGGAACTGGAACTGCTGCATCCAGCCTATCCTCGTGCCTAGCCACGATCCTGGCCAATAATCGCCATCTCCTTGTAACCCATCTCCTCTGCTCCTGTGTGGGGCGAGGCTCAGTGCCGTGGTCTCGCAGAGACTGGCCGCTCTACTCGCACTCCTCGCCTGCTGCCTTGCCTTCCGCTCGTTGCCTTGCGTGGAGGCATTCTTGGTATACAAAGAATACGCCGCAGGGGTCCAACTTATAACATGCTCTAAGGCACGATCTCGAGTGAGAAGAATGGAAACCAATCCTAAATATCCTATAGCCTCTCGATTATAGATGTGGTGCACAACACACCGATAATCAAGACTACTAGATACGGTTCAGAGACACTTTCCGAGGATTAACTGCTCTGATACCACTTTTTTCACGACCCGACCTCGGGCCCGTGACTGGTGCCTTACCCCGGGCACCCTAGTGATACAACATCAGAGAAAAACCAGCGGAAATAAAAACTCATGAAAGAAAACAGTGAAATAAGAAAACAGGCTAACCCAACGGTTACCCTTTTGTACATAAATGAAAACTTGAACAGTTACATCCTTACAAACCACACTTTACTCTGCACTCTAGAATTTTAAAACCATAATGACGGACAGGCCCGCCATGCCCTGAATATACAAAAGTCTACAACTTGTGGCAGTATCACAGGACAAGCTTCCGGAGATATGGAGCTTTCCGAGAACTGAACAGCGATCCTAAGAGTGCGGATCAGCCAGCTATATACTTCAACCTGCGGCATGAACGCAGCCCCCCGAAGGAGGTCAGTACAACAGGTACCAAGTATGTGAAACTGAAAAATACTGTAAATGAAATCATAATAGTCTATATAAAGATGGAGACATGTATGATAACCAAACTACAGTACACAACATATAAGCAGTCATGTCAAGTCAGGGACTCATGCCCGTGAAATCATCACTCAATACAACCCGGGAATTTAACCCACACAATGGTCGCATGCCCCGGCATCTCACCTCGGTATAAGCATGGCCCTGGAACCGTCCTAGTGGGCCCATACCCGTGGACCATCCATCGTGTCGGTATGCCCAAAGGAGATAACAAGATAACAATCCCTGTGGAAGCATACCCGTGGGCTACCCAACGTGTCAGTATGTCCAAACAAATAACTAGAGAATACTCACTGTGGAAGCATACCCGTGGGCTACCCAACGTGTCAGTATGTCCAAAAAAATAACAAGAGAATACTCACTGTGGAAGCATACCCGTGGGCTACCCAACGTGTCAGTATGTCCAAACAAATAACAAGAGAATACTCACTGTGGAAGCATACCCGTGGGCTACCCAACGTGTCAGTATGTCCAAACAAATAACAGATAGCCGGCCCTCAATCGAGAGACTCGGTAGCACAAATCAAACCCTTGCACAACAAGGATATCTCAACCAAGCATAGGCAAGTTACACACGACTCAAGGTACTTTAAACACTTCTTAACACAACGTCAAGTATACCATTAAAAACCCAAGTATCTAACCCCTTTAAGATCAAGGTACTCCTACCTTTTATAACCAAGCCACTTATGTTTTTCCATCACAAAGAGTTCAATATTTGAAAACAAGTTACTTCTCTTTTCCCAAAATCAAGTTACCATTCTAAATCCAATAATGAATCCATTTCTTTATTTTCCATAAAGTCGTTATAACTAACTTCCCATAAGGCTATTATAACACTTTATGTTTCAAAACAAGTCCAGACAAAACCATGCCTTTCTTTTAAACCAAAACACTTCAAATTCTTAAGTCTCTTTTCTTTTGGAAATCGAGTTCCTTACTTTGGAATTTTTAAGAAGATCAAAACTTGATTACAATAATTCTTATTAGAGCAGCCATGATCTAGGAAATGTAATACAATTTTGTCTTATCTTAGCTTCTATGCAGATGGAGGTTTCTACTGGTTTTAATATAATTAATTGTCATTACCTTTTCCTTTATTAACGCTGCATTGGCTTGTTCGATTCTTATTCCCATTTCCGAAATTTATGTAACATTATTCTTTTAAAAACCAAGTACTCATTTCTCACGAATGAGGTTTCACACTTTTCAACACCATTTAGGTCAATTATAAGTCAAGTCTCTTATCTTTTGAAATCAACAAACCATTCTTTTACCTACATAAAGTGGCTATAACAAACTTCCCATAAAGCCGTTATAACACTTTATGTTTTAAACCAACCAATTACAACTATAAGCCCTTATGAGACCAAGAGGGCTTATTCTTTAACCACCGAGTACCCATTACTAACGAATAAGATTTTCCTACTTTTTCAAACAATCAAGACCTTTACACTTCATATCAAGTCAAGGCACAACAAGGGAAATCAAATTCCTTTAACACACGCATGCATCTATGACTATATATTTCACAAATAATCATGTCAAGAGGATAGGAAGAATCACATACCTCGCGACGATTATCGACGGTTAGCAAATGCTCCACGACTATCCCCCTTAAGTAGAATATGCTACTCGTAGTACTTCAATCCTATAAGGGTCATAAAACGTCTATCAAACTCTAGCTTCGAACGTAGAATAAACTAAGTGCAAGGTCCCTACATTCTACGAACATTTGGACAGCACTTCCTTTGTTTCTACTTACTATGCCACCTTTTTCAAGGCCGAATTCAATAACCAAACGCCACATTTAAGGCTCAATTAATTCAGCAAATACAAGGGGATTACACGCCTAACAATACGTGTAAAATTCCGCCCCACAATAATACAAAATAAACCAATAATTTCCATGCCATTCTTGGCCAACAATAAACCAATCCTAAACCCCTTTCAACTCTTTTCCAATCCAAGTTCTTAGGTCTAACATGATATCTAGACCTAGACATCTTCAACAACTACAATCCCCCTTTACAACATGTGACGACCAAATTAGTAACCAAATTGAAGTTATCATCTTAAGGCTAACATGCCCATTTCAGTTTTCAACAAGACAACAAGGTCCAAATCTATTCAAACTTAAATATAACAGCCTCAGGCTCATTTCTAAACTACTATAACAAGTATTAACCCATATCAAGAGAAGGGGAAACTCTTACCTTTGGAATAGCCCACAAAAGCCCTTTTCTTCCACTTCTTGCCCGTCAACTACGCTCACCAGCGCTTCCCACAAGTTCACCCACACTTTGCCTTCTTGCCGCCGCTCCAACAATTTTCCCCTTAGGCTAGGTTTTCTTCAAAATCTAGAGAGAAGGGAGAGGAGTTCTTAGGAGGTTTTCAAATGAAATGGCCAAGTCTTCCAAGACTTGGCCCTAAAATAGGCCCTTTCTGGTCAAAGGATGGGAGGACACTTGTCACCCTCCAATAGGATTTTAACAAAATAGCCCCTGATTTTCGCCCTTTACCGAAAAATCCGCGCTTGGCGCGCGCCCGCACTTGGCCGCGCGGCTCCACTTAGAATAATTACTCGCATTCGGCGCGCGCATTCGGCCGCGCCACGCAACCTTAGCGAACCCCGATAACCGGCGTCGCGCGGCCACGCGGCCGCTGCACTGCACTCCTGAACCGAAACAATCATTTTGCCCGATCACACTGCCAAACTTGAAACTTCCATAACTTTTGACTCTGATGTCCTATCGACGAACGGTTTGTTGCGTTGGGAACTAGATTTACGGACTACACACTAGGCTTTTTAAACACCTTGAAATTCTTAACAACTGGGGTACAACACTCCAAGGTAGACTCAAAATCCGTCCAACACATGTTTGTCCCCTTATCTTTCCACTTTCAAATCTTATATTCCTTGGAATGTTCTTATCTTATCTTCTTGAATTTACGGGGTGTAACAGAATGGATCATTTAAGGAGTAGAACATACTTTCTTTATCTTAAGGAATCATGCTAGAAGAGGAGATAGTTCACATACCTTTTCGGCTAAATCCACAAGCTAAGCCGAATACGCCGTACGTAGAAGTGTCAACCTATAATGGCCACAACAAGACTATCAACTTCTAGTCTCAAACGTAGAATAATACTAAGTATACGGTCTCTAATTCTACGGAAAATCGGGCAGCACTTCCTTTGTTTCTACTCACTTTTCCACCTTTTTCAAGGCCGAATACAATAACCAACACGCCACATTTAAGGCTCAAAACAACAACCAAACAAAGGGGATTACACGCCTTACTATACGTGTAAAATTCTGCCCCACAATAATACGAAGTAGTTCCATAATCAAGCCATTCTCGGCCAACAACAACCAACAATTCAAAGTCTTTTCCAATCCCAAGTTCTAAGGTCTAACATGTTATATAGTCATAAACAACTTCAACAACTACAATTTCCTTCTTTATACAACATGCGACGACTTAAACTAATAATCGACTTGAATTGTAATCTTAAGCCTAAACATGCTAGTTTACGGATTAGGGTTCCAATAGCCAATATACTTATCCAACTACATAATATATAACTCATGCTTGCTAATATCCATAGCTACAACAATAAGCAAACTTAATTACTAAAACGACAAGATTATACCTTTATAAGCCCTTAAAAATTCCAAGATTCAAAGTCGCGCCTTAGAAATTCTTAGCTCCTTTCCTTAGGTTCCAATCCGCTCCAAGCACTCCTTAGAAGCCTATGAAGAACCCATCTTCAAGTTCCAACTTCAAAGTTGAAGAACTCCTTAAGTTTCCGCCTTGCGACTAATACGAAAACACCACTTTTCCGAAATCTTTCTATTGAGATATCCTTACAATACCCTTAGGGACATTGGGTTTAAGTCTTGTGAACAATGGATCAAAACTACAAATTTTTGTGTGGGAGATATGTGCAAACCCGAGAGGTCTCTTTGAAGAACAAGGTTTTGTGATTTTTCTCTAAGTGTTAGAAGAGCTTGTCTTGCACTAGCTTAGTATATAAAACATATTGGAGGGCTTAGATTAACACACTTGTGTGCTAGGATGAAGAGAAATTAATGCAAAGCCAAGTGGACAAGTTGACTTGGTCAACAATATCAAGCTTTGAAGACTTGATCTTCCTTGATGGTAAATGACCATTTTACCCCTTACTATTTCCACCAAGACCATGTGTGGGGGTTCCACGTGTCGCCCTCTCATTCATCCATAAAATTCCGCAACCCTCGTGGGCCCCACAAAAATGTAAAATTCCTCGGGTGGGCCCCACACGACCAAATCCGTAAAAAATAAATTTCCATAATGTTAAAAAGTTCCATAATCCTCAAATAATACATTTTGAGAATCCAATTCTCATCAACGAACATTTTTCCTTTCCGGCGTTCGGAAGATTTTCCGTCGGAAAAACAATTCTTCCTTTCGTACTAATTTCCAAGTCTTGATTCCTTACGTACATTCTCTTATACATGTCCTGGACTTACGGGGTGTAACATTCTTCCCCCCTTAGAAACATTCGTCCCCGAATGTTCTTAGTCGGTTGCCAAGCTATACAAACTCCGGCATAAACTCTATACTATGCCTATCAATCAAAACCGCACAAGACCAACGATGCCACACATGGCCACCACAACATACGTACAAAATCTCAATATTGCTTCTTGTTCCCCAATCCTTGGATTTACTATCCAAACTTGGCCATTATGCTACATACATTCCCGTTAAGGCTTTTCTCGGTCCTTACGACCTAGTTCCGGTGGAACGCATCCACGAACTCGCATAACGATCAACTAGACTTGGGCCTTGATCCCGGGACCCTATCACATACGGACTATTACCAATTAACATCACCCCATTCCATACTATCGGTTGACCCGAAAGGAGTCCATAACCCGACTCATCGTCACCCTTAACTTCTCATTCTTAGTCTGAACTAAAACTCTCTCTTATCTCAAGGTACTTCTCACCCTATCCCCTTATTCACTAGAGGTTTGTCACATAAGCCAAAGTATTTCTACCGTACATTCTTCCCTATTAGTCTTACATCACATGGGCAATTACAACTTGTGAACTCTACACAACTATAGTCTCAGTTCACTTACCATTCTTGTCAACATTCTTAACTTTTCACTTTACTAATCAAAGTATTCCTACCTCTGGGGTACTATCACTTACAATTGCTAGCAACAAAGGGAAAACATATATGCTAGGGAAAAATCTGAATCTACCAATGCACGTATGATTCCAAAGAATCGAAATATATCAGAACCCACGCGATGTCGCCTCGATCTGCCCCGTAGTCACGCTACCATGCGGTTCGGACCGCTCAACTATAACTCCACCGACTTACCACGGTGGTGACATCCAACACCGACTTGGGACGATACCGCGAGGAAAGTGGAACCAACTACGGCCTCATAGCCGAGCCACCCTACGCGCTTTTCTAAAAGGACATACTCGAATATGGCCCGGACGCCACAATAAAAACAAACACTGCTCCATAACGACATTTCCCGAACGACGCTTACCATATCTCAAACATCGAGGAAAAAGTGGCCTCGATCGAGAAAATCCTCTGCTCTCCGAGAACCTCGACCCTTGAGCTTGGACTGCCCTAAATACATCAGGATCAAATCTCCCACCGTGAGCGCGGTATGTCTTGGGTAGGTCGACGAATATCTCACTCGGCCGAGGTCGCTCGTCCAAGAACTTACCGATAACCAACCGGTCCTAGCCTCTTACGCCGATTCTCGCTGGCTCTCTACCCTCTCACACACTGTCTCAGACCGCCGAATAACCTCCTCGCGATGTAATCGTAGCACCGCTTATCTTGGTCAATAACATAATCGCTTCTCACGACCGTAGTCTTCTCCTAACCGAGAAACTGGAGGATCTGTCTTTGAGCCTCAAACCCCGCGCAGAAGAACTCGCCGATCGCAGACAATATCCAGATACCTCGGGCATAAGCCCTATCAACTCTCCGAGTCCGACTAGTAGCTCTCGCTACTCCTTTGCCCTCTTGGGCGATCATACTCCTCGAGGCATAATCAGTAACACAAAATCACGCCGAGAGGAATTATCTTACTAACACACTCTACGGCACGATCTTAGAGTGAGAAGAATAGAAACCAACTCCTAAATGTCCTGTAGCTCTGCTTATGGGTGTGGGCGCGCAACACACCGATAATCAAGACTCTACTAGACACGGTCAGACATTCCGAGGACCGATCGCTCGATACCACTGTCACGCCCCGAACTCTGCGGATCGGTGCCCTACCCAGGCACCCTTCTACCTTAACAACTAAGTAAATGCGAAAATTAAATAACACCTCAATATTTTTTCCAAAACCAACATACGCATAAGCAAGCCGACAAGGCCGCCATATAATATACATAATAAAAAGACACTACACCGTATACGAGTCCAATCCCACATATGAATACAGACTTCTAAGAGTTTTATCAACTATGACGGACAAGGCCCCATTGCATCTATAATCAGATAAAAGCTGCATCGAAAGAACTTATACCAAAAAGATAAACTCCCAATGTAAGGAGCTATCCAAAACTCGAAAGGTGGTCCTACACCGCCGATCACCAAACAACAGACCTAAACATGCGGCGTGAACGCGGTCCCCAAGGAGTTCAAGACGAAGAATGTACCAAGTATGTGAAATGAAATCAGAATGAAATCATAACAGTCTAAACAAAACAGGAGACATGTATGATTGCCAACCTACAGTACACAATACATAAGCAGTCATATCAAGTCAGGGACGCATGCCCTCAAAGTCACTACTCAAATAACAGTACACAGTGCCTTACTAACAATGAGAGTAAATAGTAGTATACTTACAATATAAAATAGGAAACTCACGATCAAATCATGGGTAGCAAATCCATGGAAACAGGTGGTATAACGTCTTGGGGGTTTACCCCTCATTTATACTCTTACCCTGAGGCAGGTGGTATAACGTCTTGGGGGTTTACCCCTCATTTATACTCTTATCCTGGCGAAGGTGGTAAAGCAGGTGGTATAACGTCTTGGGGGTTTACCCCTCATTTATACTCTTACCCTGGAGAAGGTGGTATAACGTCTTGGGGGTTTACCCCTCATTTATACTCTTACCCCATCTCAACCGGCCGTCACACAATAAATAAGCAAGTTAAGAAATCCCCCTAACTTCTTATTAGTCTTATTCATATACACTCTCATTTTAGTTTACTTAAGGCACTAACATGACATTATAAATCCGGGAATCTAACCCGCCTCCTGGTCACATGCCCCGGAATCCCACATCGTAAGCATGTCCAAGGAGTAACACAAATAATGGAAGCATACCCGTGGAATCCCACATCACTGTCGGTACGTCCAAGTAAACTCACAACAAGACAGCCGACCCTCCAACCGAGAGTCGCGGCAACGTAATAAAACATAATACTTGCACTCAAAGGCTATCACCAGCACACATAGGCAAGTTCATAAAATCTATAGACTTTCATTTTATAAACTCAAGGCACTTATAGAATAATTCTCAATTAAACAAGCCAAAGTACTTATCAAGGCACCCATCGAATAATTCTCAATTAAACAAGCCAAAGTACTTATCAAGGCACACATAGAATAATTCTCAATTAAACAAGCCAAAGTACTTATCAAGGCACACATAGAATAATTCTCAATTAAACAAGCCAAAGTACTTATCAAGGCACACATAGAATAATTCTCAATTAAACAAGCCAAAGTACTACGTACGTACATTCTTTTCAAAAGACTCCTTTTTATGTAAAACCCCAAGATACTAACACCCGTAGTATCAATGTATGTCTATTTTTCAAAGTAAGTTACTACACTTTTAGAAAACTCTTTTCAGAGCTTGAAATCAAGTAACTTCAAATTTTCACAATCTAGGCAACTTATGCCTAATAATCAAAATAGACAACTTTCTTAACCTTCCATAAAGCCGTTATAACCAACTTTCCATAAAGCCGTTATAACCCTTTATGATTTTTAGACAATTTCATTCTTTTTATAACCAAGAGACTTATACTTAAAACCAAGTATCACAAACTTACAAATCAAGTTCTTAACTTTCCAAAATACTTCAAGTCTCTTAATATTTAGAAAACAAGTTTCTTCTACTTTTAAACCTCAAGTAACTCACACCTTTAAAACAAGTTACTTCTCTTAAATCATGTCATTTCTCCTCTCTTAAAACAATTAAGTAAATCACTCCTTTAACTCCCCTAAAGTCATTATAACGACCCTTAGGTTTTGGAACTAAGGCACTAGCCAAAAGGTTTGGAAACCACTTCTTTTTCAAGACTCTATGTACTTTAAGTAAAATACTTCCACTTTTAAGAATCCAAACTTCACTAAGGAAATGGATTATACAACTTACAATTTAAACATCAAAGTACAATCAAGGGAGTACATAGAACGAATTCTATTTTAGGCAATCCAAATACAACCAAGGAATGGATCATTTAAGGAGTAGAACATACTTTCTTTATCTTAAGGAATCATGCTAGAAGAGGAGATAGTTCACATACCTTTTCGGCTAAATCCACAAGCTAAGCCGAATATGTCGTACGTAGAAGTGGCAACCTATAATGGTCACAACAAGACTATCAACTTCTAGTCTCAAACGCAGAATAATACTAAGTATACGGTCTCTAATTCTACGGAAAATCGGGCAGCACTTCCTTTGTTTCTACTCACTTTGCCACCTTTTTCAAGGCCGAATACAATAACCAACACGCCACATTTAAGGCTCAAAACAACAACCAAACAAAGGGGATTACACGCCTTACAATACATGTAAAATTCCGCCCCACAATAATACGAAGTAGTTCCATAATCAAGCCATTCTCGGCCAACAACAACCAACAATTCAAAGTCTTTTCCAATCCCAAGTTCTAAGGTCTAACATGTTATATAGTCATAAACAACTTCAACAACTACAATTTCTTTCTTTATACAACATGTGACGACTTAAACTAATAATCGACTTGAATTGTAATCTTAAGGCTAAACATGCTAGTTTACGGATTAGGGTTCCAATAGCCAATATACTTATCCAAATACATAATATATAACTCATGCTTGCTAATATCCATATCTACAACAATAAGCAAACTTAATTACTAAAACGACAAGATTATACCTTTATAAGCCCTTAAAAATTCCAAGATTCAAAGTCGCGCCTTAGCAATTCTTAGCTCCTTTCCTTAGGTTCCAATCCGCTCCAAGCACTCCTTAGAAGCCTATGAAGAACCCATCTTCAAGTTCCAACTTCAAAGTTGAAGAACTCCTTAAGTTTCCGCCTTGCGACTAATACGAAAACACCACTTTTCCGAAATCTTTCTATTGATATATCCTTACAATACCCTTAGGGACATTGGGTTTAAGTCTTGTGAACAAAGGATCAAAACTACAAATTTTTGTGTGGGAGATATATGCAAACCCGAGAGGTCTCTTTGAAGAACAAGGTTTTGTGATTTTTCTCTAAGTGTTTGAAGAGCTTGTCTTGCACTAGCTTAGTATATAAAACATATTGGAGGGCTTAGATTAACACACTTGTGTGCTAGGATGAAGAGAAATTAATCTGAGCCAAGTGGACAAGTTGACTTGGTCAACAATATCAAGCTTTGAAGACTTGATCTTCCTTGATGGTAAATGACCATTTTACCCCTTACTATTTCGACCAAGACCATGTGTGGGGGTGCCACGTGTCACCCTCTCATTCGTCCATAAAATTCTGTAACCCTCGTGGGCCCCGCAAAACGTAAAATTCTTCGGGTGGGCCCCACGTGACCAAATCCGTAAACATAAATTTCCATAATGTTAATAAGTTCCATACTCTTCAAATAATGCATTTTGAGAATCCAATTCTCATCAACGAGCATTTTTCCTTTCCTGCTCTAAGATTTTCCGTCGGAAAAACAATTCTTCCTTTCGTACTAATTTCCAAGTCTTGATTCCTTACGCATATCTCTCTTATACATGTCCTGGACTTACGGGGTGTAACATTTTCAATCCAAGTTGTTTAGTATAACATGATATCAAGTCGCAATAAACTACTACAATGTTCAAGTAAGTAACATGCGACGATTCTAATTAACGACCAAATTGTAATCCAACTTCAAATGGCTAATATATCATTTCGGATTTAGGCTACAACAATACATATCACTTATCAATCTTCAATACATATACTTCATGCTAGTAAAATTGTTATACCCCGTATTTCCAGAGTATGTACGTAGGGACGTACGTAGAAATTTGAACTTGTGATTAAGGCTTGGCCGAATTAATTTTGTTCACAACACCCGTTTAGAGTCGTTTTTCGACGAAACGTTTTCACAGCTTTCGTAGGGTAATTTCCGCTATGTCATTTCTAATTTTTGGATTTTTCCGAGACGAACGTGTTGGATCAACAAGAGGGCGCCACTTGGCACCTCTCATTGGACTTCAAATCGTCCATTTGGACGAAATGGACAAGGTAAGGCACGCTTTTGTGCCTTGACAAAGTCAAGTAGGTAGGATATTTGTGTTTGGTAAATCCTAGCCCTACACTTGCCTAACACATGGATTGATCTTGGCCTTTGGTTGGCCATCCCTTGACCTATAAATACCCTCTAAGGTTGAAGACTTCTTCATCCAAAATGCCTAAGTCTTGAGAGCCTTCCTCCTCCCCTTTTCGAGGCCTCGCCGAGAGATGTCCCTCCCCTTGCCTAGTGGCTCTCGGCCGAGAACCCCTCCTCCTAGTAGTGTGGCCAGGTACCCCCTAGCCTAGTTGCTGTATAATACCCCTTCAGGTAGAAATACTCTCAAAAGTATTGTTATAATGCCCAAAATACCTTAGCCTTATACCTTGTATTATTCTAAGGATATACCCATATCTAAAAGCCCAGAAAATACTATTATACTCCGTCTACCACAAAACCGAAACCCTAAGGTAAATCTTCACCGTAGTTGAAGTCATAAGTAGAAGTTGGTTAGAACTTCTAAGGGTTGTTTGGAGCGGTCGAGCGCACGGATTAGAGCTAAACCTTGCTCGGATCGACATTTAAACTAGGATAATTATGGGCTTATCGAGGTAAATATCTTGTCCTCTATTGTAATTGGAAATTACATGATTGTTAGACTATATAGTCAAGTATACTATATATACGAGATCGAACGTAGTTATCGGCAATGTCTTTTGACTTAAGCCTGAATAATACTTACGGCAATGTCTTGCGACTTAAGCCCGAATTTAAAGAAGAATCCGAATCAGAATTACATAGGGTATTACAGATAAGACTTGTGTAGTAGATCGTGGAGTAGAATTGTACCAGTGTTAGACGTATAACCCCGGTTGGCTTGGTAGCCGACCGATAGAGGAGGAGATTTACTGTTATACCCCGTAGTTCCGAGGTATATAGGTGAGGATGATGCGTAGATTACGACGTAAATTTTGGAAAGAAAGAAAGACGTGATTTTTCGACTAAAAGTTTCCGCTTTTGTGAAGAAAAAGGTTCGTTAATGGGAATTGGATTCCCAGATTTGGTATTCGGACTTCTTAGAATATTTGAGAATTATGGAATTTTATTTCCTGAATGGTCACGCTGGGCCCACGGTGAAATTTACTGCTGTGGGGCCCGCTTAGTTTTTGAGATTTTGGCCATTATGGATATTTTCGAGATGAAATATTTTGACGAGTAGGAGGCGACACGTGTCACCTCTTTAGGTGGCCCTTGGCCGAAATTAGCTGCATGTGACAAGACAGTCGCCAAGTCTTGCTAGATATTTTGTGTGGACAAGTGGCTTGTGGGTCCCACCCACACTTGTCCCCAATCTCAACCACACACTTGCCTTCATCCTATCCTGGTTGTCCTATATATGCACCCTTAGTTGATGAAATCTTCTACACTTAGACATTTGAAGACTTGAAAACCCTCCTTCTCCTCGACCTAGAGCTCCTGCTTTGCCCCATTTCTTGAGCAAAATTTGTCCAACAATTCTTAAACTCTCAAGTGTTCTTCCTAAGGTGTTAGGAAGATTGTGTACCAAGAGTTGGAAAAGATTTCACACCCCTAGCCTTGAAGGATGCCTTGGCCGAAAGTTGTCATCTTGAAACCCTAAGTGTTCTTCACTTTTTGGAGTCAATCTTGAAGAGAAGTTGGTTAGGAGCTTCATGGGTTGCTTGTAGGATTGGAACGTAAATATTTGGAGCTAAGACTTGCTTGGAGCGACTTTAAGAACTTGGATATTTTTGGGCTATTTGAGGTAGTGGAACTTAAACCTCTTTGTGAATGGTTGTTATACATATATTATAAGTATATTATGGATTATATAATATATGGAGTAAGTTTGGAAGAGTTGGATCTTGTTAACTTGTTAAAAGAAAGGATTGGCCGCTTGCCATTAAAATGGTAAAACGTATCTTACTTGCTAAGAAGCTAATAACAAAGTAACTATAACTTATATTAAGAATGGAAATATAAGTTGGATGACTAATGAGTAAATGGATAAGTAAAATGGACAAAGTCGCCAAGGACCCCAACTTAAGGATCGTATTTACTTTGGATCAGATTTACTTTGGACCGTATTTACTTTGGACGTATTTACATTGGATCAGATTTACATTTCTTAAGGGAAGATTTTTCAATCGCGTTCCGCTGGGCGTGTGATCCCCTTTAATTATTGTATTATGAAGGCGTGATAGTAAACCGCGCACGGCCGTCGTAATCCCCTTCTTTTACTTATTGTTGTTATGAGGCGTGATAGTAAACCGTTACCGTTTGGGCGTGTAATCCCTTCTTTATGTTGTTTAATTATTACGCCTTATATATATATATAGGTATATATATTACGGTTATTCGCCTTGGTAAAAGATGGAAAAGTGAGTATAAACGGGAAGTATCACAAATTTCCGTAGATTTTGAGGGCTTTTATTGGTATAAGTCTTCAATGATAAGAAAGGTTTGATAGAGTACCATGACCATTTTAGGAGTGGAGTACTACGTGTGGCGTGATCTACTTGGCTTACGAGTAGCCGACGGGTTCAAGTACTTGGAGCGCTTTGCTTATTGTCGATAAATCGTCCGCAGGTATGTGAACCTCTTCCTATCTTTTCTAGCATGATTGTTTGGAACTATGTAGTACGTAGACGCATACGTGCTAAGTGATTTGGTTGGTTTAAAACATGTGTGTTATAATAGCTTTACGGAAGTTAGTTATAACGACCTTACGTAGTGAAAATGGTTTACTGATGTTAGAAGTTAAGAGACTTGATCTTATAAGATAAGAGACTTAACTTATTTGTTTTAATGTGGATGTTTGTGTGAAACCTCATTCGTGAGTAATGAGTACTTGGTTTTTAAAGGGATATTGTTTTACTGATTTCGAATCGAATGTATCGACAGCACCATTGCAGCTAATAAAGGAAAATGTATTGAATAATGATGTGTCAGATTAAAACCAAGAGAAACCTCCATCCGCATAGAAGCTAAGATGAGACAAAATGATATTACATTTTCTAGATCACGGTCACGTAATAAGATCGTTATAAACAAAGAATAAACTACTCACATATATGACATATGTTACTCAATTGTTTTAAAAGAGATTAAGACTATGAGTTATGAAACCTTTCTAAAATAAGTGACTTGAGCATTTGAAGATGAGAAGCTTGAGTAATGAAACTAGGCAACCGGAACTTAGGAAAAGAATGTTGTTACTTGATTTTGAAAAGGAATGTGGGTTGGTCATTCTAATACTACGGGTATAGGTGACTTTTATAAAAGTAATGGATCTCTTTAAAGAACTTAACGATGTAGTACTTTGGGTTAAAACCCGACTTTGGCATAAAATGAAAGTACTTTGAGTTGTGTGAAACTTGCCTATGCTTGTTGTTGTGAAACTTGCCTATGATTGTTGTTGTGAAAATTGCCTATGCTTGTGATGATAGCCTTTGCGCAAGTGTGGTATTTCGTTACCGCCTCTCGATAGAGGTCGGTCGACTTGTCGAGAACTTACTGGACGTCGGGCATGATGGAGAATTCCACGGGTATGTTTCCATTTTGATTATCGTCTTGTTGTTGATGTCACATGGACATGTCTACACCGACGCAGATTCGGCACGCGGCCACGCCACGTTGATTACCCGATATATTGTTATTGTGGTTACATGGACATGTCTACACCGAGGTAGAATTCGGCATGTGGCTACGCGTGGTTGATCACCCAAGATATTATTGTTGATGTCACACGGACGGTCTACACCGAGGTAGAATTCCGGCACGTGGCCGGGCATTGGTATTATTGTTGCATCATGGACATGTCTACACCGATGCGTAATTCCGGCACGCGCCATGACGCGAACATGATTGATGTTGTGGGCGTAAGACCCATAGTTATATTTGAGTGATGACTTGAGGCGTGAGTCCCCGATCGACATGATCGCTTATGTTGGAATCGTAGTTTGCTATCATACATGTCTCCCGCTTTATATAGACTAGTATGATTTCATTACTGATTTTTACAGCTTCACATACTGGTACTTGCATCGACCTCCTTCGGCTGCGCTCATGCCGCAGTAGAGGTACATCGGCCGTGGATCCTCGCCTAGGATCTCGCCAGCTTGGGAAGCTCCGTTTCTCCGAGGCTTATCTTTTGGTATGTGTTCCCGAGTTGCAGGTTCTTGTACATTCGTGGTATGGCGGCCCTGTCCCGCCATAGTTGTGTAAATCTTAGAGGTCAGTAGTACGCGCGGTGGTTTGTAAAGGATTAAACTGCTCGCTTTGAAAGAGTTGTATTTATTATGTTATCGAAGCGTAACCGCTGGTCGGCTGCTTTATGTTCATATATCTGCTCTTGTTTAAGTTTTATTTTCCGCCGTTTTCTCGATGATTGTATCACTAGGGTGCCCGGATAAGGCACGAACGCCCCGAACGGGTCGTTACAAAAGTGGTATCGGCGCTTAATCTCTGAAAGTGTCTACGCATCGTGTCTAGTAGAGTCTTGATTATCGATGTGTTGTGCACCACATCTATAATCGTGAGGTCGCAGACATTTAGGATTGGTTTCCATTCTTCTCATTCCGAGATCGTGCCTGTAGCCGTGTTGTAAGTCGACCCTCCGACGATCTCGCTTTTACCGCTTATGCCTCCGCAAGGCAACCAGAGCCTCAAGGGCAAGACAACGAGGAACCGCTAGTGAGATACGTAGGAGTACGAGGCGCAGCCCGCATACACTGAGGTTGTGCTTGACGGCGGGTTTTCAGGACGCCGCCACCAAAGAGAGGTTGAGCCGCAAAGAATGGCCGCCGAGACCGCAGACTGAGCCTCCACCCACACCGGGCGCAGGAGACGGGTTATAAGAGATGCCCGATTGCCGGCCGTGGTCGCGGGCCGATATGGCGATAGGCCGGATGCAGCAGCCCAGCCCAAAGAGCACCGTGGTTCACCCCGAGCAGATAGTTTGAGGCTACGGGACTTTCTCGAGTCAGAGCCCGCCAGAGTTTTATGGGTCGAGGCTCGAGGATGATCCGCAGGAGTTCATCCGCAGCTGACGATCACGCGGTGATCAAGGCTTCAGAGACCGAGTCAGGACCTTTGGTTCGCATCGGTGCGTGATACCGCGATGATTGGTTTGATTCATAGGAGCTTTCCGGGAGAGTACGCACTCCAGCAGATGGGATGAGTTTTCGGGCGCTCACGCACTTTTGCCTCCGCATGGCGAGGGCACGGCCGGCGATTTTTGATGCTTAGACAGAGCGCGCATTCGGAGTACAATGTGGAGTTCGATTCATCGCCCAGACGCCCCGGGCGTTGTAGCTAGTATGGAGGATCGAGTGCACCGATATGTTACGGTGGCTCGATGATTACATGTCGAGGCATGTTCGTGAGTAGCTCTTCACCGCATGGACATTGCCCGCACGCAGCTCACGACCGATGCGAGGCACGGAGAGGTCGACGAATGACCAAGATCAGCCAAGAGGCCAGAACAACAGGTCCTTTGGTGACTTTCGAGGCGGACCGCCTCAAGAAGATACTAGTTTTGTACTCCGCCGGCAGAGTGGTCCTCCACAACCTTCGAGTATTCGGAGCGTGTCGTGGCTCCAAGGTTCGTGTTTCCGAAGTAAGGGTGTTGGCAGACGGTCACCCCTACCTCGGTGGTCGATGGTAGACCGTGATTTCGGGAGTGTCGCGTGCCGTGGAGCTTGTTATTTTTGGCGACAGCAGGCCATTTTGAGGAATCGTCCGACCAAGGGTAGCACGGATGTTACGACTCAGCCACCGGATCGCTGGTGGTTCATCGCTTTCTAGCTTATGCGCCTGCAGGCGTGCCTATGATTAGAGTGGAGCGGTAGTTTGTATATCCTTAACCTCTAGAGTTTGGTTTGCGCGATATGATGATCTTATTATCGTGTGCTATGTACGGATAGCGTTGTGTTGTTTGTAAGTTAGAAAACATGGTTAGTTGGAAGGATAAGTGTGGGGCATGGAAAGTGTGAACCTTAGAGTTTTATACGTGGAGACCTTAGAGGCGAGGCCGCCTTGAGTGGGTGATTTTACTGGTCTTTGCCGATGTACTTGGTATGCGGGAAATATTGTGGGATAATTACATGGGTAGTGCGAGATGGAAGTGGTAGCTTTCATGACGTGAATTAGTAAGATTGTTCCGGATCGGAACAAGAGTTGGGCGCGCTAGGGTCGGGTTGAGGGCCATTTGCGGGTCAACCCGCAGCCCATATTGAGGTGGGTCGATTCGAGGTGGTCCCGCCAGTGGTAGGGTCACGAGGGTGCTAGGCCCAAGTTTAGGTAACCATCGCATTTAGTTCGTGGACGCGCTCAACCGAATCGGATCGTGAAGGCCGGAATGGCCTTAGAGTAAATCGCTAGTGGGAGCCGTTGTAAGATTAGAAATGATTCCTCGTTGGCTTGGATTTGAGTTTTGCGCATGTTATATTCGCCATCGTGGCATGATCGGTTTTGTAAGTATAGTAGTGAAGACTATACCGACACAAGTACGCTTGGAGACTTAGAATGAACATTCGACGAATGTTTCTGGGGGAAGAATGTTATACCCCGTAGTTCCGTGGTATATAGGTGAGGATGTACGCGAGATTACGGCGTAAATGTTGGAAAGAAAGAAAGAGGTGATTTTTCGACGGAAAAGTTTCCGGTTTGTGTGACGAAAAAGGGTCGTAAACGGGAATTGGAGTCCCAGATTTGGTATTCGGACTTCTTAGAATATTTGAGAATTATGGAATTTTATTTCCGAAATGGTCACGTGGGCCCACGGTGAAATTTACGGCTTTGTGGGGCCCGCTTAGTTTTTGAGATTTTGGCCATTATGGATATTTTCGGAGATGAAATATTTTGACGATTTAGCAGAGGCGACACGTGTCACCCTCTAGGTGGCCCTTGGCCGAAATTAGCTAGACAAGTGGCAAGACAAGTGGCCAAGTCTTGCTAGATATTTTGTGTGGACAAGTGGCTTGTGGGTCCCACCCACACTTGTCCCCAATCTCAACCACACACTTGCCTTCATCCTATCCCTCGTTGTCCTATATATGCACCCTTAGTTGATGAAATCTTCTACACTTAGACATTTGAAGACTTGAAAACCCTCCTTCTCCCTTGACCTAGAGCTCTCGGTTTGCCCCATTTCTGAGCAAAATTTGTCCAACAATTCTTAAACTCTCAAGTGTTCTTCCCTAAGGTGTTAGGAAGATTGTGTACCAAGAGTTGGAAAAGATTTCACACCCTAGCCTTGAAGGATGCCTGGCCGAAAGTTGTCATCTTGAAACCCTGTGTTCTTCACTTTTGAGTGAATCTTGAAGAGAAGTTGGTTAGGAGCTTCATGGGTTGCTTGTATGGATTGGAACGTAAAGATTTGGAGCTAAGACTTGCTTGGAGCGACTTTAAGAACTTGGATATTTTTGGGCTATTTGAGGTAGTGGAACTTAAACCTCTTTGTGAATCGTTGTTATACATATATTATAAGTATATTATGGATTATATAATATATGGAGTAAGTTTGGAAGAGTTGGATCTTGTTAACTTGTTAAAAGAAAGGATTGGCCGCTTGCCATTAAAATGGTAAAACGTATCTTACTTGCTAAGAAGCTAATAACAAAGTAACTATAACTTATATTAAGAATGGAAATATAAGTTGGATGACTAATGAGTAAATCGATAAGTAAAATGGACAAAGTCGCCAAGGACCCCAACTTAAGGATCAGATTTACTTTGGATCGTATTTACTTTGGACCGTATTTACTTTGACCGTATTTACATTGGATCGTATTTACATTTCGTTAAGGGAAGATTTTTCAATCGCGTTCGCTTGGGCGTGTGATCCTTTTTAATTATTGTATTGTTATGAAGGCGTGATAGTAAACCGCTAGCACGGCCGTCGTAATCCCCTTCTTTTACTTATTGTTGTTATGGGCGTGATAGTAAACCGCGTTACCGCTTGGGCGTGTAATCCCCTTCTTTATGTTGTTTAATTATTACGCCTTATATATATATATGGTATATATATTACTGTTATTCTGCCTTGGTAAAAGATGGAAAAGTGAGTATAAACGGAAGCATCACCAAATTTCCGTGATTTTGAGGGCTTTTTATTGGTATAAGTCTTCAATGATAAGAAAGGTTTGATAGGAGTACCATGACCATTTTAGGAGTGGAGTACTACGTGTGGCGTGATCTACTTGGCTTAAGGAGTAGCCGACGGGTTGAAGTACTTGGAGCGTTTTGCTTATTGTCGATAAATCGTCGCGAGGTATGTGAACCTCTTCCTATCTTTTCTAGCATGATTGTTGTGAACTATGTAGTACGGTAACGTACATGTGCTAAGTGATTTGGTTGGTTTAAAACATGTGGTGTTATAATAGCTTTATGGGAAGTTAGTTATAACGACCTTACGTAGTGAAAATGGTTTACTGATGTTAGAAGTTAAGAGACTTGATCTTATAAGATAAGAGACTTAACTTATTTGTTTTAATGTGGATGTTTGTGTGAAACCTCATTCGTGAGTAATGAGTACTTGGTTTTTAAAGGGATATTGTTTTACTGATTTCGAATCGTAATGTGTATCGGCAGACTATCAGCGTTAATAAAGGAAAATGTATTGAATAATGATGTGTTGTATTAAAACCAAGAGAAACCTCCATCCGCATGAAGCTAAGATGAGACAAAATGATATTACATTTTCTAGATCACGGCCATGTAATAAGATCGTTATAAACAAAGAATAAACTACTCACATATATGACATATGTTACTCAATTGTTTTAAAAGAGATTAAGACTATGAGTTATGAAACCTTTCTAAAATAAGTGACTTGAGCATTTGAAAACGGTAAGCTTCGAGTAATTGAAACTAGGCAAACCGAACTTAGGAAAAGAATGTTGTTACTTGATTTTGAAAAGGAATGTGGGTTGGTCATTCTAATACTACGGGTATAGGTGACTTTTATAAAAGTAATGGATCTCTTTTAAAGAACTTAACGATGTAGTACTGGGGTTAAAACCCGACTTTGGCATAAAATGAAAGTACTTTGAGTTGTGTGAAACTTGCCTATGCTTGTTGTTGTGAAACTTGCCTATGATTGTTGTTGTGAAACTTGCCTATGCTTGTGATGATAGCCTTTGTTGTGCAAGTGTGGTATTTCTGTGTTACCGCGTCTCGATGGGCGGCCGACTTGTCGAGAACTTACTTGGACGTACCGCGCGATGGAGAATTCCACCGTATGTTTCCATTTTGATTATCGTCTTGTTGTTGATGTCACATGGACATGTCTACACCGACGCAGATTCCGGGCACGCGCCACGCGGGTCGTTGATTACTGATATATTGTTATTGTGGTTACATGGACATGTCTACACCGAGGTAGAATTCCGGGCACGTGGCTACGCGCAGGTTGATCACCCAAGATATTATTGTTGATGCCATACGGACGCGTTCTACACCGAGGTAGAATTCCGGCACGCGTGGCTGGGCATTGGTATTATTGTTGCATCATGGACATGTCTACACCGATGCGTAATTCGGGGCACGCGCTACGATGCGAACATGATTGATGTTGTGGCGTAAGACCCATAGTTATATTTGAGTGATGACTGAGGCGTGAGTCCTCGATCGACATGATCGCTTTTATGTTGTGAATCGTAGTTTGGTTATCATACATGTCTCCCGCTTTATATAGACTAGTATGATTTCATTACGATTTTTGATTTCACATACTTGGTACTGTTAGATCGACCTCCTTCGGGCCGCGTTCATGCCGCAGTAGAGGTACATCGGCCGTGGATCCTCGCCTAGGATCTCGCCAACGTTTGGGAAGCTCCGTTTCCGAGGCTTATCTTTTGTATGTGTTCCACGAGTTGTAGGTTCTTGTACATTCGTGGTATGGCGGCCCCGTCCGTCATAGTTGTTGTAAATCTTAAGGTCCGTAGATCTGGCAAGGTGGTTTGTAAAAAGGGATTAAACTGTTCGTTTTGAAAGAGTTGTATTTATTATGTTATTGGAAGGTAACCGCTAGGTTGGCCTGCTTATGTTCATATATCTGCTTTTGTTTAAGTTTTATTTTCCATTGGTTTTTCTCGATGATTGTATCACTAGGGTGCCCGATAAGGCACGATGAACGGGCCCTGAACGTCGTTACATACGCCGTCTGGGGAGTCTTGCGAATTTTCGTAATGTTCTACGGCGGATCTAAATGTTAATAAGCGCTGGCCTTATAGGTTGAAGTACTACGTATGGCGCGATCTTCGCTAAGGAGTAGCCGACGATTTGAAGTACTTGGGCGTTTTGCTATTAGTCGATACTCGGCGAGTATGTGAACCTCTTCCTATCTCTTCTAGCATGATATGTGTGAACTATGTAGTACGGTAGACGCATACGCTAAACGTATTTGATTGGTTTAAAACATAAAGTGTTATAACGGCTTTATGGGAAGTTGGTTATAACACTTTATGTGGTAAGAAAATACTTGTGGTCTTTAAAAGGTAAATCGATTTGAACTATAATCGCTTGTTATGTGTTAATAAAGAACTTGAAGTATTTCAAAAGATTTATGAATCGCTTTGAAAGAATGAGTAGTACTTGGTTTTGAAAGCTTAAGAGTTATACTAGCTTTACGGGAAGTTAGGTATAACGGCTTAAGAATGTTTTAACGATTTCGAAATCGAATGTATCGACAAACCATCGCGTTAATAAAGGAAAATGTATTGAATAATGATGTATCGTATTAAAACCAAGAAAACCTCCATCCGCATAGAAACTAAGATGAGACAAAATGATATTACATTTTCTAGATCATGCATTGTCAATAAGAATGTTGTAAAGAATAACCTACTCACGTGAGACATATATTACTCAATTGTCTAAAAGGAATCAGTGATTAAGTTTGGGAACTATGAAACCATTTGAAAATGAGCTTGAGTAATTGAAACTAGCAAACGGAACTTAGGAAAAGAATGTTGTTACTTGATTTTACAAAGGTAAGTGTTTTGGGTTATTTAAAAAGATACATACTATTTTATACTACGGGTATTGTGTGACTTATGAAAGCAACTGATCTTTTAAAAGATTTAATGTATGAAAGTACTTTGAGTCAGGAAACTCGCTATGCTTGTTGTGAAACTTGCCTATGCTTGTTGTGAAACTTGCCTATGCTTGTTGTGAAACTTGCCTATGCTTGTTGTTGTGAAACTTGCCTATGCTTGTGATGATAGCCTTTGTTGTACAAGTGTGGTATTTCGTTACCGCGTCTCGATAGAGGCCGGTTGACTTGAGAACTTACTTGGGCGTGGCGGTGATGGAGAATTCCACGGGTATGTTTCCATTTTTAATTCGCTTGTTGTTGATGTCACATGGATATGTCTACACCGACGCAGATTCCGGCACGCGCTGTGGCCGTTGATTACCCGATATATGGTTATTACCGCAACACGGACGTGTACACCGACGCAGATTCGGGCATGTGGCCATGCGGGCAGGTTGACCACCCAAAGATATTGTTATTGAGGTTACGGGCATGTCTACACCGATGCGATGTCGGCGTGCGTCACGCGCTTGTATTGTTGCATCATGGACATGTCTACACCGTCGCAAGATTCCGGCATGTGGCGTGTCGATGCGAACATGATGGGCGGGCGTGAGACCCATAGTTATATTTGAGTGATGACTTTGAGGCGAGTCCCCGACTTGATATATTGCTTGTTTATTATCAGGAATCGTAGTTTTGTTATCATACATGTCTCCCGCTTTATATAGACTACTATGATTCCATTTACGATTTATTTTCAGTTTCACATACTAAATTTTTGATCGACTCTCCCGAGGCTGCGTTCATGCCGCAGGTAAGGTACACCCGCCGTTGATCCTCGCCTCTAGGTCACGACTTTTAAGCTCCGTTTCTCGGAGGCTTATCTTGGTATAGTCCCCTGTTGTTGTAAGTGCTTACATTCGGGTATGACGGCCCCACCCCCGTTGTTGTTGTATCATTTCTTAGAAGTGCGTAATCACATTGTGGGCGGGTTTGTAAAAGGATTAAAGCGTTCTTTTGTAAAAGTGGTTATTTATATACTTAGAAGGCAAGTTTTCTCAGATTGCTTTGTACTTCACTTGTTTCATGTATGTGTTTATGTTCGTGATTACTCGATGTTGTGTCACTAGGTGCCCGGTAAGGCACCATCACGCCCGCGGGTCGTGACAAAAGTGGTATCGAGCGATTAATCCTCGGAAAAGTGTCTGCGCATCAGATCCGAGAGTCTTGATTATCGGTGTGTTGTGAACCACACCAATAATCGAGGAGGCTATAGGTATCTAGGATTGGTTTCATTCTTCTCACTCGAGATCGTGCCTTAGAGCTGTGTTGTAAGTTGGACCTCTAACGTATTTCTTTCCACCGCTATGCTCCGCGTAGGCAACCCGCCCGGAGGGCGCAAAGCGGGGAGTCGCGAGTAGAGTTCGAGGGTTGCGAGCACAGCCCAATCTTTACCTAGGGTAGTGCTTCATTCGGGATTTCGCGACGCCACTAGCCCCAGCGAGTTTAGCACGGCCGGTTCCTCACGCGCCATGATATTTGAACCTTCCGGCCACGCGGAGCAGAGATTATGGATTGCAAAGGCGACCGGTACTAGCTATAGATTTGGCTACGCAGTATACCGATGTATCGCAAGTCTTGATGACTACCTAAGAAGGTTGTGCAAAAGAGTAATTCTTGATTAGGCTTCGAGCATGGCACGTATGCGGGCTTACGCGCAGCAGCCGAGAAACGTAGAGATCGGGTTAACGGGCGACGCGAGAAGAGGCGAGCAGCAAGGTCCTTTGGTAACTTTCGAGGCGAGTCGCCTCACCAGCAGATTTGATATGCACCTCCGCCAGTGCAGAGTGGTCTTCCACGGATATCAGGACGTTCGGAGTATGCAGGAGTCGTCGAACTCCGTGGCTTCCATTCATGTGGCAGACGCCATCCCGGAATGTCGTCTTTTAGTTGGTACTTGTTGCACTCGCCGTCGTGGGCCATGTGTCGAGAGAGTGTCCTTGTAGGAGGACTTAGCTTCGTGATTGGTGGGTAGTTCGTCATCTTCCTTAGCTACGCCTCTACGGGCAGTTTGGTTAGAACGACTAAGTGAAGCGAGAGATATAGATATATCTTTAACCTCAGATCTGTATGTGTGATAAGTGAGTATACCTTAGGTGCTATGTTCGATAGCGATTGTGTTAGTTGTGATTTGAAATCATGGTTGTTTAACCGAGTAAGATTTTGGGGGATAGAGAAAATGTGAGCCTTAGAGCTTTATACGTAGAGACCTTAGAGGTGAGGCCATCTCGAGAAAAAGGTGTAGTGTTATGTTTGACTTACCGGAGTGCATAGTGCACGTGAGTTATGTTTTGGGATAAGTCCCTAGTAGCGTAATACGAGAGGGTAGTTGAGCTTAAGACCGCTAGGTTTTCGTAACGTGATTAGTGAGAGTTTTCCTCCCGGGAGGCTAGTGTTTTGCGCTTACGGGTCGGGTTGAGGCACGCCGCGTCAACCCGCCGAGTTGGTGGTGCGGGTCAGTGGTGGTCCCTTGTGTTAGGGTTGTGAGGGTGTTAGGCCCAAGTTTAGTTAACCGGGCCAGACGAACTCATGGATGCGTTCGACCAGCCGGGTCGGAGCCGACGGGCCCATCGTGTTGATCGAGGACCGTTTACTGGTGTGTTGAGTTATCGTAAAGGTTGTAAGGCTGCACGAGGTGCCTACCTTCACCTTATGTCGAGATAGTGAAGCCTGTGTTGTGGCTATTTTCGTTTAAAAGTTTTACCAGCGGTTAGGAACTCAGTGAGTCTCAGACCGCATTCGCCTCGGGCGGTCGCGTGGATTTCGAGGTAGTTGCGAGGATTGTTGTCCTATGGAGAGCGTTTGGGCTACCATTTCGGTGTTCGGATGTCGCCTTATGAAGCCTTGCGGGCGGAAGTGTTGGTCGATTGGTTGATGTTGGCGTGGTTCGTATAGTTGGTTCAGCTTGTTCCAGACGATGGATAGTGAAGCTTGTCTAGAAGAAGTTCGCACCGAGGAATCGTGCGGATAATCGCGACGCTTATAGTTGTGCCGGTCGGTCTTCAAGGTACCACCCTGCCTGGGTGTGACGAGTTTTGACAGAGGAACTTAGCCCGAGTTACTTGGGCCTTTGTGAGTTCATGTGAAGGATAGGCGTTGCCTATATGTTAGCATTTCTTCCGTCCGTAGGAGGCAAAGCGGTCCGGTCTTCGTATTGTGATGTTCGGGAAGTATCGAAGATCCATCCAGAGTGTTCTAGTTATGATGACCACGTTAGAGATAGTAACCGAGTTTTGCATCGCCGTGACGAACGTAGTAAGAGTTCGAGTGTACGACATCCTCGGGGATCGCACGCACCGGCACCATTTGTTGGGTCGTCGAGCAAGGCTCGCGACAAAGTGACAAAAGTGGTACCATTTGTTGGGTCGCCGGAGAAGGTTAATGCCTCAGGCAAAGTGACAAAGTGGTATCTACGACGAGTAAAGAGAGAAGCGAGCATGTATGGCGAGCTTAGGTGTGATCATTTCTTTTGTAAAGAGAAGGTCTTGAAAGTATATTTTAGACCCCGTGAGAAGTGTTTTGTGGTGATGATTAGAGGTGTTTCCTCGTGTACTTTGATGTAAGTATTTACGCAGTGCTTCGTACGGTGTAAGGTGATTGTTTCGAGTGTAGTAGTGAAGACTATCGCGCGCGTTCGCTTTGAGACTTAGAAGGAACATTCGACGAATGTTTCTAAGGAGGAGAATGTTATACCCGTATTTCCAGTATGCACGTGGGGCGTGCGAGAAATTTGAACTTGTGATTCAGGTCGTCAATTAATTTTGTTCACAACACCCGTTTAGAGTCGTTTTTCGACTAAACGTTTTCACTTTTCGTAGGGAATTTCCGCTATGTCATTTCTAATTTTTGCGGATTTTTCCGAGAGAAACGTGTTGGATCAACAGAAGGGCGCCACTTGGCACCCTCATCGGGTGGACTTCAAATCTTCCATTTGGACGAAATGGACAATGTAAGGCACGTTTTTTGTGCCTTGACAAAGTCAAGCGGTAGGTAGGATATTTGTGTTTGGTAAATCCTAGCCCTACACTTGCCTAACACATGGATTGATCTTGGCCTTTGGTTGGCCATCCCTTGACCTATAAATACCTCTAAGGTTGAATACTTCTTCATCCAAAATGCCTAAGTCTTGAGAGCCTTCACCTCCCCTTTCACCGTGCCTCGCCGAGATGTCCTCCCCTTGCCTAGTGGCTCTCGCCGAGAACCCTCCCCTCCTAGTAGTGTGGCCGCAAGTACCCCCAGCCTAGTTGCTTGTATAATACCCCCTCAGGTAGAAATACTCTCAAAAGTATTGTTATAATGCCCAAAATACCTTAGCCTTATACCTTGTAGTATTCTAAGGATATACCATACGAAAGCCGAAAATACTATTATACTTCCTACCACAAAACCGAAACCCTAAGGTAAATCTTCACCGTAGTTGAAGTCATAAGAAGTTGGTTAGAACTTCTAAGGGTTGTTTGAGCTGGCCTGAGCGCACTTGACAGAGCTAAACCTTGCTCAGGATCGACATTTAAACTAGGATAATTATGGGCTTATCGAGGTAAATATCTTGTCCTCTATTGTAATTGGAAATTACATGATTGTTAGACTATATAGTCAAGTATACTATATATACAAGATCGAACGTAGTTATCGGCAATGTCTTTGACTTAAGCTGAATAATACTTACGTGAATGTCTTGCGACTTAAGCCCAATTTAAAGAAGAATACCGAATCAGTAATTACATAGTCAGACATAAGAGACTTGTGTAGTAGTACCGCGGAGTAGAATTGTACCGCTAGGTTAGACGTATAACCCCCGGTTGGCTTCGTAGCACCTCGATGAAGGAGGAGATTTACGCCGTTGCGGGGAGGTGTCCGAATTTTCAGAGAATGTTCTACGAAGGATCTAAATGTTAATAAGCGCTGTGGCCTTATAGGTTGAAGTACTACGTATGGCGCGATCTATCGCTGGGAGTAGCCGACGGTTTGAAGTACTTGGAGCGTTTGCTATTAGTCGATACTCGCGAGGTATGTGAACCTCTTCCTATCTCTTCTAGCATGATATGTGGAACTATGTAGTACGGTAGACGTACGTGTAAACGATTTGATTGTTTAAAACATAAAGTTATAACGGCTTTATGGGAAGTCGTTATAACAACTTTACGGGTAAGAAAATACTTGTGGTCTTTAAAAGGTAAATCGATTTGAACTATAATCGCTTGTTATGTGTTAATAAAGAACTTGAAGTATTTCAAAAGATTTATGAATCGCTTTGAAAGAATGAGTACTTGGTTTTGAAAGCTTAAGAGTTATACTAGCTTTATGGGAAGTTAGGTATAACGGCTTAAGAATGTTTTCTTGATTTCGAAATCGAATGTGTATCGACAAACCATCAGCGTTAATAAAGGAAAATGTATTGAATAATGATCGTATTAAAACCAAGAGAAACCTCCATCCGCATAGAAACTAAGATGAGACAAATGATATTACATTTTCTAGATCATGGTCCGTGTAATAAGAATGTTGTAAACAAGAATAACCTACTCTCACGTGAGACATATATTACTCAATTGTCCTAAAAAGGAATCAAGTGATTAAGTTTGGGAACTATGAAACCATTTGAAAATGAGAAGCTTGAGTAATTGAAACTAGGCAAACGGAACTTAGGAAAGAATGTTGTTACTTGATTTTACAAAGGTAAGTGTTTTGGTTATTTAAAAAGACAGTACTCTATTTTATACTACGTATTGTGTGACTTATGTGAAAGCAACGGATCTTTTAAAAGATTTAATGTATGAAAGTACTTTGAGTTGTGTGAAACTCGCCATGCTTTGTTGTGAAACTTGCCTATGCTTGTTGTTGTGAAACTTGCCTATGCTTGTTGTTGTGAAACTTGCCTATGCTTGTTGTGAAACTTGCCTATGCTTGTGATGATAGCCTTGTGCGTGTGGTATTTCGTGTTACCGCTCTCGATGGCGGTTGACTTGTTGAGAACTTACTTGGACGTCTTGCGCGGATGGAGAATTCCACGTATGTTTCCATTTTTAATTATCGCTTGTTGATGTCACATGGATATGTCTACACCCGCAGATTCGGGCACGCGGTGTATGGCGTTGATTACCCGATATATGGTTATTATCGCAACATGGACGCGTCTACACCGACGCAGATTCCGGGCATGTTACGCGCGTGGTTGACCACCCAAGATATTGTTATTGAGGTTACATGGGCATGTCTACACCGATGCAAGATTCGGCGTGGCCACGCGGTTATTATTGTTGCATCATGGACATGTCTACACCGATGCAAGATTCCGGCATGTGGCCGATGCGAACACGATGGGTGTGGGCGTGAGACCCATAGTTATATTTGAGTGATGACTTTGAGGCGTGAGTCCTCGACTTGATATGACCGCTTGTTTATCGTGAATCGTAGTTTTGTTATCATACATGTCTCCGCTTTATATAGACTACTATGATTCCATTTACGTGATTTATTTTCAGTTTCACATACTCGCATTTAGATCGACCTCCTTGAGGCCGCGTTCATGCCGCAGGTGGTACACCGCCGTTGATCCTCGCTCTGGGTCACATTCAGCTTTTGGGAAGCTCCGTTTCTCCGAGGCTTATTCGTATAGTCCCTGTTGTTGTAAGTGCTACATTCGGGTATGACGGCCACCGTCCCGTTGTTTTGTATCATTTCTTAGAGTCCGCAGTAATCTTGTAAGTGTGGTTTGTAAAAAGGATTAAACTGCTCTTTGTAAAAGTGGTTATTTATATATGCCGAAAGGCAAGTTTTCTCAGATTTTTGTTTTGTACTTCACTTGTTTCATGTATGTGTTTTATGTTCCACTGACACTGCGATGTTGGTCACTAGGGTGCCCGGTAAGGCACGACCACGGGCCCAGCTGGTCGTGACAAAAATGTAAGGCTATGACAATATATAATCTTGTAACACTTTAAGAGAACAAGATTGTTACCTCAACGAGCCTTAGTCCACCTTCAATCAAGTCGCCTCCTAGCAACTTAGATCCTCTACTTGACACTTCAATCCGCCACTGAGACCCTTAGAATATCACAAACAACTTTCCTTTAATCTTCCAATCAAAACCTAGGAAAGCAACTAGGTTTTGACTCTTACTAATACAAAACGCTATTTTTCCTGGATCTTTCTATTGAGATACTTACAATACCCTCATTAACCTTGGTTTAAAGTGTGGAGCTTATTGACAACAAATAATTTTTTTCTCTTGGACAAGGTGAACCCGAGAGCTCCTTCAACTTTCATCCAATTTTCTTGAAATTTTTCTAAGTATGGAAAGCTTGTCTCACTACTAAGATCTTTATATATTAACATGGAGGTCAAGATGTGTACATACGTGGCTTGGATGCAATTCTTTAAATATCAAGTCATGGCCCCATTGACTAAGTCAATGTTATCAAGCTCTACTACTTGCAAGACTTTGTCATCTTAATAATGGTCAAATGACCTTATACCCATGTTAAATTTCGTCCAAGCCCACTTGCGGGGTGACACGTGTCGCCTCCCATTCCACACAATATTACGTTTCCACAATTCCATAATTCCTATAAATTTTACTAGTCTCAAATCTTAACATTTGGGATTCTTACGTCGCTCTAAAACATGTCCTATAATTACTGGGTGTAACAAAAAGTATTTTGGGATTCATTTTCCTAACATTTCATGAAAATATTCTTTATATAAAGAATAGATATAGTACTTTTGGGTTTATTTCCTAACATTACATGATTTGAGTCTTCTGTAAAGAAGTGAATGTATTTGAGTATACTTGGGTTCAACTCTTACATGACGTGATAATGCCTCGTTGTATTAAAAGGAGAGATGTGGTAGTGCTATAGTTTTTCTAAAATGAAAGATTATAACGCTTTATGGAAAGTTGGTTATAAGCTTGTGGAAAGTCAAGAGATAGTATAAAAGGTTATAAGGAAATCATGAGAATGTCCATGATTAAATCCTTAATATAGTACATGAAATGAAAGTGCCTTGAGTTTATAAAGTGAATGTACTGGACGACAATTGTTGTAATGGATATTAATCCTTAATGAACTATGTAATAGTTTCGTGTATAAAATGAATGACTTGTTAGTGTTTTGGATTTTCAAAGAAAATGATAGGTCATTCTATTTGGGCTAATGAGAGTCAAAATGTAATTTAAAATGTACATAGTTGCTTGTGATAGTTTTATGTGTACAATCCTTTATGTTTACCCCGAGTCCCGAATATCAGTCGATATGTCAGACTCGCATGGTATTGTCTTGGTTATTTTAGAAAGGAATGTGTCACGACCGACTTCCTCGCGATGGCGTGCCTTACCCCGGGCACCCTAGTGATACAACATCAGAGAAAATCAGCGGAAATAAAATAACTTAAACATGAAACAAGATATAAAATAAAACATGCTAACAAAACTGGCCACCTTTCTGCATATATATAAAAACCTGAACAGTTACATCCTTTAAAAGCCACGCCACAACGGATTACTGCACTTAAGAGTTTTATAACAACAACGACGGACAGGCCCCGCCATACCTCGAATGTACAAGAACTCTACAATCTCAAGGAATCATACCAAAAGATAAGCCTCCGAGAAACGGAGCTTCCTAAACGCAATCGTGATCCTATGAGCGAGGATCAACGATCGTGTACTTCTACTGCGGCATGAACGCACTCAAGGAGGTCGATCTGACAAATTAAGTATGTGAAACTGAAAATACTGTAATGAAATCATAACAGTCTACATAAAACAGGAGGCATATATGATAACCAAACTACAGTACACAATATATAAGCAGTCATGTCAAGTCAGGGACTCACGCCCTCAAAGTCATCACTCAAATATAACCATGGGTCTCACGCCCAAAATATCAATCATGCCCGTGAAATTCCTTCCTCACTACCGGCAGTCTATGATATAACAACACCAAGGAGTACACATGAACACCGTGTCCCACTCGGTCATAAGAACCGACGGGCAAGTACGGCATAGCTACCGTAACCACCGCATCATCAATCGACGGCAAGTACAAAAGCCAACTACCGTAACCTACCGTACCAACTATGCTATAAACCGACCGGCAAGTACGGCGCATAGCCACTAACCAACATCGTCGCGCGATCCGATCAAGTACGAAGCCAACTACGTAACCACCGTTACCAACCTCATTCCACCGCATCACGGCCGACGGCGATGGAAGCCAACTACGAACCATTCGCCACGTCACGACGGCAAGTACGGGCTACTGTAACCTCCCGCATCACAAAACTTCGTGGGGAACTAGTCCGTGGAATGAAACTATAAAGAACTAACCGGGGCAAGTACGAAAGCCAACTACCAGAACCAACTTGGATCAGCAACGACCGGGGCAAGTACGGGGGCTAGCTACCAGAACCAACATGCATCAGTAACCCTCATGGAGAGCTAGTCCATGGCAAAATAACATACCGGGAGTTTAACCCGCCGCATGGCCACATGCCCCCGGAATTCTTCATCGGTGTAGACATGTCCATGTAACGACAAGATAACCGGCCCTCCACCGAGAGATGCGGTAACCTAAGGATACAACACTTGCACAATAGGGCTATCACAAGCAAACATAGGCAAGTTACTCACAACTCAAGGTACTTTATTTTATGCCAAAATCCGGGTTTTAACCCCAAAGTACTACGTATTTTAACTCCTTAAAAAGGTTCATTTCTTTCACAAAAGTCACACGATACTAATACCCCTAGTATCAAAGTAGAGTAACTATCTTTTCAAGTAAACCAAAACAATTTTCATACCTTCCTTTTTAAACAAATCAAGACAATACCATGCCTTCTTTTTAAACCAAATCACTTCTCCTTTTTAAAGTCAAGTTACCATTTTAAATCCAATTATAAAACCATTCTTTCATTTTCATAAAGTCGTTATAACGAACTTCCCATAAAGTTGTTATAACACTTTACATTTTAAACCAACCAAGGACAACTACTCACATTTCCGAAATCAAGATAACTTTATTCTTTAAAGACCAAGTACCCATTACTAACGAATGAGGTTTCACAACTTTTTAACACAATACAAGTCCTTAACATTTCATATCAAACCACTTAACATTTAGAATCAAGTCAAGGACACAAAAAGGAAATCCAACTCCTTTAACACACGTGCGTCTACCGCACTATATATTTCACAAATAATCATGCTCAAGAGAATAGAAAGAATCACACACCTTCTGCTTAATCCACTAGACAAGTCGAGTATGCCGCGCGTAGAATATTCATCTATAAGAACCACAATACATCTTACCAACTTCTAGTTCTCTTCGCAGAACATTCTAAGTATCAGGTTCCTTACTCTACGAAAAATTGGGCAGCACCTCCCCCCCGTATCCACATATATACACTTATATCAAGGCTCGCTACCGATAGCCAACAACTCAATAGGATTACACGCCTAACCGGACGTGTACAATTCTGCCCCACAATATACCAATAGTCTATAACTTTTCAATTTTCCTTCCACATATCATATATTCAATTATAAACTACTACAATATGTAATCTCCAATTACAATAGAAGGACATAGATCATTACCTCGATAAGCCTAAAATTATCCAAGATTAATAAGTAGATCCTGAGCAACGTTTAACTCCAATTCCTTACGTTCCAACCCTCTCCAAGCAACCCTTAGAATCTCCTAACCAACTTCTCTTCAAGATCTAACCTCAAAAAGTGAAGAACACTTATGCACAAACTTGGCAAGTTTCGGCCAAGAGGGGTTTCAAAGGCTAGGGGTGTGAAATCTTTTCCAACTCTTGGTTCACAATCTTCCTAACACCTTAAGGAAGAACACTTAAAAGTTTAAGGATTTTTGGACAACTTTAGCTCAAAAAATTCAGCCCATGGCCGAGAGCACCTAGAAGGAAGGGAGTAATTTTTCAAGCTTTGGAAAACTCTAAGTGTGGGATTGTCACGACCCGATCCCGGGCCCGTGACTGGTGCCTTACCCCGGGCACCCTAGTGATAATACATCAGAGAAAACCAGCGGAAATAAAAACTTAAACATGAACATGAGACAAGATAATAAAACAGGCCAACCAAACGGTTACCTTCCAATAAAATATATATAAACAACTCTTTCAAAACGAATAGCTTTAATCCTTTTTACAAAACCCCCTTGCTGACACAAAGGCATGCACTTAAGATTTACAACAACTATGGCGGACAGGCCCGCCATACCCCGAATGTACAAGAACCTACAACTCGTGGAACACATACCAAAAGATAAGCCTCCAAGGAACGGAGCTTCCCAATGCGCTGAAAGGTGATCCTAAGAGCTGGATCGACAAATGTACTTTCTACCACAGATTGAACGCAAGCCCCGAAGGAGGTCAAGACAACAGTACCAAGTATGTGAAATCAGAATATCAGTAAATGAAATCATAATAGTCTATATAAAGCAGAGACATGTATGACCAAGCTACGACATAACATATAACTAGTTACATCAAGTCGTGGACTCACGCCTCCAAATTATCACTGTCGTGGAATTTCTTCCTCACCGCTAGCTTTATGATATGACAAGACCAAGGAGTATACATGAACACCGTGTCCCACCAGGTCATAAAACCGTATAGACAAGTATAACTACCAGATCCGACCGTATCAATAATATAATGCAACCAAAACACGGCCGATACGGCAAGCGCGAGCCGACATCGGATACAAGGCCGGCCACGAGTGACCGGCAAGTACGAGGGTCGACCACCAGGACCAAGGTCAGATCAAGACTTCGCCACTACACCGAACGGCAAGTGCGAGGTCGACTACCGTACCAAGGCCGAATCGGCCATGAGACGGCAAGACGAGAGCCACCACCGTGACCAAGGCCGAACAAGAAGAAACCTCATGGAAAGCTAGTCCATAAAAATAACAATTCTTGCACAACCAAGGCTATCATCACAAGCATAAGCAAGCTACGCAACAACAAGCATAGGCAAGTTACACAACACAAGCATAGGCAAGTTACACAACAACCAAGATAGGCAAGTTACACAACACGCATAGGCAAGTTACACAACAACCAAGATAGGCAAGTTACACAACACAAGCTACTTTCATTTTATGCCAAAGTCCGGTTTTAACCCTAAAGTACTACGACGTTAAATTCCTTTTAAAGAGATCCATTCCTTTTATAAAAGTCACCCGATGTCCGTAGTATAAAAATAGAGTGACGAACATTGTTAAGTAAACAAAATGCTTTCCTTTGTAAAAATCAAGTAACAACCTTATTTTCCAAACGCTCAAGTTTGCCTAATTTCAAATGCTCAAGTTTCTCATTTTAGAAAAGGTCTCTTAGTTCATAGTTTTAATCCTTTAAAACATAATTCTCCTTTAATGATTTGAGAAACATATGCCTTATATGTGAGTAGGTTATTCTTGTTTATAATCGATCTTATTAAGCGTACCATGATCTAGGATATGTAATATCATTTTGTCTCATCTTAGCTTCTGCGGATGGAGGTTTCTACCGGTTTTAATACGATACATCATTATTCAATACATTTTCCTTTATTACGCCGCAGTTGGTCCTGTCGATACACATTCCGATTTCAAATCAAGAAACATTATCCCTTTAAATAAAACCAAGTACTCATTACTCACGAACGAGGTTTCACACAAACATTCACATTAAACAAATAAGTTAAGTCTCTTATCTTATAAGATCAAGTCTCTTAACTTCTAACATCAAGAAACCATTTTCTTTACCTCTTAAGACATTATACCTAACTCCCCATAAAGCTAGTATAACTCTTTTTAAAACCTTTAAAACCAAGTGTTACTCTCCTTCAAAACGATTTATAAATCTTTTGAAATACATCAAGTTCTTTATTATAACTAGCCGCTTATAATTCACATCGATTACCTTTTAAAACCACAAAGTATTTTCTTACCTACATAAAGTCATATAACCAACTTCCCATAAAGCCGTTATAACACTTTATGTTTTAAAACAATCAAACACGCTAATACACGTACGCCTACCGTACATAGTTCACACATATCATGCTATAAGAGATAGGAAGAGGTTCACATACCTCGCGACGAGTGCCGACTAATAGCAAAACGCCCAAGTACTTCAAACCGCTTCGCTACTCCTAAGCCACGTAGATCGCACCACACGTAGTACTTCAACCTATAAGGCCACGCGCTTATTAACATCGCCCATATTCTACGTAAAATTCAAAGACCTCCCCGCAATGCAAGCGTTAATCTCCTTTACCGAGGCCGCTACCAAGCCAACCGTGGGGGTTTGCACGCCTAACCTGACGTGTACAATTTACTCACGTACTACACAAGTCATCGTAATACGCCCCATGTAATTACAGTCGCTTCTCTTATTTAAATTCGTGCTTAAGTCGCAAGACATTCTGTAAGTATTATTCGGGCTTAAGTCAAAGACATTGCCGCACGCCTATGTTCAATTCTATATATAGTATACTTTAACTATATACTCCTACAACATGTAATTTCCAATTACAAATGTAAGGTCAAGAATGTTTACCTCGATAAGCCCAAAATTATCCGAGTTTATATGTCGATCCCGAGCAAGGTTTAGCTCCTACTCCGAGTGCTCTAATCCGCTCCAACAACCCTTAGAAGTTCTAACCAACTTCTACTTATAACTTCAACTACGGTGAAGATTTACTTAGGTTTCGCTTAGCGATCGAGGGAAAGTATAATGGTATTTTCCTGGCTAGTATAAGTGTAACCTTGGGAATACTACAAGGTATTTGGGGCCAAGGTATTTGGACATTATAACAATACTAGAGAGTATTTCTATACCACTACAAGGGGTATTTATACGAGACAACTAGGCTAGTGGGTACCCCACTACCAACCACTACAAAGGGGAGGAAACTCTCGGCCAAAGGCCACTAGGAGGGAGAGGCTTTGGACGAGAACTACAAGAGGAGGGAGTATTTTGAGACTTAGGTAGATTGCTCAATTTTTGACGAAGAAAGTTCATCAACTAAGGGTATTTATAGGTCAAGTGAAGGCCAACCAATGGCCAAGATGGTGCCAAGTGCAAGGCAAGTGTAAGGCCAAGATTAAGCCACGTGCAACCTTATCCATCTACACAAAAATATCCTACCTAACCCTTGACCAAAATTGAGCAACAAAACGCGCCAAGAATGGCCAATTGCCGTCCAACCTCTTTCCAATGCGAGGTGACACATGTCACCCTCCCGTTGGTCCAAAATGTTACGCCTCTCGGAAAAATCCGCAAAATTATAAATGACAAAGCCGGAATTTTCCCTACGAAAGTCGTGGAAACGCTTCGCCTAAAAACGACTCTAACCGTGTTGTGTACAAATTTCGAATCTATGCCTACTTTAAGGCTCAAATTGTATACGACGCCTCACGCATATTACTGAAATACGGTATAACATTCTCCTCCTTAGAAACATTCGTCCCGAATGTTCCTTCTCGAGACGTATAACGATAGAGTTCTTCTAAAAGTTGCCAACGCCACAACCGCCACGAAACACCCGCAGAATACTTACATCCAAGTCCACGAGGAAACACTCTAACATCACAAACTTTTGTCACCTTGCCGCGAGGTTCTAGTGTCACCCGGCGACCAACAAATGGTACCGATCGCATGCGATTCCCGAGGTCTAAAATATACATCCTTCGCACCTTCTCCCGTCACAAGAAATGATCATATCTATGCTCGCAATACATGCTCGCTTTACCCTTACTCGTCGTACTCTTCTCTAACACTTGAACTCTTCTAGTATACGCATCACACTTTAGTCAACGCTCGTTTCCAACCCTCGAGCCACTACCTCCAAACTTGGTCATCTTACTAGCTTCACTTCTTTACTAAGGCCATTCCGGCCTTCACGACCGATTCTGGTCGAACATACCCACGAACTCATACGATGGTCATCTAAACTCGCCTAGCACCCTCGTGACCTACCACCGCGGGACCACCCGTAGCCGACCCCACTTTGAAACCGGCCGCGGGTTGGCCCTCAACATGGCCCCAACCCGATCCACTAACGCATCACGCCTTGTTCCCGAATTCTAACAATCTTACCTCAACAGGTCATGAAAGCTACCACTTCCATTTAACACTACTCAAGGAAATTATCACACAACACATTCTAGGCATAAAATGTATTCCGACAAGGATCACTTGCAAAATCTGATACTCAAGACGACCTTACATCTAAGGTCTCAACATGAAATATTCTAAAGTTCACACTTTCCATGCCCCCATACAAATCCTTTCAACTAGCCAAGCTTTCTAACTCATAACCATCATAACGCTATCCGAACGTAGCACACAATAATAAGGTCATCATCTCATGCATACATATCTTTAATGGGTTAAGGATATACCTGAAAATAGGCGTTTCAAAGGACCGCTAAAACTGGGAACTTCCACCGCGACTTACCGGCTCGCCGGCACGAACATCCCGCTCAATGGAAGGTGAAGAACCCGCAATCGCTTCTAGTAGTCCATGCTATCTCGCCACATACTGCCGGTCGGATGGGCCTTCTGCCGATGGCCTGCTGGCCGCAAAATAACAATCCCCGAGTTAGTACGACACTCTCCTTTACGGCTTTCCACAACGCCACACCGAGACAAGGGCAACCTCATCCGCGAGCATTCTCGCTCCTCAAAATCAAACTCGGGAGCCCCGACCGCCTCCCGAATATCTCGGCGTCCCGGCGTGGAGGACCACTCAGACCGGTGGAGGCGCATAATCGCTCGCTGAGGCGGTCCGCCTCGAAAGTCACCAGGACCTCGCTGCTCGCCCTCTTCGCCGACTTCGGTCATTCCGCTGATTATCCTCTCTCACATCCCGGTCGCATAAGCTCGCATGCGGCAATGTCCATGCCCGGCCAAGAGCTACACCGAACAACTTCGGCTAGGTGATCATCGAGCTCAGAATAAATCGGTGCACTCGATCCTCCATACTAGCTACCAACGCGGACGACGCCAATGAGTCGAACTCACATTGTACTCCCGAATCAGACGCCTGCTACGTCAGAACACCAAAAATCTGTCGCGCGAGCCCTCTCATCACGAGGCAAGAAATGTGCAAGAAAGGCCTCGAGAACTCGCCCCATAAAGCCGAAGTGCATGCTCTCCCGACAGCTCCACGAATCAAACTGGGCCGATCATTGCGGTATCACGCACCGATGCGAACCTAGGACCACCGACTCGGTCTCCGATGCCTCGATCACTCTCGATCCATCAGAATCGCTTGATAAACTCCGCGGATCATCCTCGTGCCTCGACCCATAAAACTCGCGGCCTACAACTCGAAAATCCCGTAGCCTCGAACTATCTCGATCTAGGTGAACCATCTGGTGCATCGAACCGCCGCGGCCCACTTATCCTCAAGTCCGCCACAACCCCGCCATTAATCGCCCACTTGTAACTCATCTCCTCTCGCCTGCATCGCGGATCGAGGCTCAGTATCGTGGTCTCGCCACGCTTCTACTCGCAGCTCCTCTCGCTGCTTTGCCCTTCGGGCCCGGTGCTGCCTTACGCGAGGCATAATCGTAAAACGGCACGCCGAGGGTCCAATCTTATCACGCCTTTAAGGCACGATCTCGTAATGAGAAGAATGGAAACTAATCCTAAATGTCTCAGCCTCCTCGATTATAGATGTGGTGCACAACACATCGATAATCAAGACTCTACTAGACACGGTTCAGACACTTTCCGAGGACTAATCGCTTCGATACCACTTTTGTCACGACCGATCCTGCCCGTGATCGTGCCTTACCCCGCACCCTAGTGATAATACATCGTAGAAAACCAATGAAATAAAAACTTAAACATGAACATGAGACAAGATAATAAAACAAAGCCAACCAAACGGTTACCTTCCAATAAAATATATATAAACAACTCTTTCAAAACGAATAGTTTAATCCTTTTTACAAAACCCCGCCCACACAAAGGCTGCACTTCTAAGATTTACAACAACTATGACGGACAGGCTCCGCCATACCCCGAATGTACAAGAACCTACAACTCGTGGAACACATACCAAAAGATAAGCCTCCGAAGGAACGAGCTTCCCAATGCGCTGAAAGGTGATCCTAAGAGCTGGATCGACACTAACGATTTCTACCGCAGATTTAACGCACTTCAAGGAGGTCAAGACAACAGTACCAAGTATGTGAAATCAGAATATCAAATGAAATCATAATAGTCTATATAAAGCAGAGACATGTATGATGACCAAGCTACGACATAACATATAACTAGTTACATCAAGTCGTGACTCACGCCTCCAAATTATCACTGCGTGCGTGGAATTTCTTCCTCACCGCCATAGCTTTATGATATGACAAGATTAAGGAGTATACATGAACACCGTGTCCCACCTGTGTCATAAAAACCGTATAGGACAAGTATAACTACCAGATCCGACCGTACCAATAATATAATGCAACCAAAACACGGCCGAGCACGGCAAGTGCGAGAGCCGATCATCGGATACAAGGCCGGCCACGTAGCTGACCGGCAAGTACGAGGGTGACCACCAGGACCAAGGTCAGATCACGAGACTTCGTCACTACACCGAACGGGCAAGTGCGAGGGCTGACTACCGGGTACCAAGGCCGAATCAGTCATGAGACGGGGCAAGTACGAGAGCCGACCACCAGGGACCAAGGCCGAACAGTAAGAAACCTCATGGAAAGCTAGTCCATAAAAATAACAATTCTTGCACAACCAAGGCTATCATCACAAGCATAAGCAGCTACGAACAACAAGCATAGGCAAGTTACACAACACAAGCATAGGCAAGTTACATAACAACCAGGATAGGCAAGTTACACAACACAAGCATAGGCAAGTTACACAACAACCAGTATAGGCAAGTTACACAACACAAGCTACTTTCATTTTATGCCAAAGTCCGGGTTTTTAACCCTAAAGTACTACGTACGTTAAATTCCTTTTAAAGAGATCCATTCCTTTTATAAAAGTCACCCGATGTCCGTAGTATAAAAATAGAGTGACGAACATTGTTAAGTAAACAAAATGCTTTCCTTTGTAAAAATCAAGTAACAACCTTATTTTCCAAACGTTCAAGTTTGCCTAATTTCAAATGCTCAAGTTTCTCATTTTTAGAAAAGGTCTCTTAGTTCATAGTTTTAATCCTTTAAAACATAATTCTCCTTTAATGATTTGAGAAACATATGCCTTATATGTGAGTAGGTTATTCTTGTTTATAATCGATCTTATTAAGCAGCCATGATCTAGGATATGTAATATCATTTTGTCTCATCTTAGCTTCTATGCAGATGGAGGTTTCTAATTGTTTTATTACGGTACATCTTTATTCAATACATTTTCCTTTATTAACGCTGCAGTGGTCTGTCGATACACATTCTGATTTCCGAAATCAGTAAAACATTATCCCTTTAAATAAAACCAAGTACTCATTACTCACGAATGAGGTTTCACACAAACATTCACATTAAACAAATAAGTTAAGTCTCTTATCTTATAAGATCAAGTCTCTTAACTTCTAACATCAGTAAACCATTTTCTTTACCCCTCTTAAGACATTATACCTAACTCCCCATAAAGCTAGTATAACTCTTTTTAAAACCTTTAAAACCAAGTGTTACTCTCCCTTCAAAACGATTTATAAATCTTTGAAATACATCAAGTTCTTTATTATAACTAGCCAGTTATAATTCACATCGCTTACCTTTAAAACCACAAAGTATTTTTCTTACCTACATAAAGTCATATAACTAACTTCCCATAAAGCCGTTATAACACTTTATGTTTTAAAACAATCAAACACGCTAACACACGACGTCACCGCACATAGTTCACACATATCATGCTATAAGAGATAGGAAGAGGTTCACATACCTCGCGACGAGTGCCGACTAATAGCAAAACGCCCAAGTACTTCAAACCGCTTCGCTACTCCTTAAGCCACGATCGCACCACACGTAGTACTTCAACCTATAAGGCCACAAGGCGCTTATTAACATCGCTCCATATTCTACGTAAAAATTCGGCACTCTCCCGCAACAAGCGGCGTTAATCTCTCCTTTACCGAGGCCGCTACCAAGCCAACCGTGGGGTTTGCACGCCTAACCGACGTGTACAATTTACTCACGTAATACACAAGTCTACCGTAATACACTCCCATGTAATTACGTCAGCTTCTCTTATTTAAATTGTGCTTAAGTCGCAAGACATTGCTGTAAGTATTATTCAGGCTTAAGTCAAAAGACATTGCCGCACAGCTATGTTCAATTCTATATATAGTATACTTTAACTATATACTCCTACAACATGTAATTTCCAATTACAACAGAAGGTCAAGAATGTTTACCTCGATAAGCCCAAAATTATCCGAGTTTATATGTCGATCCTGAGCAAGGTTTAGCTCCTACTCCGAGTGCTCCAATCCGCTCCAAACAACCCTTAGAAGTTCTAACCAACTTCTACTTATAACTTCAACTACGGGTGAAGATTTACTTAGGTTTCGCTTAGCGATCGAGGAAAGTATAATGGTATTTTCTGGCTAGTATAAGTGTAACTCGGGAATACTACAAGGTATTTGGGGCCAAGGTATTTGGACATTATAACAATACTAGAGAGTATTTCTATACCACTACAAGGGTATTTATACGAGACAACTAGGCTGTGGGGTACCCACTACAACCACTACAAAGGGAGTGGAAACTCTCGCCAAAGGCCACTAGGAGTGGGAGAGGCTTTGGACGAGAACTACAAGAGGAGGGAGTATTTTGAGACTTAGGTAGATTGCTCAATTTTTGGACGAAGAAAGTTCATCAACTAAGGGGTATTTATAGGTCAAGTGAAGGCCAACCAACGCCAAGATGGTGCCAAGTGCAAGGCAAGTGTAAGGCCAAGATTAAGCCACGTGCAACCTTATCCATCTACACAAAAATATCCTACCTAACCTCGACCAAAATCGAGCAACAAAACGCCAAGAATGGCCAATTGTCGTCAACCTCTTTCCAATGCGAGGGTGACACATGTCACCCTCCCGCTGGTCCAAAATGTTACGCCTCTCTAAAAATCCGCAAAAATTATAAATGACAAAGCCGAATTTTCCTACGAAAGTCGTGGAAACGCTTCGCCTAAAAACGACTCTAACCGGTGTTGTGTACAAATTTCGAATCTATGCCTACTTTAAGGCTCAAATTGTATACGCACGCTCACGCATATACCTGGAAATACGGTATAACAGGACGAAGAAGTCTTGATTCAAGCGGGGTATTTATAGAAATCAAAGGCTAGTATCAAGGCAAGTGTGTGGTGAGATCGGGGGACAAGTGTGTGTGGGTCCCACCCTCCACATGTCTACACAAAGGTCGGGATTGGCTTGCCACTGGCACCACATTTCGCCAAGGGCCACTGTCACACTAAGTTCGCCAACACGCCACATGGGGTGACACGTGTCGCCCCTACTGGCCCAAAATATTTCATCTCCGAAAATATCCATAATATCCAAAATCTCAAAACAAAGTGGGCCCCACAAAACCAGAATTTTCCCCGTGGGCCCCACGTGACCAAATTCGGAAATAAAATTCCATAATTATATTATATTCCCAGAAGTCCGAATACCAAATCTGGGAATCCAATTCCCATTAACGAACCTTTTTCCTTCACAAAATCCGGAAAATTTTCCGTCGGAAAAATCAAATCTTTCTTCCTTTCCAATCTTTATGTCGTATTCTCGTACATACGTCCTCACATACATACCCTAGAACTACGGGGTGTAACATTCTTCCCCCCTTAGAAACATTCATCCCGAATGTTCCTGTTACACCCCGTAAATTCAAGAGGATAAGATAAGAACGTACGAAAGGAAATAATATTTTGAAGTTGGAAACTTAGGTTGGCAAAAGGTTGTGGGAAGACTTTCAGTCAACTTTGGAGCGGTATATCTCCTAGTTCTTTAGGAGTTTTGAAGAGTTTTAAAAGACTAGTATGAAGTTCGTTGAGTCTAGTTTCCAACGCAACAAACCACTCGTCGATTGGACATCTGGCAGAAGTTACGCGTTAGAAGTTCTGTGGGCTGGCGCAGAGGACAGACTTCCCAAAGGCCGCAGCACGCCACACAGCAGGCCAAGTCTTCAAGACTTGGCCATTTGCAAGGGTTTCTAAGAAAAATCCCTCTCCTCTCTCTCAAATTGATGAACCCCGGTGAGATTTTTGGAAGGGCTTCAAGAAGGAAAAGTGTTGGCAAGCTGGGTAATTTTAAAGTGAAGAAGATTTCGGAAAGAGGGCTTCTTGAGGTAAAATCTTCTCCTTCTTGTATAAATGAAGATTTCAAGTTATAGTAGTTAAGAAATGAGCTTATGGTTGCTATATTAAAGTTTGAAAAGATTTGGGTCTTGTCGCCTTGAAAAACCGAAATGGGCATATTAGCCACTCATGTTGTAATCAATTCTTGTTAGCTAAAAATCGTTGCATGTTATAAATAGGAGGGTATATAATTGGTTATGACTTATATAACATGTTGGAATAACGAGATTGGATTAGAAAGGAAATTGAAAGGAAATTGATAATTGTTGTGATATTTTAGCCGAATGTGGCTTGGAATTATTGGGTTGTTTTGTATTATTGTGGGCAGAATTTTACGCGTCCCGTAAGGCGTGTAATCCCCTTTTGGTTAGCTGAATTGTTGGGCCTTAAATGCGCGCTTGGTTATTGAATTCGGACCTTGAAAAACGTGGAAAAGTAAGTAGAAACAAAGGAAGTGATGTCCAATTCTTCCCGTAGAACAAGGGACTTTACATTAGAATATTCTACGTTGAAGCTAGAAGCTAATACACGTATTATGGTCATTATAGGTTGATATCTACGGACGTCATATTGGACCTGACAAGTGGATTAAACATAAGAGGTATGTGAAAACTTTCTTATCTCTCGAGTACGAGTAGTTTTAATCAGATGGTACGATAGACGTACGTGATTTAAATAAGGTAAAGTCATTTGATATACTTGACTTGTTTTAAAGATGCCTAGTCGGTTGAGTTAGAGGATTAACTCACTTGTCCTTGAGAAAAGGTTATAAGAATGGTTTATGCTAATGGGGTAGACAAGGACTTCTTGATGTGAAAGGTATGGAATACTTGATTTGAAAGTATTGATTTTGGAACTATTATAAAGATAAGAACTTGTTGTCTAAGTTAAGAACTCTTGTCTTCTAAGTAAAGAGACTTGGAGCATTTTGGAAAGTTGTGTAACTTGATTTGAAGTACAAGTCTCTTGGTCATAAAAAGAACGAAGTTGTCTAAGACATAAAGAGTTATAACGGCTTTATGGGAGGCTAGTTATGACGGCCTTATGAAAGGATAAGATTGTCTTAGTTTCTAAAGCATAAAGTTAGTATAACAGCTCTATGGGAAGTTGGTTATAATAACTTTATGGAAGGTTAAAGAAATGGTTTTTCTCAATAAGGTAAACCTAGATAAAAGAATGGAAGCTAAGAAATGCAATTTGATTTAAAGGCATCATTTGCTTAAAGTTTTAAATGAGGTCACTTGATTTGTAGTCAAGCATATTTCTAATAGTATAGTGACTTGTTTGAAATGTGGATAAGCCTTGATACTACTGTGTGTTAGTATCTGGGGTCTTATGTGGAAAAGGGATCTGGAAAGAATAGGAATACATAGTACTTTGGGTTGAAATTCCTGACTTGTTGTTGATATGGAAAGTGCCTTAAGGTCATAAATGAGATCCATTTTGTATGTTAATGAAAGTCTAAAGAAGTTGTGAGTTTACTCGACGCATCGAGGATGTGGGATTCCATGTATGCTTCCCTTGTTTTATTGTGAACTTACTTGGACGCATCGCAGTGATGTGGGATTCCACTGCATGCTTCCATTGTCCTAGTATGAGTTTACCCGACGCACGGCAGCGATGTGATTCCACGCATGCTTCCACGAGGTTGATCCTGGACATGCTTACGATGAGGATTCGAGGCACGCACCTCGACATGCCGACGAGGATTCCGAGGCATGCGATGAGCTACCGACGCATCGACGCTGACGTGGGATTCCACGCACGCCCATGGAGGTCGATCCTGACATGCTTACGATGAGGATTCGAGGCACGCACTCGACATGCTTACGATGAGGATTCCGAGGCACGCGACTGCGACGCGTTAAATTCTGATACGACTATTACCCCACGGGTTAGCTCACGAAGTCATGTACCAGATGAGGATTCCACGCATGAGATATATATAGTTATATATATACGCATATGTGCTGTACGACAGTGAGGAAGGATGCCACGGGCGCGTCACATGGTTAGATTTTTGTCACGACCCGATCTCGGGCCCGTGACTGGTGCCTTATGTCACGACCCGCCCGGCTCGTGGATCGTGCCTTACCCGCACCCAAGTAGTCATACATCGAGAAAATCAGGAATATAAAACAAGACATGAATCAATGAAAATTGAGACACGCTTATATGAGAAAAGCGCTTTCGCATAATATATATAAACCAAAATCGCAGCTACATTCCAACTGCATAATAGACTACGCACTTAAGGAAGTAAACAACTATGGCGACAGTGGCCCCGCCATACCCCGATCAGAAAAACTATCTACAACAGGAGATCATACCCAAAAGTCGAGCCTCCGGAAGATGGAGCTCCCGACACCAACGCAAAGATCCTAAGGATGCGGATCTAGCACCGCTGCCTCTTACCTCGCGACATGAACGCAGCCTCAAGGAGGTCAAGACAACAGTACTAAGTATGCGAAATCAGAAAGTACTTAAATGAAATCATATCATTTTAAAACCAATTTTACAAATATGTAAAAACAACCAATGTAACCGCATATAGTTCCACATCACAATCAAGAGTAATAATGTAAATCCGTAACAGTCTTTTCTAGGCCGCAAATGATCAAGCAAGGCCAATCGCCCATAGTATCATTATGCAAGCCTAACTCGACTCAGAGTCCGCATAGGCCACTCACGTGAGCCGCATGGGTATCCCCGCATCGAGGGTAGCTACTCGCATCGCCCCGACTCGTAGTCCGCATGGCCACATAGACCGCATGACCATAAAGGTCGACACTAACCTGAACTCTCGTAGTTCGCATAGGTCCTCGACCCGCATGAGGTATCCTCGAATCACGGTCCTGCATCACCGAGTCTACCCCGCATCGGAGGGCAGCTTAACCCCCGGTATCATGTCAAGAGGTGAGTGATATAATACTAACATAACAGCTTATCGTTAAACAACATAAGCACAACAAGAATACCCTCTTATACAAACGTTACAAGACACTAACACACATAGCATCATATTATGTCTACTTATCAAACCATCTTATTATACTTTCCATAAATCAATATAAGTCTTTTATATACACATAAGTAAACTGTCCCTTTTATCTTTCTTAAGTCGTTATACTTAACTTCCCATAAAGCTAGTATAACTCTTAAGCTTCATGTTTTAAAAACAAATATTCCTCTTCTTTCAAAACTGATTTATAATTCTTTTAAAAGACTTCAAGATCTTTATTATTCAGGCTTAAGTCAAAAGACATTGCCGTACAACTACGTTCAGTTAACACACGTACGTCTACCGTACTATATATATACTTTAAAATATCATGCTCAAGAGTATAGGAAGAATCACATACCTTCGCGCAAATCCACCGCCAAGTTGAATATGTCGCTACAGAGAATCAACCTATAATAGTCGACACGCCTATCAATGTCTAGACTACTCGTAGACTATTCTAAGCGCAGGGTTCTTAATTCTACTAAAATCGGGCAGCACTTCCCTACCCTAAGCTATACAAGCTCATCAGAATACAAACCCATGTAAGTACCAATTCTTCTTCTGCTTTACCCTTCTACTGTGATTACGCTTCACTTCTATTCTTTAATACCCTTCTAAGTGTTTTATACTTGTTTCTATACTTCTACAAAGATGTATTTTACAATAGAAGGATAAGATTATTTACCTCGATAAGCCCAATATTATCCAAGATAAAAGTCGGTCCCGAGCAGGTTTAGCTCCTAGTTTGCACGCTCCGATAGCTCCAAGAACCCTTAGAAGTTTCCAACAACTTCTACTTAAATACTAAAAGGGATTGGGGCTAGGTATTTTGGAATAGGCTATACTGGAAGACAACTTTCTACCGGGGGTGGCTCTCGCCAAAGCCACTAGGCTAGAGTGGGAGAGGGTGTTTGCCAGCTCACTAGAGTGGGGTGAGGCTAGACGAGAAGCTCACAAGGGGGAAGGAGGATTTTAGACTGAGATTTGTGATGAAGAAGTCTTCAGCCGTGGGTATTTATAGGGAAACCAATGGCCATGATCAAGCCAAGTGGGGGGCAAGTGGAGGGCCAAGATATGCCCAAGTGCCCCCTATCCCTACTCCTTAAATCACTCCACAAACAATGACCCATGTCTTAAGCCCCAAAACAAGGCCAATCGTCCAAGGCCTTAGCCCCCCTTTGCCGTCCAATGAGGGTAACAAGTGTCACCCTCTCGTTGGCCCAAAAATGTTCCATCTCTCGGAAAAATCCGCAAAAATTATAAATGACATAGCCGGAATTTTCCCGTCGCAAGTTTTGTAAAACGTTTCGTCGGAAAACCATTCGTTTTGTGAGTTGTGCCCAAAAAAATGTCCTATGCCTAATCTTTAAGGCTAAACTTTTTGTACGTATGCCGTTACGTACATGCTCTGGAAATACGGGGTATAACATTCTCCCCTCCTTAGAAACATTCGTCCCGAATGTTCCTTCCCAAGACATACAACGATAAGGTTCTTCATAACTTAAACAGTTTGCAAATGCCACACATGGCCACAATACAGCACTTAAGCAACTTATGTTAAAGAAAAATTTACAAGTAGGAAAGTGAGTTACCTGGAGGTGTGAGGAATAGGTGAGGATACTTCTGCCTCATGTCCTCCTCAGCTTCCCACGTCATCTCCTCCCTGAGCTCGTTCCGCCACAAGACTTTGACGGAAGCTACGTCCTTGGTCCGCAGACGCCTAACTCGATGATCGACTATCGCCATGGAATCTCCTCATACGATAACCCTCGTCACCGACATCGCCAATCGGTGTACTCTAGATGGATCCCCGATACATCTCCTCAAAGATAGAAACATGAAACACCGGATGCACCGCTTCCGTGCCTGGACGGCAGATCCAACTCATAGAAACCTTGCCTACCTCGCGACAATCTGAAACGCCCAACGTACTGGGCCGAAGCCTTTCTTCCCGAATCTCATCACACCCTTCACGGGTGACACTTTTAGAAAACCCAATCACTAACCTCGAACTCCGATGCCGACGACGATGATCTCGCATACGACTTGCCGACTGAGCCGTGAGTAACCGCTTCGATAAGCTTCACCTTATCCATCGCTCACGCACCAAATCGTCCCACTAATCGCACTCGCCCACATCAAACCAACCTATCGGCGATCCGCACTTCCTCCCATACAAGGCCTCATAAGGCGCCATCTCAATACCGGAGTGGTAGCTATTATTATATGCAAACTCAACTAGAGGCAAATGATCCTCCCACTACCCTCGGTCAATAACACAAAGCTCGCAGATATCCTCGCAGTCCGATAGTGCGCTTTCCCGTCCGTCTCGCTCGTGGATGGAATGCGCATTGTGCTCACTCGCCCCTAAACTCTTTCTCGAAAGACTCCGTAAGTTAGCCAGAACCGGGCTCCTCCGTCTGATATGATCGAAATAGGGACTCCATGCACCGACGATCTCTGATGTAAAGTCCGCATAATCCTCACCAAAAGTCGCCCCGACGGAAGAAAGTGGGCTGATTTCACACCGTCAAGATAACCCATATCAAATCATGTCTCCTCTGAGTGCGAGGTAATCCTGTGATAAAGTCCATGTTGATCACCTCCCACTTCCGTGCCCGATCTCAATCGTCGCAACAAACCACCGTGCCTCCGTGCTCTACCTTCACCGCCGACAACACGCACCGAGCTACAAACTCGCAACGCCCTCTTCAAGCCATCCCACCAATACACGATCTAAGGTCGTGGTACATCTTGGTCGCACTCGATGGATAGATTAACGCGCTACCGTGTTTCTAGAACTCGCCGCCAAGTCCCGCAATATCCGAACACACAACTCGCTCAAACCTTAGCACCCCATCGTGCTACCTCGTGCGACTCTTTCCTCACGGCGGTCAGACACGGCATCGCCAAAATCGATCCTCAAATCGTTGCTCTTCACCTCCTCGACGATGGAAGACTCGCAACCTCTCGAACTCGGACCCCACCGCTATCGTAATCAATCAAACGGACACCAAGGCTCGCTAATCGATGCAAATCGCGAACCATGCCCCTCCTCTCCGCCGCACATCCGATAGGCTACCCATCGACCTACGACTAAGGGCATCCGCCACAACATTGTCCTTCCCGTGGTACAGATATCGACATCATAATCCTTAAGCAACTCTAACCACCGCCTCGCCGTAAGTTCACTCCTCTCGTCGAAGATATACCGAGGCTCTTGTGGTCCGTATAAATATCCACACGAACCCCATACAAATAAGGCTCCAGATCTTCAAAGCATGAATCACCGCCGCTAACTCCAAATCACGGTGGGGTAGTTCCTCGTGCTTCTTAAGTCGCCGGATGCTGCACGCTATAACCTTACCCACCGCATCAACACACAACCGAGCCCGACGACGATCACAATATACAACATAACCATCCGACCTCCGAAGAGTAAGAAAGGGGCGGCCGCCGGGCCTCTCCTTCAAAGAATCGAAACCCCGCCACAAGCATCACCATCAAACTTAGCCGCTTTCTCGAGTCAAGATAGTCAACGCGTAGATAGAAGCAAACTTCTCCACGAACCGATAGTAACCGCAGTGCCCGTAAAGTCGCGCACTGTCGGAGTAAGAGTTCAGGCCAAGTCCCGATCGCCGATCTTGGCCAGATTCACCCGAATGCCATCACCGGCTAATATGCCCAAGAAAAGCCACCGGTTAACCAAAACTCACATTTGGAAAACTTGGCGCATAATCACGGTCCCGAGAACTCTCAATACAGCCTCAAATGCTCCGCATGCTCCTCGCCCGAGCGAATAAACCAAGATGTCATCAATGAACACTATCACAAACGTGTCCAAAATGGCTTGAACACTCTGTTCATCAAATCCATGAATACCACGAGCATCGTCAACCCAAAAGACATGACCCGAACTCATAATGCCCGCACGTCCTAATGCAGCCTGTGGACATCCGCCTCGACTCGCACTGATGATAGCCCGATCGCAGATCAATCTTGAGAAACATCTCGCGCCGCAATCGGTCGAACAAATCATCAATCCCGGGAAGGGTATACGTTTAATGGTCACCTTGTTCACCGTCAGATCAACACACATGCGCAGCGTCGGCCCTTCTTCTTCACGAACAATACCGCGCTTCCTGTGGAGAAACACTAGGCTCGATGAAGCCCTTCTCCAAAGAAATCTCGCACTGGTCCTTCAACTCTCTCAACTCGGCAGTGCCATTCAGATGGCGGAATGGAAATAGCCGAGTGTCCGGCAAGACATCGACACAAAACTCTATCTCCTCTCGTGAGGATACCCGGAGGTCATCCGAAACACGCCCGGGAACTCTCTCGACTAGAATCGATCAAAATCTGGTACCGCAGCCTCGTGATCAACACTGAACGAGATGGTAGATATACCCTTCGCACCATCTTCCTAGCCTCGAGGTAGGAAATAAACCTACCCTCTACGATACAAATGTTTCCTCCCACTCAACAACCGGCCTCAGAAATCGAACCGCACTACTCTCTCCTCAGCCTACATTGGCATAGCAAGAAGCTAGCCAATCCATACCCATGATCACGCCGAATCAGTCATATCCAACTCTATCAAGTCGCCAGGTCCGACGATCAGATACGGTCACTGGACAAGCCCTATATACCCGCCGAGCTACCACCGAATCACCCACTGGCGTAGCTACCTCGAAAGGGTCTATGGACTCAGGCTCTATCCCTATCCTACTAGCAATAAGTGGAGATATATAGGACAGAGTAGAACCCGGATCTATCAAGGCATACACATCAAATCCAGAAACTGATAAGGTACCTGTGACGACATCAGGTGAGGCCTCCTGATCCTGCCGGCTGGACAAGGCATAAATGCGGTTCTGAGGACCGCTAGAACTGGACCCGCACCACGACCGCCGCGACCTGGCCCATGAGTACCTTGCCTCCGGCGAGTAATCAGAGAGATGAAGACCGCGAAAGACTCAGAGCCGACTTACCTCCGCGCTGCCTTGGTCGGTCAGCTCTCGCAGTGACCACGCTGGCCACAATCAGAATAAGCTCCCGGCAGCACCACACTTCCCGAATGGGATCTACCGACGGCCACACCGGGGTGGTCCCGATCGTCGCACTTCGCTACCCTCGACGCTCAAGTCCCGGGGCCCGGTTCGCCCTCGAAGACGGTGCAGAGTGCTCGGCTGGCCGTGGTGCAAATCTAGATCACGAGGTCGCCCACCCCGAGAGCTACCAAAAGACCCGACGACCGGCCTTCTTCACTGTCACAACCCGCTGCCTCTACGCCTCGCATCCAAGTGCATGAGCTCGCATGGTAATGTCCATACCCGGCCAAGAGAAACACCCGCACAAGACTCGCCATATAATCATCTAGCCTGACGTGGCGGTGCACCCTATCCTCCATATCTCGCTACCAACGCTGGGACATATCGAGCCAATGAATCGAACTCAACGTTGTACTTCGATCAGGCGCCTCTTTGTCTCAAAGAATAAAATCTGTCGCCCGCGCCTCCTCATCCGCGAGGCAAGAAATGAGTGAGAAAGGCCTCGAGAACTCGTCCCAAGTAGCTGGGACGCGCTCTCCCGAGATAACTCCCACGAATCAAACCAATCGATCGCGTATCACGCAGCTATGTGAGCCAAGACCACGGACTCGGTCTCAAGCCTTGATCACCCGCATGATCCTTCAGAATCGACGGATAAACTCTCGCGGATCATCCTCGTGCCTCGACCCGTAGAACTCGCGCTACAACTCGTAAAATCTCGTAGCCTCAAATCGCTCGATCTCGTGAACCACGTGCACTACCGAACTGAATCGCTACATCCAACCTATCCTCATGTTCGCCACGATCCCGCCAAGAATCGGGCCATCTCCTTGTAACCCATCTCGCTCGCTTCCAGCCGGTGGATCGAGGTGCAGTATCGTGGTCTCATCACCACCGCCGCGCCCTAAACCTCTCTCGGGTCGGGCGGCGCGTGGAACTCGCCGTCTCGGGTATAGATCGGCCTGCGTGCCTCGTGACTCTAGATGTCCCACTAGCGCCTCCTCCGCTTTGCCCTTCGCCCGGTTGCCTTACGCGAGGCATAATCATGTAAAAGGAATACGTTAGGGGTCCAACTTATTAAACAACTCTAAGGCACGATCTCAGAGTGATAAGAATGGAATCCAATCCTAAATATCCTATAGCCTCTCGATTATCGTGGTGCACAACACACCGATAATCACGACTTCATCGATACGGCCAGACACTTTCCGAGGATTAATCGCTCGATACCACTTTTGTCACGACTGCCCGGCCCGTGGATCGTGCCTTACCCGGTCACCCAAGTAGTCATACATCAGAGAAAATCAGCGGAATATAAAACAAGACATGAATCAATGAAAATTGAGACACAGTTTATATGAGAAAAGTCGCCTTTCGACATAATATATATAAACCAAAATCGCGCTACATTCCAACTGCATAATAGACTACTGCACTTGGGCGAAGTAAACAACTATGGCGACAGTGCCCCGCCATACCTCGATCAGACAAAACTATCTACAACAGCGGAGATCATACCCAAAAGTCGAGCCTCCGGAAGATGGAGCTCCCGACACCAACACAAAAGATCCTAAGAATGCGGATCTAGCACTGCTTCTTACTCGCGGCATGAACGCACCCAAGGAGGTCGCATAACAGTACTAAGTATGCGAAATCAGAAAGTACTTAAATGAAATCATATCATTTTAAAACCAATTTTACAAATATGTACGAAACAACCAATGTAACCGCACATAGTGCCACATCACAATCAAGGGTAATAATGTAAATCAGAATGTGTCTTTTCTAGGTCGCGAATGATCGAAGCAAGGCCAATCGCCCATAGTATCATTATGCAAGCCTAACTCGACTCCTCAGAGTCCGCATAGCCACTCACGCAGCCCGCATTTCGGTATCCCCGTGATCGAGGGTAGCTATTCCTCGGCATCGTCCTGGACTCGTAGTCCGCATGGCCACATAGACCGCATGACCATAAAGGCCGCACACTAACCTGGAACTCTCGTAGCTCCGCATAGGTCCCTCGACCCGCACGAGGTATCCTCGAATCACGGTCCTGCATCACCGAGTCTACCCCGCATCGGAGGCGCCAACCCCTGTGATCATGTCAAGAGGTGAGTGATATAATACTAACATAACAAATTATCGTTAAACAACATAAGCACAACAAGAATACCTCTTATACAAACGTTACAAAACACTAACACACATAGCATCATATTATGTCTACTTATCAAACCATCTTATTATACTTTCCATAAATCAATATAAGTCTTTATATACACATAAGTAAACTCCCCTTTTATCTTTCTTAAGTCGTTATACTTAACTTCCCATAAAGCTTGTATAACTCTTAAGCTTCATGTTTTAAAAACAAATATTCCTCTTCTTTCAAAACTGATTTATAATTCTTTTAAAAGACTTCAAGATCTTTATTATTCAAGCTTAAGTCAAAAGACATTGCACAACTACGTTCGATTAACACACGACGCTCACCGTACTATATATATACTTTAAAATATCATGCTCAAGAGTATAGGAAGAATCACATACCTTCGCGAAATCCACCGCCAAGTTGAATATGTCACGCAGAGAATCAACCTATAATAGTCGACACGCCTATCAATATCTGTACTACTCGTAGACTATTCTAAGCGAGGGTTCTTAATTCTACGGAAAATCGCAGCACTTCCCTACCCTGGAAGCTATACAAGTCTCATCAGAATACACCCTATGTAAGTACAATTCAATTCTTCTTCCTGCTTTACCCTTCTATCGTGATTACAGTTCACTTCTATTCTTTAATACCCTTCTAAGTGTTTTATACTTGTTTCTATACTTCTACAAGATGTATTTTACAATAGAAGGATAAGATTATTTACCTCGATAAGCCCAATATTATCCAAGATAAAAGTCGGTCCCGAGCGAGGTTTAGCTCCTAGTTTGCACGCTCCGATAGCTCCAAGAACCCTTAGAAGTTTCCAACAACTTCTACTTAAATACTAAAAGGGATTTGGGGCTAGGTATTTTGAATAGTGGCTATACTGGAAGACAACTTTCTACCAAGGGGGTCTCGCCAAAGCCACTAGGCTAGAGGGGAGAGGGTGTTTGGCTAGGCTCACTAGAGTGGAGTGAGGCTAGGACGAGAAGCTCACATGGAAGGAGGATTTTTAGACTTGGAGATTTGTGATGAAGAAGTCTTCAGCGGGGGGGTATTTATAGGAAACCAATGGCCATGATCAAGCCAAATGGGGCAAGTGGAGGGCCAAGATATGCCCAAGTGCCCCTATCCCTACTCCTTAAATCACTCCACAAACAATGACCCATGTCTTAAGCCCCAAAACAAGGCCAATCGCCCGCGCCTTAGCCCCCTTTATCGTCTAACGAGGGTGACAAGTGTCACCTCTCGTTGGCCCAAAATGTTCCATCTCTCGGAAAAATCCGCAAAATTATAAATGACATAGCTGTAATTTTCCCGTCGCAAGTTTTGTAAAACGCTTCGCCTGAAACCATTCGCTTTGTGAGTTGTGCCCAAAAACGCCCTATGCCTAATCTTTAAGGCTAAACTTTTGTTATACCCGTAGTTGTGGTATGTATGTGAGGACGACGTGCGAGAGTACGCGTAAATTTTGAAAAGAAAGAAAGATGTGAGTTTTCACGGAAAAGTTTCCTGTTATTTGTGAAGAAAAGGTTCGTTAATGGGAATTGGATTCCCAGATTTGGTATATGGGCTTCTTAAATTATATTAGAATTTTGAGATTTTATTTTCTGAAATGGTCACGTGGGCCCACGGAGAAATTTACGGTTTTGGGCCCGCTTTGTTTTTGAGATTTCGGTATTTTGGATATTTTCTAAGACGAAATATTCTGGCGATCGGGCGACACGTGTCACCCCATGTGGCACCCTGGCCGAATTTACCTTTGTGCAGGCACAACACCCGACAGTCGCTTTTCGATAAACGCTTGCATAACTTGCGAGGGGAAAATTACGACTATGTCGGTTTGTATTTTTGCGGATTTTTACGAGCGACGAAAAATCTTTGGGCCAACCAGAGGGTGACACTTGTCACCCCAAGTGGCGGTTTGGTAGCGAGGGACGTCTTCCTTGTTTTGCCTTGTTTGGCCTTGTTTGGTGCATTGTTTTGTGGCATGTTTTGTGGAGTAGGGTTTAGGGTGCACTTGGCTTGATCTTGGCCTTACACTTGCCTTGCACATGGCTTGATTCGCCATTGGTTGGCCTTTGGTTTTGCTATAAATACCCCTTATGTTGATGAACTCTTCATCCACAAATGAAACCTTCCAAGCCTAAAATCCTCCCTCCTCTAGTGTTGAGTTCGCCCAACTCATCCCCTCTTTTGAGAGTCTTGGCCGAGGCCTCCTCCTCCCCTTTGTGGTGCCGTGGGTACCCCCCTAGCCTAGTTGTTTTCGTATAATACCCTTGTTGTGGTATAGAAATACTCCTAGTATTGTTATAATGCCCAAAATACCTTAGCCTTGTACCTTGTAGTATTCCAAAGATACCTCTTTACGTAGAGTCCTAAATACTACCTTTTGTCCTCTTTAGTCTCAAACCGAAACCCTAAGGAAATCTTCATAGTTGGTTGAAGTATTTGAGTAGAAGTTGGTTAGAACTTCTAAGGGTTGTTTGGAGTGGTTTCGAGCGCACTTTAATGGAGCTAAACCTTGCTCAGATCGACATTATAACTTGGATAATTTTGGGCTTATCGAGGTAATTATCTTGTCCTCTATTGTAATTGGAAATTACATGTTTGTTAGAATATATAGTTGAAGTATACTATATATGGAACTATACTTAGTATTCGCAATGTCTTTTGACTTAAGCTCAAGAATGAAGAACCGAATCGAATCAGATTTACATAGATCAGATTGTGCAGAGACTTGTGTAGAATTGTACACGTCCGGTTAGACGTAAACCCCCGGTTGGCTTGGTAGCCTCGATAGAGAGGAGATTTACGCTGTTGCGGGTGTGAGGTCACAATTTTCTATAGAAAGATAGAAACTTGTGTTTTGGGGTTAATAGACGTTTGTGACCTTTATAGGTGAAAGTACTAAGAGTAGCGTATTCTACTCGAGGAGTGGAAAGGGCTAGCGTTGTAGTACTTGGAGCATTTTGCTTATTGTCGATAAATCGTCATGCGAGGTATGTGAACCTCTTCCTATCTTTTCTAGCATGATTGTTGTGAACTATGTAGTACGGTAGACGCATACGTGCTAAGTGATTTGGTTGGTTTAAAACATAGGGTGTTATAATAGCTTTATGGGAAGTTAGTTATAACGACCTTATGTAAGTGAAAATGGTTTATCATGTTAGAAGTTAAGAGACTTGATCTTATAAGATAAGAGACTTAACTTATTTGTTTTAATGTGGATGTTTGTGTGAAACCTCATTCGTGAGTAATGAGTACTTGGTTTTTAAAGGGATAATGTTTCCGATTTCGAATCGTAACGTGTATCGACAGCACTAATCGCAGTTAATAAAGGAAAATGTATTGAATAATGATGTGTTGTATTAAAACCAAGAGAAACCTCCATCCGCATAGAAGCTAAGATGAGACAAAATGATATTACATTTTCTAGATCATGGCTACTGTAATAAGATCGTTATAAACAAGAATAAACTACTCACATATATGACATATGTTACTCAATTGTTCTAAAAAGGAATCAAGTGATTAAGTTTGGGAACTATGAAACCATTTGAAAATGAGAAGCTTGAGTAATCAAACTAGGCAACCGAACTTAGGAAAAGAATGTTGTTACTTGATTTTGAAAAGGAATGTGGGTTGGTCATTCTAATACTACTGTATAGGTGACTTTTATAAAAGTAATGGATCTCTTTTAAAAGAACTTAACGTATGTAGTACTTTGGGGTTAAAAACCCGGACTTTGGCATAAAATGAAAGTACTTTGAGTTGTGTGAAACTTGCCTATGCTTGTTGTTGTGAAACTTGCCTATGCTTGTTGTTGTGAAACTTGCCTATGCTTGTGATGATAGCCTTTGTTGTGCAAGTGTGGTATTTACGTTACCGCGTCTCGATGTAGGCGGTCGACTTGTCGAGAACTTACTTGGACGTCTGGCGGTGATGGAGAATTCCACGTATGTTTCCATTTTGATTATCGTCTTGTTGTTGATGTCACATGGACATGTCTACACCGATGCAGATTCGGCATGCGGCGCGGTCGGGTTGATTACCGATATATTGTTATTGTGGTTACATGGACATGTCTACACCGAGGTAGAATTCGGGCATGTGGCCACGCGGCGGTTGATCACCCAAAGATATTATTGTTGATGTCACATGGACGTGTCTACACCGAGGTAGAATTCCGGGCATGTGGCCATGGGGCATTGGTATTATTGTTGCATCATGGACATGTCTACACCGGCGCAGACCCGGCACGCGTGACGCGAACATGATTGATGTTGTGGCGTGAGACCCATAGTTATATTTGAGTGATGACTTGAGGCGTGATCGACATGATCGCTTTTATGTTGTGAATCGTAGTTTGGTTATCATACATGTTCGCCGCTTTATATAGACTAGTATGATTTCATTCTGATATTTTACTGATTTCATACTTGGTACTGCCAGATCGACTTCGTGGCTGCGTTCATGCCGCAGTAGAGGTACATCGGCCGTGGATCCTCTTAGGATCACAAAGCCGTATTAGGAAGCTCGTTTCTTGGAGGCTTATCTTTGGTATGTGTTCCACGAGTTGTAGGTTCTTGTACATCAGGGGTATGGCGGGGCCCCGCCATAGTCGTAAATCTTAAAGGTCAGATGTAGTGGCGGGGTTGTAAAGGATTAAACTGCTCGTGTTTTATGTATATATCGAAGGTAACCGCAGTTGGCCTGCTTTATGTTCATATCTCTTGTATCATGACTCATGTTTTATTTTCATTGGTTTCTCTCGATGTTGTATCACTGGGTGCCCGGGTAAGGCACCGAACGGCCCTAACGGTCGTTACACTTTCAGACGTATGCCCCACGCATATACTGGAAATACGGGTATAACACCTACCCTGTGCACCCTAGTGATACAACATCGTGAGAAAACTAGAAATAAAACATACAGATATGAAACAAGATAAAGAAAACAAAGCAACTAAAACGGTTGCCTTTTTGCATATATACGAGATTTGAGCTATATCCTTACAACCCCGCCCACAATAGTGCTGCACTTAAGATTTTTACAACAACTATGACGGACAGGCCCCGCCATACCCCGAATGTACAAGAACTTACAAACTCGGGAAACATACTAAAAGATAAGCCTCCGAGAAAACGAGCTTCCTAATATGCTGAATCGTGATCCTAAGAGCGAGATCAACAACCGATGTACCTCTACTGCAGATGAACGCTTCCCGAAGGAGGTCGATAACAGTACTAAGTATGTGAAATCGAAATATCAGAAACGAAATCATACAGTCTAAAATAAAACATGAGACATGTATGATAACAAACTACAGTTCACAACATAAAAGCAGTCATGTCAAGTCAGGGACTCACGCCCTCAAGTCATCCCTCATGCCCGTGGAACTCCTTCCTCACTGCCGACAGTCTGGATATAAACCGTATTATACGTATAACATGTCTCGGCCCATCCCATGGGAATCGAGGTGGAATCGTGTGGTATACATGTCCCGGACCATCCCATGGGACTCGGTGTGAAAGCGTGTGGAATACATGTCCAGGCCCATCCCATGGGACTCGGTGTGGAATCGAATGGAATACATGTCCCGGCCCATCCCATGGGACTCGGTGTAGAATCGTATGTAATATATGTCCCGGCCCATCCCATGGGACTCGGTGAAGAATCGTCCATAACATTTAAACCCTCTTTTAAGACAGATTAAGATAATACCATGTCTTCCTTTTAAAACCAAAAATTAAGGCAATGTCATGCCTCCTCTTAAACCCAAACACTTTCCCTTTTTAAAGTCAAGTAACTACATTCTTTTCCAAAAGTTCAAGTTGCCTAATTTCAAATACTCAAGTCTCTTATTTTCGAAAGGTTTCATAACTCATAGTCTTAATCATTATATAACGTAATCTTTTTTTTAAAACAATTGAGTAACATATGTCTTATGTGTGAGCAGTTTATTCTTGCTTATAATGATCTTATTAAAGTAGCCATGATCTAGAAAATGTAATACAATTTTGTCTTATCTTAGCTTCTATGCAGATGGAGGTTTCTACTGGTTTTAATAATAATTAATTATTTGTCAATACATTTTCCTTTATTAACGCTGCGGTGGTTTGTTCGATACTTATTCTCATTCCCGAAATCAGTAAAACATTATTCTTTAAAAACCAAGTACTCATTACTCGCGAATGAGGTTTTACATCATTTTAACAAAATTCATATCAAGTCGATTAAGTCAAGTCTCTTATCTTTCAAGATCAAGTCTCTTAACTTCTAAAATCAATAAACCATTCTTTTACCTACATAAAGTCGTTATAACTAACTTCATAAAGCTATTATGACACCTTATGTTTTAAACCAACCAAATTCATTTAGCACATGTACGTCTACCGTACTACATAGTTTACAAAACATCATGCTAGAAAGGATAGGAAGAGGTTCACATACCTCGCGACTGTTATACCCCGTAGTTCTGACCCTACGTATGAGAGCGTACGAAAGCATGTAATACTTAAAATTTTTAAAGGATAGGTTGACAGATGGTTCCGGACGGGTTCTTAGTCAACGTGGAAGCGGGTTATGACCCGGTACATTGAGAGTTCCTAAGTGTTTCAAAGTCTCAGGGCGTAGTTCGTTGTGTCTAGATTCCAACGCAACCAACCGTTCGTCGATAGGACGTCGGAATAGAAAGTTATGGGAGTTACAAGTTCAGTGCGCAGACGGACAGAAATGCGTTTCAGGCAAAGCAGGCGCGGCGCGGATGCAGGCCGCGCGCGGAAATCGAGGGTCGCTGAAGTTGCAGCGCGCCAGACAACAGGGCCGCGCGAAGTTCAGAGAGGTCATGAGGTTTCAGCCAGGCGGGATTTTTGGGCGGAAAAACTTAGGGACGTCTGATTTCTCGTTTAAAAAGGCCATGAGAGGGTGACAAGTGTCCCCATCTGATTTTTCTTGCATGCCTTATATTGACCAAGTCTTGAAGACTTGGTCATCTTTCAAACCTCTCCTCTCTCTAAATTAGCTCCTCCTTCTCTACATTTCCAAGAGAAATTCTAGCCTTAGGAAAAATCTTAAAAGTTAAGAACAAGAAGGAAGCTTGTCGCTAGCTTGTTGATGTTGTTGTGGTGGTGTTCTTGGCAAGGAAGCTAGCAAAATATTTGGAATAAGTTTGGCTAAAACTTTAAGGTAACATTTCTTCCTTTTGAATTAGTTTCTAGTATTGCATGTTAAAAGAAAGAACTTGTGGTACTAAATAATGCACTTAGAATCCTTGCATGTAAGAAATGTGTTTTGGATATGAACGATTGGTTAAGAAGAGATTATGAGCATGTTGTAGCCTAAAAACTACCTTAGAATGGTTAAGTGAATTGTTGTACCTAATGTTGCAGAATTTTACACACCCAAGTTTGGAGGTGTAATCACCTATAAAATGTTTGATTGTTAGCCATAAATGTGGTGTTTGGATGATAAATTCGCCTTGAGAAAGGTGGCAAAGTGAGTAGAAACAAAGGAAATGCTGCCCAATTTTCCATAGAATTTAGTGACTTTGAACTTGGATTGTTCTACTTTGAGATTAGAGGTTAACAAACGTATCATGATTATTATAGGTTGAAATATTACTTGCGGTAGTTGAGCTTAGCAAGTGTATTGACCAAAGAGGTATGTGGAACTTTCCTATCTCTTGAGCATGAGTAGTTGTACCTATGTAGTACGGTAGACGTACAAGATTTGATATCTTTCACTTGTTTTAAAAGTATATGCTACTTGTTTCATTTCAAAAGTATAAGTCCCTTGGTTTTAGGGAAAATGTATTTGACAAAGGGATAACACTAATATAATGACTTTATGGGAAGTTGGTTATATTAGTTTTCTTGAAAGGTTCACAAAGAAAGGTTTACTCTAATTAAAACAAGTACGGGTAAAGGATTTGAAACTAAGAAAGGTGAATTGATTTTTAGGCATTGGTTGCCTAAGGTTTTAAAGGAAATGAAGTCACTTGATTTAGAAGCCTATTATATTTCTAAAAGGAAATGTGACTTGTCTTGAAGAAATCGTAACTTGATACTATGGTGATTAGTATCTTGGAATTTTTGTATAAAAAGAGTTATTTCTTAAAAAGTTAGAAGTACATGGTACTTGGGTTGAATTCCCAGAATTTCTATTAAAAGGACATGTTAGTGCCTTAGGATACTAAAATGAGAGGATATATTAATAATGTTAATAAGAAGTTAGGGGATTTCTTAACTTGCTTATGTTATGATAAGCCGGTAGTGCTTATGTTATGATATGATAGACCGGTAGTGCTTATGTATGATATGATAGGCCGGTAGTGCTTATGTTATGTATGATAGCCGGATGATCTATGTTATATATTTATATTATTACGGGGTAAACCCCGGGTTATTATTTATGCCATGGATTTGCTACCCATGATGCGAGTGCGGCGCTTGCACTCATGCGGATCCGGACCACAGGATCCATGCGGGTGAAATAGTCCCATGCGAGTACGGCGATGGTACTCATGCGGGTCCACAGGATCCATGCGGGTGAAATAGTCTCATGCGGGTGAAATAGTCCCATGACGAGCGGATGACCTCACGCGGGTCCATAGACCCGTGCGGGTGAAATAGTCCCGATGGTAGGATTGCTTAATGATACTACGCGAGGTACCCTGTTTTGATCGTGAGCCTCCTATTTTTATGCTATAAGTTTTATACTTGTTACTCTCATTGTTAGTAAGGCACAGTGCAAGGAAATTGATTTTTATCTATGACTCCAGCTTATTTTTGACTTATGATATTACTACAGTATTTTCCAGTTTTACATACTTGGTACGTTGTGTCATCGACTTCTTCCTGGGCTGCGCTCATCTGCAGTAAGGGAAAGCAGGTGGTATATCCTCATTCCTAGGATCTTTTACTCAGGTGTCAGGAGCTCCATTTCTTCGGAGGCTCTACTTTTGGTATGGTTCTCCCTGGTGTTGTTGATATTTTGTACATTCAGGGGCATGACGGGGCCCTGTCCCGTCATAGTGTTACTCATTCTTAGAGGCCTGTAGTCTTGTCATAACTTGGTTTGTTTAAGGATGTAACTGTTCGATTTTATGTACTTTTGGGGTAGCCATTTTGGGCTAGACTATTTTATATCATTATAGTTGTTTATCAGGAGTTTATATTCCACTGGTTTTCTCCGATGTTGTGTCGCGGTGCCGGGTCAAGGCACCGGGTCACGGATGCGGGTCGGGTCGTGACAAAAGTGGTATCGAGCGATTAATCCTCGGAAAGGGTCTACAGGCCGTATCTAGTAGAGTCTTGATTATCGGTGTGTTGTGCACCACATCTATAATCAGGAGGCTGCAGGATATTTAGGATTGGTTTCCATTCTTTCACTCTAAGATCATGCAATAGAGCTGTGTTATAGGTTGAATTTCCTCTGACGTATTTTTCCTGTATCAGTTATGCCTCCACGCAAGGAAACCGCGGCCCAGAAGGACAATGCAGTAGAGGGAACTACTAGTAGGGCACCGAGGGTTACCAGGGCACAGGCCCAGTCCTTACCAGATGAGGTGTTTCGGACGGCGAGTTCTACAACGTCGCCAACCCCAGTAGAGTCTGAGGCAGCAGAGGCTATCGAGACCGCGTACCGAGCCTTCATCCAGCGGCAGGCGCAGGATATAGGCTACAAGAGATGGCCCGCCATCGCCGATCGTGGCGATACGTGGATAGCCGAGATGCAGCTCCGGCCGCATTCGTAGTTCAAAGACAGAGCTGCTAGCTTGAGACTGAGGGACTTTTTGAGTTGCAGCCCACCAGAGTTTTATGGGTCGAGGCCTGAGGATGATCCTCAGGAGTTTATCCGACGCCATTCTGGATCATGAGGGTGATCGGGGCTTCGGAGACCGAGTCGGTGGTACTAGGTTCGCATCGGCTGCGGGACACTGCAGTTGACTGGTATGATTCATGGGAACTGTCCCGGGGGGAGCATGCGCTTCCAGCTGTTTGGGACGAGTTCTCAGAGGCGTTACTTGGCCATTTCTTGCCTCCGCAGATGAGGAGGGCTCGGGCCGATAGATTTTTGACACTGAGACAGAGTGGGCGGACGGTTCGGGAGTACAATGTGGAGTTTGACTCATTGGCCCGGTATGTGCCCGCTTTGGTAGCAGACATGGAGGACAGGGTGCACCGCTATGTCACAGGACTCGATGATCACTTGGCCGAGAGTTGCACGGGAGTGGCTCTTCAGCCGGGCATGGACATTGCCCGCATGCAGGCATATGCACTTGGGTGTGAGGAACGCAGGGGCCGACGGATCGACAGGTATCGCGAGAAGGCCAGACAGCAGGTCATCTGGTAGTTTTAGGGTAGACAACCCCAGAGCACCATTTGCACCACACCGGTCGAGCGCCCTCCACCATCTTCGGACGTCTGAGTATTCAGGAGCGGGACAGGTTCCGTGGCTTCGGTTTCGGAGGACCGAGTTCCAGTCAGATGAGGCCACCTATGCCTCGGTGTGGTCGATGTGGTGATTGCCATTATGGTATCGTGTTCCTCCGTGAGCTTGTTACTCTTGTGCGCGAGGCCATTTGAAGAGAGATTGTCCACCGCAGGCGCGGAAATGCTATGGCTCACCCGACTAGTTCATTCTTGGGTCGTCATCTTCGCAGTCGCGCCCGAGGCGGTGTTCACGCCAGCGAGCCGCGCAGGGTCGTGGCAGGTTCTAGTTCCAGCCGGTCCTCGTAACCGCATCTATGCTATGTCGATCGTCGAGACCGTGAGGCGTCACCGATGTCGCCACAGTACATTATTGGTTTCTGTTGTGATGTATATGCTTTGATAGATCCAGTTCTACCTTGTCCTATATATCTCCTCATATTGTTTGGTAGAATAGGGATGAGCCCGAGTCCATAGAATCTTTTGAGGTGGCTACGCCGTAGGTGCTTCGATGGTAGCCGGCGGGTATAAGGCTTGCCTGACTATAGATGGTCGCCGACTCTGGTGACTTGATAGAGTTGGATATGACACTTCGATGTGATTATGGGTATGGATGGCTAGCGCCTTGCTATGCCAATGTGGACCGTAGAGAGGTTAGTTCGGTTCCTGGTGAGCCGGTTATCGAGTGGAAGAATATTGCATCGCCGGTGGTAGGTTTATTTCTTACCTCAAGGCTAGGAAGATGGTACGGCGGTATATTTACCATTTAGTTCGTATTCGACATCGAGGGTGATACCGACCTTGATCGGGCCCGTTGTTAGAGAGTTTCCGCACGTATTCCGCACGGGCTTCCGGGTATCCCTCCTGAGAGGGAGATTGAGTTTTGCATTGATTTGGCGCCAGACACTCGACCGATATCTATTCCGCCATACAGGATGGCACCTGCCGAGTTGAAGGAATTGAAGGACCAGCTGAAAGATTTGCTGGAGAAAGGCTTTATCAGGCCAAGTGTTTCTTCCCGGAAGCGCCAGTGTTATTTGTAAAGAAGAAGGATGGACGCGTATACGTATTGATTACGTGCAAACAACAAGGTAACTATCAAGAACAGATATCCTCCCGAGATTGATGATTTGTTTGACCGGGCGAGTGCGAGATGTTTTTCCAAGATAGACTGCGTTCGTTATCATCAGTGCGAAGTTAGAGAGGCGGATATCCCAAGATCGCATTCGTGACCCGTATGGGCACTATGAGTTCAGGTGATGTCTTTCGGATTGACCAACGCTCAGTAGTATTCATGGATTTGATGAATAGGGTGTTCGTGCCATTCTTGGATATATTCGTTATAGTGTTCATTGATGATATCTTGGTGTATTCGCGCACGAGCAGAGCATACTGGTCATTTGAGGACGGTATTGAGTCCTCGAGACCGGCGATTGTATGCCAAGTTCTCAAATGCGAGTTTTGCTAGCTTCTGGCTTTCTTAGGGCATGTTATCTGGGGCCGATGGTATTCGTTGATACAACTAAGATTGAGGCGATCAAGACTTGGCCTGCACTCCACCACACCGACTGAGGTGCGCAGCTGGGCCCGGCGTTATTATCGGAGGTTTGTGGAGAAGTTTGCTTCCATGTCGCCGCTTTGACTAGGTGACTCGAAGCGCCTACATTTCGGCGGACGGATGTGAGGAGAGTTTCCATTACTAAAGGAGAAATTGACGACCGCCCCAGTCCTTACTCTTCCAGAGGGCTTAGATGGATATGTGGTTTATTGCGATGCGTCAGGTGTCGGGCTTGGGTGCGTGCTGATGTAGCACGACAGAGTTATAGCTTATGTGTCTCGACAGCTTAGGAAGCATAAGAAGAACTATCCCACACATGATTTGGAGTTGGCAGCAGTGATTCATGCCTTAAAGATCTGGAGACATTATTTGTATGGGTTCATGTGGATATTTACACGCACCAAGAGCCTCCAAAGACATCTTCACCGCAGGAGTCGAACTTGCGGCAGAGACGGTGGTTGGAGCTACTTAAGGATTACGATGTTAATATTCTATACCACCCAGGGAAGGCCAATGTAGTTGCAGATGCCCTTAGTCGCAGAGCGATGGGTAGTCTGTCTGATGTTCAGCCAGAGAAAAGGGATATAGTCCGAGAGTTACATCAGCTAGCGAGCCTTGGGGTCCGTTTGGTTGATTCTGATAGTGACGGAATTCGGATTCGAGAGGTTGCCGAGTCTTCCATCGTCGAAGAGGTGAAGAGACGACAGTATGAGGATCCGATTTTGGTACGGTACCGAGATGCAGCTCTCCAGAAGGAGAAGGGTCTATTTGAGGTAGCGCCTGATGGGGTGCTAAGATTCGAGGCGGGCCAGTGTTCCCGATGTGGACAGACTTCGTGATTTGGGAGGCACACAGTGCTCGTTATTCTATTCATCCGGGGTCGACTAAGATGTACCATGACCTCAGGTGTGTGTATTGGTGGGATGGCCTGAAGAGGGACGTGGCAGGTTTTGTTGCACAGTGTCCTAATTGTCAGCAGGTCAAGATTGAGCACCAAAAGCCCGGCGGGCTATTGATATTCCGACTTGGAAGTGGGAGGTGATAAATATGGATTTTATTACAGGGCTACCTACCACTCAGAGGAAGCATGATTCCATTTGGGTGATTGTCGACAGGCTGACAAAATCAGCCCATTTTCTTCCGGTCAGAACGACGTTCTCAGCTGAGGACTATGCCAGATTATATATTAGAGAGATTGTGAGACTGCACGGAGTCCCGGTGTCGATTATATCAGATAGAGGAGCCCAGTTCTCGGCTAACTTCTGGAGGTCTTTTCAGAAGGGATTAGGGACACAGGTGAGTCTCAGTACGGCGTTTCATCCTCGTGATCGACGGACAGCCGAGCGACTATCCGCATACACTCGAGGATATCTCGCGGCTTGTGTTATTGATTTCGTGGGTAGTGGGAGGATCATTTGCCTCGTGGAGTTTGCTTACAACAACAATACCATTCTGATTCAGATGACGCCTTATGAGGCCTTATACGGGAGGAAGTGCAGGTCACCGATAGGCTGGTTCGAGGTGGGAGAAGTTCAGTTAGTCGGGCCAGACTTAGTTCAGCAGGCAGTGGATAAGGTGAAGCTTATCCAGGAGCGGTTGTTAGCGGCAGTCGGCAGAAGTCGTATGCAGATCATCGGCCGACACTTGGAATTTGAGGTAGATGATTGGGTTTTTCTAGGTATCGCCACGGCGGCGTGATGAGATTTGGAAAGAAGGGAAGCTTAGCCCAAGGTACATTGGGCGTATCGATTGTCCGTAGGGTAGGCGGGGTTGCTATGAGTTAGATCTGCCGTCCAATTTGAGGCGGTACATTCGATTTCCATGTGTCCATGTTGCGGAAATGTATTGGAGATCCATCTAGAGTGCACCGGTTCATGATGTCCAAGTGAGCAGGGGTTATCGTATGAGGAGAGTCCCATAGCGATACTCGACCGTCGGGTTACGACTTCGACGAAAGACGTGGCTTCCGCAAGCGTCTTATGGCGAACGAGAACAGGAGGAAATGACGTGGGAAGCAGAGGATGACAGGATGAAGAAGTACCCTCACCTATTTCCTATACCTCCAGGTAACCCACTGTCCTGCTTGTTGGTTTTGAGTTAACAGTTACGCTTAAGTATGTTGTGGCTCGTGGAGCTTCTTTGTTTGCAAAAGAATAGTTAATGTGGTCTATGTCGATATTGTGATTTGAGTAAGCCTAGAAGGAACATTCGTGACGAATGTTTCTAAGGGGGAGAATGTTATACCCGTAGTTCTGACCCTACGTGAGAGCGCATTTAAATCATGTAAGACTTAAATTTTTTAAAAGATAGGTTGACGGATGGTTCCGGACGGGTTCTTAGTCAACTTGGAAGCGGGTTATGACCCAGTACATTGAGAGTTCCTAAGTGTTTCAAAGGCCCAGGGCGTAGTTCGTTGAGTCTAGATTCCAACGCAACCAACGCTCCGGCGATGGGGGCGCGAGTAGTAACCAACCGCGAGTTATGGGAGTTACAAGTTCGCGCAGACGGACAGAAATGCGTTTCGAGCAAAAACGAGCCGCGGCGCGGATGAGGCCGCGCGCCGAAATCCGAGAGGTCGCTGAAGTTGCGCCGTGGCGCCAGATGTTAGGCCATGGCGCGAAGTTCGAGAGGCTGCGGAGGTTTCAGCGAGGCGGATTTTTGGGCGAAAAACTTAGGAAAGTCGATTTCTTTTAAAAGGCCATGGGAGGGTGACAAGTGTCCCCATCTGATTTTTCTTGCATGCCTTATATTGACCAAGTCTTGAAGACTTGGTCATCTTTCAAACCTCTCCTCTCTAAATTAGCTCCTCCTTCTCTCTACATTTCCAAGAGAAATTCTAGCCTTAGGAAAAATCAAAAGTTAAGAACAAGAAGGAAACATGGCTAGCTTGTTGATGTTGCTGTGGTGGTGTTCTTGACAAGGAAGCTAGCAAAATATTTGGAATAAGTTTGGCTAAAACTTTAAGGTAACATTTCTTCCTTTTGAATTAGTTTCTAGTGTTGCATGTTAAGAAGAAAGAACTTGTGGTAGTAAATAATGCACTTAGAATCCTTGCATGTAAGAAATGTGGTTTGGATATGAAGGATTGGTTAAGAAGAGATTATGAGCATGTTGTAGCCTAAAAACTACCTTAGAATGGTTAAGTGAATTGTTGTACCTAATGGGGCAGAATTTTACACACACAAGTTTGGAGGTGTAATCCCCTTTAAAATGTTGGATTGTTGAGCCTTAAATGTGGTGTTTGGATGATAAATTCGGCCTTGAGAAAGGTGGCAAAGTGAGTAGAAACAAAGGAAATGCTGCCCAATTTTCCATAGAATTTAGTGACTTTGAACTTGGATTGTTCTACTTTGAGATTAGAGGTTAACAAACGTATCATGATTATTATAGGTTGAAATATTACTTGCGGTAGTTGAGCTTAGCAAGTGGATTGACCAAAGAGGTATGTGGAACTTTCCTATCTCTTGAGCATGAGTAGTTGTACCTATGTAGTACGGTAGACGTACAAGATTTGATATCTTTCACTTGTTTTAAAAGTATATGCTACTTGTTTCATTTCAAAAGTATAAGTCCCTTGGTTTTAGGGAAAATGTATTTGACAAAGGGATAACACTAATATAATGACTTTATGGGAAGTTGGTTATATTAGTTTTCTTGAAAGGTTCACAAAGAAAGGTTTACTCTAATTAAAACAAGTACGGGTAAAGGATTTGAAACTAAGAAAGGTGAATTGATTTTTAGGCATTGGTTGCCTAAGGTTTTAAAGGAAATGAAGTCACTTGATTTAGAAGCCTATTATATTTCTAAAAGGAAATGTGACTTGTCTTGAAGAAATCGTAACTTGATACTATGGTGATTAGTATCTTGGAATTTTTGTATAAAAAAAGTTATTTCTTAAAAAGTTAGAAGTACATGGTACTTGGGTTGAATTCCCGGATTTTTATTAAAAGGACATGTTAGTGCCTTAGGATACTAAAATGAGAGGATATATTAATAATGTTAATAAGAAGTTAGGGGATTTCTTAACTTGCTTATGTTATGATAAGCCGGTAGTGCTTATGTTATGATATGATAGGCCGGTAGTGCTTATGTATGATATGATAGGTCGGTAGTGCTTATGTTATGTATGATAGCCGGATGAGCTATGTTATATATTTATATTATTACGGGGTAAACCCCGGGTTATTATTTATGCCTTGGATTTGCTACCCATGATGCGAGTGCGGCGCTTGCACTCATGCGGATCCCACCACGTGATCCACGCGGGTGAAATAGTCCCACGCGAGTACGGCGATGGTACTCATGCGGGTCCACGGGATCCACGCGGTGAAATAGTCCCACGCGGGTGAAATAGTCCCACGACGAGGCGGATGACCTCATGCGGGTCCATAGACCCGTGCGGGTGAAATAGTCCCGGAGTAGGATTGCTTAATGATACTACGCGAGGTACCTGCTTTGATCGTGAGCCTCCTATTTTTATGCTATAAGTTTTATACTTTTTACTCTCATTGTTAGTAAGGCACGGCAAGGAAATTGATTTTTATCTATGGCTCGGCTTATTTTTGACTTATGATATTAGTACAATATTTTCCGCTTTACATACTGCACGTTGTGTATCGACCTTCTCTGTCGCGCTCACGCCGCAGTAAGGGAAAGGTGTGGTAGATCCTCATTCCTAGGATCTTTTACTCAGTGTCATGAGCTCCATTTCTTGGAGGCTCGACTTTTGGTATGGTTCTCCCGGTGTTGTTGATATTTTGTACATTCAGGCATGGCGGGCCCTGTCCCGTCATAGTGTTACTCATTCTTAGAGGCCTGTAGTCTTTTCATAACTTGGTTTGTTTAAGGATGTAACTGTTCGGTTTTATGTACTTTTGGGGTAGCCATTTTGGGCTAGACTATTTTATATCATTATAGTTGTTCATTGTGAGTTTATATTCCGCTGGTTTTCTCTGATGTTGTGTCACAAGGGTGCCCGGGTCAAGGCACCGGTCACGGATCCGGGGTCGGGTCGTGACAGCGACGATTATCGACAATTAGCAAAACGCTCCACCGTACTATAACCCTGCTAGCCTTGTTCACCCTTCAAGTAGAACACGCTACTCGTAGAACTTCAACCTATAACGGCCATAAAACGTCTATTAACTTCTAGATCCCTTCGTAGAATTTTTCTAAATACACGGTTCCATATTCTACAGAAAATTCGGCAGCACCTCCCCTATCAAGGCCCGCTACCGAGCCAACAACTCCCAGGGGATTATACGTCTAACCGGACGTGTACAATTTGTCTCACAATAATACTACAAGTCTACTGTAAATACAGTTCAATTCTTTTTTTTTTATATCCTTCTACATCTTAAACTCAATTCTAACTACTCTTATATGTAATCTCCAATTGCAATAGAAGGACAAGAGTATTTACCTCGATAAGCCCAAAATTATCCAAGATTAATGTCGATCCTGAGCAACGTTTAGCTCCTATTCTCAGACGCTCAATCCGCTTCAAGAAACCCTTAGAAGTTTCTACACAACTTCTACTTAATACTTCAACCAACAATGAAGATTTTCCTAGGGTTTCGTTTTGTGACTAATGGATATAAAGTAGTATTTCTGGGCTTTTAGTATAGAGGTAACTTTGGAATACTACAAGGTATTTGGCTAAGGTATTTTGGAATAGTAACAATACTTGGAGAATATTTTTCTACCAAGAGTGGTGTCATGACGAAAGCTACTAAGAGGGGGAAGTTTGGGCGAGAACTTGACTAAAGGGGAGGAGTTTAAGACTTGGAAATTGTTTTGTGGATGAAGAAGTCTTGCACAAGAGGGGGGTATTTATAGAACCACCAAGGGCCAAGATTAAAACAAATGGAGGGTGAAGATTTGGATCCATGTGAAGAATGAGGTCTTCCAACCAAGTGTCCACCACAATATTGGGACATATGTCCACCACAACCTTGGGATATATGTCCCCCACAACAATGAGCCATGTGGCCTTCCACTAGCACCAAAAAAACGTCCACTACCTACTCCCACTCACCCATAGAAATATCTTCCAAGACTTGACCATTTATTTTTTATTTTTTTTTGGTAAATGCAAATATTATTACTAGTAACGGAAAGAAAAGTGGCTCTGATCAATCATTGAGGTTCTCAATCCTCAACGTAATGCAAAGCAAGAAGCGCGAGAGTAAGGGGTTGTCACTCAAAGGTGCCATTACAAGAGGGGATAAAATCATAGAGAACTCTATAAGATGTTGTTTTAATCTTATTAATGACCTCTCTTGCCGGTAAGCTTGTGCCTTCAAAGATCAATGTGTTTCTTGTCCTCCAAATCTCATAGACCACTATGCAAAGGGCAATCAAGGTAGCTTTTGCTCGGATGCTTGTCCCACGTTGGTCCTTTTTAATCCACTTGAGAGAACTTTCAATAGTAGTCATTTCTCTCCTAATACCCAACCATTCTCTTATGCTCTTCCAAATCAAGCTTGTGTAGGGGCATGTAAAGAAGAGGTGCTCCCTTGTCTCATTAGCTTGCTTGCAGAACCCAGAAATTTATCCTCCAAGTTAAGGTAGACAGTGTCCTTTGTAGCTAACCGCTTTCTACAATTTAGCCACATGGTGAGCGAGAACTTTAGGGAATGAATCCTTTCCAAATTTGTGACATCCAAGGCTTTTTATCTTGCGTATTGCGTAAGATTTCATATACGAGGCTTGAATCAAATTTACTGTTGGTACAACACTTTTCCAATCCTGCAATTGCAACTCCTTGGCTACCATAGATGGAAACAAGTTTGTCGCGTATCCCGCAAATCTTTTTGAATAGGGGGGAGTCTCTAGGACGTATATCATAGTCCCAAAAAGAACCGCCTCTCAAATAAAAGTTGTTGATCCATTGGACCCAAAGTGAATCTGCCTCGGTGTGGGTTTGCCAAATAGTCCGGGATAGCAGGGCATGGTTCCATTCCTTGATGTTCAAAAGGCCCAGGCCTCCTTCGGATTGAGGCAGGCAAATGACATCCCAAGCGACTCTTGGTGGTTTTCCTCCCCATAAGAACTGAATACAAGCAGACCTTACCTTGTTGAGGACTGTGGCCGGAATAGGAAGTGCCCGGAACCAAAAGCTCTCAACCCCTTGGATGACCGACCTGATAAGTTCTAACTTGCCCGCATAAGAAAGCGTGTGGTGCCCCCATTTCTAAATGTAATTCGAAATTGCACTAGTGAAAGGAGCAAATTGATCCACCGAAACTGAAATTGGGGACAAAGGAATCCCCAAGTACCGTACCGGAAAGCTACCAATGCCGAATCCCACTCTGGACAAGATCAAGTCGCGAACAGCATCATGCACTCCCGCTAAGTAGACGGAGGATTTGGATGGGTTAAGAGTTAACCCTGAGACAGCCTCCAATTCCTCCAGACAATTCATAAGAATCCCAACTGAAGATACATCACCTTTGGCAAAGAGCATGAGGTCATCCGCAAAGGCAAGATGAGTGATACCCAACCTTTTACACTTTGGATAATAAGAGAAAGTTCTTGCCTTAGCCTTCAATTTAAGCATCCTTGATAGGTATTCCATACACAATATAAAGAGCGAAGGGGACATAGGATCACCTTGTCTTAGGCCCCGCTTACCCTTGAAGTAACCATGTAGCTCACCGTTTATAGAAAGAGAGAAGGAGGTTGTGCAAACACATTCCATGATCCATCTAACAAATCTGTTCGGAAAGTTGAGGCCTCTTAATACCGAATCAAGGAAACTCCAAGAGACCGTGTCAAAAGCTTTCCGAAGATCCACCATAAGCATACACCTTGGTGAGACTCTGGATCTATTAAAACCTCTCACAAGCTCTTGTGCTACATAGACATTGTCCATCATGTTTCTGCCTTTCACAAAAGCCCTTTGTGATTTGTCAATGAGAGAAGGAAGAACCCTTGTCATTCTGTTAGCTAGAATCTTTGTAATGATCTTATAGATCACATTAGTTAATCCAATAGGCCTAAAATCAGTTACCTTAGGATCCCGATCAGTCTTGGGTAGTAGGGAAATGATGGTGTGATTCACTTGCTTCAAAAGAACCCCAGTAGAGAAGAACTCTTGAACACTTCTTACTACGTCCTGTCCCACATCTTTCCATCTATTCTTGAAGAAGGCAGCCGAATAACCATCCGGTCCAGGAGCCTTGTCATTTCCTATATCAGAAAGAGCTTCCCAAATCTCCTTTGGGGATATGAAATGCAAAAGATGTATACTATCCTCTTCACTTAGCTTTGGGCCAAAGTTGCATACTTCAGGATCGAAGTTCAATGTGGGTCGGGATGTGCCTAAAAGATCTTTGTAAAACTCCGCAAGTAGTTCCCTTACTTCCCCGGGTGATGTAGTGATAGCACCATTGGTTTTGACAAGAAAGTTGATGGAGTTCTTGACATTACTTCTCTTGATCAAGCTATGGAAGTATTTAGAGCATTTATCACTTCCAATCAAGTGTTTCTGCCTCGACTTTTGCCTTATGAAGTGTCTCTCGGCTTCCATTAAGGTGTTAGCTTTAACTCTTGAGGACTTAACCTTGGCTTTAAGTTCCTCATCAAAGGGATCTTCCATGTGCGCACTGATAGCCTCCTTAAACTCTATGTTAGCCTCCTTTGCGCTTTGATCAATACTACCAAATTCACTTATATTCAATGCCCTCAATGGTTGTTTTAAGGCTTTCAATTTTGAGGCTAGGACGAATTGAGCCGTTCCCAATATGTCTTGTCTCCAGCATGAAGTCATAATGTTCTCGAATGCAGGGTGAGAAAGCCACATATTCATGAATTTGAAAGGCCGCTTACCAACATTATAGGACGCAATAACCGTAGCCATCACAGGACAATGGTCTGAGACAGGTTCCATAGGCAAGAAATTGGCCGTGCATTCTAAGGACAAATCACTCCAATTTTGATTCATCATTACTCTATCAAGCTTATACCAAATAGAACCATTGGTCCAAGTGTAGAATGAACCGGAAGAAGGAGTGTCTTCTAGTCCATGAGCATTCCTGAAATCTCCAAGGTCCTTAAGTGCATAAGGCGTCAGTGGAGGACCCCCCGTCTTATCATGAGGGTAGCAATAAGTGTTGAAATCTCCCATAATCATCCAAGGCTTAGTGATGCCAATGCCCAAGTGAGTAAGGTGATGCCAAAGCTTCCTCCATGACGTTTTTTTGGTGCTAGTGGAAGGCCACATGGCTCATTGTTGTGGGGGACATATGTCCCAAGGTTGTGGTGGACATATGTCCCAACATTGTGGTGGACACTTGGTTGGAAGACCTCATTCCTCACATGGATCCAAATCTTCACCCTCCATTTGTTTTAATCTTGGCCCTTGGTGGTTCTATAAATACCCCCCTCTTGTGCAAGACTTCATCATCCACAAAACAATTTCCAAGTCTTAAAATCCTCCCCCCCCTTTAGTTGAAGTTCTCGTCCAAACTTTCCCCCCCCTCTTAGTAGCTTTCGTCATAACACACCCTTGGTAGAAAAATATTCTCCAAGTATTGTTACTATTCCAAAATACCTTAGCCAACTAGCTTGTAGTATTCCAAAGTTACCTCTATACTAAAAGCCCAGAAATACTACTTTATCTCCATTAGTCACAATACGAAACCCTAGGAAAATCTTCATTGTTGGTTGAAGTATTAAGTAGAAGTTGTGTAGAAACTTCTAAGGGTTTCTTGAAGCGGATTGGGCGTCTGAATAGGAGCTAAGCGTTGCTCGGGATCGACGTTAATCTTGGATAATTTTGGGCTTATCGAGGTAAATACTCTTGTCCTTCTATTGTAATTGGAGATTACATATAAGAGTAGTTAGAATTGAGTTTAAGATGTAGAAGGATATAAAAAAAAAGAATTGAATTGTATTTACAGTAGACTTGTAGTATTATTGTGAGACAAATTGTACACGTCCGGTTAGACGTATAATCCCCTGGGAGTTGTTGGCTCGGTAGCGGGCCTTGATAGGGGAGGTGCTGCCGAATTTTCTGTAGAATATGGAACCGTGTATTTAGAAAAATTCTACGAAGGGATCTAGAAGTTAATAGACGTTTTATGGCCGTTATAGGTTGAAGTTCTACGAGTAGCGTGTTCTACTTGAAGGGTGAACAAGGCTAGCAGGGTTATAGTACGGTGGAGCGTTTTGCTAATTGTCGATAATCGTCGCGAGGTATGTGAACCTCTTCTTCTCCACTAGCCCAACATTTTCGTCCAACCCATGCCAACTAAGGGTGACACATGTCGCCCTCCTATTGGTCCAAAATATTTCGTCTCTCGGAAAAATCCGTAATTGGTTAAAATATTAAAAACGTAGAATTTTATTCACAAGGTTCGGAATCTTTTCCGTTGAAAGTTCACAATTTCATCCTTAACCTAATTAGGGTTTGTACAAATGTACGTACGTCCTCACATACATACTCTGGAAATACGGGGTATAACATTCTCCCCTCCTTAGAAACATTCGTCCCGAATGTTCCTTCTCAAGACAGATAACGATAAAGTTCCTCATAACTTAAACAGTTTGCAAATGCCACACATGGCCACAATACAACACGCGCAAATACTTAAATCCAAGTCCACAAGGAATCACCGCTAGCAATTAAAAAGCACCCCCCAAAGGTCTAAAAGATAGTACCTTCGCACGTTTACTTCACAAAAGTAATGATCACTTCTATTCTCTTACTCGTACCTCCTCGTACACTCGAACACTTCCTAAATAAACTTACCACCTTCTCATATTGCTTGGTTCCAAAATCCCGGGGTTACTATCTCCAACTTGGTCATCATTAACTGGGAACACTCTGGATGGATCTCCGATACTTTTCCGAACATAGCAACATGAAAGACCGGAAGTACTGTCTCCTACGTCGGACGGCAAAGCTAACTTATAGGCAACCTGGCCTATTCTCCAAATGATCTGAAAACGCTCAAAGTACCTCAGGCTAAGTTTGCCCTGCTTTCCAAATCTCGTCACGCCCTTCCGGGGTGGTACCTTCAAGAAAACCCACCGTCAACCTGAACTCCAAGTGTCGACGCCGATTATCCGCACGACTTCTGTTGACTCTGAGCTGCCAATAACCTCTCTTGGATAAGCTTCACCCTATCCACATCCTGCTGAATCAAGTATGAACCAACTATCTGAACCTTGCCAACATCGAACCAATCGACTGGCAACCTACCTTACGCCCATACCCAGCTTCATAAGGCGACATCCGAATACTGAAATGGTAGCTATTATAATACTCACTCAATAAGAGGCGAATAATCCTTACAGCTACCTCTGAAATCAAAAACACCGGCCCGAGGGTGAATGCAATACTGAGACTCACCTGAGTTCCTAACCTTGCCTGGTAAAACCTCTATAAAAATAAATAGCCGTAAACTGGGCTCCACTGCCTGTCATAAAGTAAAAGTAGGAACCCCATGCAGTCTTACAACCTTCCTGATATATAACATCTCGCATAACCCTCTGCCGAGTAAACAGTTCTAACTGAAAGACAAGATGGGCTGACTCCTCGGCCCGAACATCGGTCGAACGCATCCACGAACTCGTACAATGGTTAACTAAACTTGGGCCTAACACCCTCGTGACCCTATCACAAAGTGGGACCACCACAATTTTTCCTTACTTCAAACCGGGCTGCGGGTTAACCCGCAATCTGGCCTCAACCCGACCCATTTATCGTGCCAAGCTCTTGTTTCCCGATCCGGAACAATCTCACCATCGAGTCACGAAAACCTAGTGGTCTTCTTAGCTCAACTACCCTCTTTCATTTCACACTACTCAGGGACTTATCACACAAACATATCTCACGTATACTATGCACTCCGATAAGGGTCAAACATAAAAATAAATCTTTTACTCAAGATGGCCTTGCCTCTAAGGTCTCCACGTATAAAACTCTAAGGCTCACACTTTCCCTATCCCCAATCTTACCATTTTTCAACTAACATGTTTTCTAATCGCGATTAACACAATGCTATCAGAACATAATACTTAAAATATACTCATCTTATCACAAATGCATACTAATATCTAGAGGGTTAAGGATATACATGTATCTTCCTTCTTCACTTAATCACCGCGCCGCCTAATCATAATCCGTATAGAAAGCGATGAACACATCTTGACCGAGGTGAGTCATTCCACTGCATCCTTCCTACTAGGACAGTTTCTCGTCACATGGCCCTGACGGCCGCAGGCAAAACAAGCACCAGTAAAAAGATGACACTCCCCGGGATGACGCCTGCCACATCGTGCACACTGAGGGAAACATGAATCCGGCTGGCTAGAACTCATGTATATTTGTGAACCAGAAGCCCTGGAGCCCTGACCAGCTCCCGAATACCGAACGTCACGAAGATTGTGGAGGACCACTCATCTTGGCGGAGGTGCATAACTAGCTCTTCTTGGCGGTCCGCTTGAAAGTCGCCAAAAGACCTGCATTGCTCGCCTCTTCGCGATCCCGGTCATTCCGTCGACCTCTCGTGCCTCGCATCCAAGTGCATAAGCTGCATGCGGGCAATGTCCATGCGGTGAAGAGCTACACCCGAGCAACTCGCTAGATAATCGTCAAGTCTGTGACATATCGGTGCACTCTATCCTCCATGTCTGCCACTAAAGCGGGGACATACCGAGCCAACAAGTCAAACTCCACGTTGTACTCCCTAACCGTACGCCCGGTCTGCCTTAACGTCAAAAATCTGTTGGCCCGAGCCCTCCTCATCTGTGGAGGCAAGAAATGTGCAAGAAATGCCCCTGAGAACTCGTCCCAACCACGGAAGCGCATGCTCTCGGGGCGGTTCCGTGAATCAAACGATCGGCGGTATCACGCGGTGATGCGAACCTAATACCACCGACTGCCTCGAGGCCTTGATCACTCTCATGATCCGTCAGAATCGCTGTCGGATAAACTCCCCGAGGTCATCCTCAGCTCTAGATCCATAGAACACTGGCGGACTATAACTCAGAAAGTCCCGTAGCCTCAAACTATCCGATCTCGGGTGAACCACGGTACTCACGAACTGAATGCTGCGTCCACCTATCCTCATGTTTGCCACGATCACGGCGATGGCGGGCCATCTTTGTAACCCGTCTCTCTGCTCCGGTGCGGGCGGAGGCTCGTGTATTGTGGTCTCGGCGGCTCTGCTGCGGCTCTAAACTCTGGGCTGGCGGCGCAAAACTTGCCGTCAAGCACTATCTCGAGTAATGGCCGGCTGCGCTCGTACTCCTCTGATCCTACTAGCGGCTCCTCGGCTGCCTTGCCTTCGCCCGGTTGCCGTGCGCGGAGGCATAAGCGTAAAACGAAATCGTCGGAGGGTCCAACTTATAATCTGACTCTAAGGCACGATCTCGGAATGAGAAAAATGAAACCAATCCTAAATATCCTATAGCCTCACGATTATTGGTGTGGTGCACAACACAGATAATCAAGACTTTACAAGATATCATGCAGAGACACTTTCAGAGGATTAACTGCTCTGATACCACTTTTGTCACGACCCGATCTCGGGCCCGTGATTGGTGCCTTACCCCGGGCACCCTAGTGATACAACATCAGAGAAAAACCAGCGGAAATAAAAACATACAGATATGAAACAAGATAAAGAAAACAGGCTAACCAAAATGATTGCCTTTTTGCATATTTACAGAGATTTGAACAGTTACATCCTTTACAACCCCGCCACACAAAGATTACAGACCTCTAAGATTTTTACAACAACTATGACGGACAGGCCCCGCCATACCCCAATGTACAAGAACTTACAAACTCGGGAAACATACCAAAAGATAAGCCTCCGGAGAAAGCGGGCTTCCTAATATCTTTGAATCGTGATCCTAAGAGTGAGGATCAACAACCGATGTACCTCTACTGCGGCATGAGCGCAGCCAAGGAGGTCGATAACAGTACCAAGTATGTGAAATCGAAATATCAGAACGAAATCATACTGATCTAAAATAAAACATGAGACATGTATGATAACAAACTACGATTCACGACATAAAGCGATGTCAGTCGGGACTCACGCCCTCAAGTCATCCCTCATGCCCGTGGAACTCCTTCTTCACTGCCGACAGTCTGGATATAAACCGTATTATACGTATAACATGTCTCGGCCCATCCCAGAATCGAGGTGGAATCGTGTGGTATCGTGTCGGCCCGTCCCAGTGGGACTCGGTGTGGCGTGTGGAATCGTGTCGACCCGTCCCATGGGACTCGGTGTGGAATCGAATGGAATACATGTCCCGCCCATCCTGGGACTCGGTGTAGAATCGTATGGAATACATGTCGACCCATCCCATGGGACTCGGTGAAGAATCGTCCATAACATTTAAACCCTCTTTTAAGACAGATTAAGATAATACCATGTCTTCCTTTTAAAACCAAAAATTAAGGCAATGTCATGCCTCCTCTTAAACCCAAACACTTTCCCTTTTTAAAGTCAAGTAACAACATTCTTTTCCAAAAGTTCAAGTTGCCTAATTTCAAATACTCAAGTCTCTTATTTTCGAAAGGTTTCATAACTCATAGTCTTAATCATTATATAACGTAATCTTTTTTTTTAAAACAATTGAGTAACATATGTCTTATGTGTGAGCAGTTTATTCTTGCTTATAATGATCTTATTAAAGCAGCCATGATCTAGAAAATGTAATACAATTTTGTCTTATCTTAGCTTCTATGCAGATGAGGGTTTCTACTGGTTTTAATAATAATTAATTATTTGTCAATACATTTTCTTTTATTAACGCTGCGGTGGTTTGTTCGATACTTATTCTCATTCCCGAAATCAGTAAAACATTATTCTTTAAAAACCAAGTACTCATTACTCGCGAATGAGGTTTTACATCTTTTTAACAAAATTCATATCAAGTCGATTAAGTCAAGTCTCTTATCTTTCAAGATCAAGTCTCTTAACTTCTAAAATCAATAAACCATTCTTTTACCTACATAAAGTCGTTATAACTAACTTCATAAAGCTATTATGACACCTTATGTTTTAAACCAACCAAATTCATTTAGCACATGTACGTCTACTGTACTACATAGTTTACAAAACATCATGCTAGAAAGGATAGGAAGAGGTTCACATACCTCGCGACGATTATCGACAATTAGCAAAACGCCCACCGCGTACTATAACCTGCTCGCTTGTTCACCCTTCAAGTAGAACACGCTACTCGTGAACTTCAACCTATAACGCCATAAAACGTCTATTAACTTCTAGATCCCGTAGAATTTTTCTAAATACACGGTTCCATATTCTAGAAAATTAAAGACTCCCCTATCAGGCCCGCCACGAGCCAACAACTCCCAGGGGATTATACGTCTAACCGGACGTGTACAATTTGTCTCACAATAATACTACAAGTCTACTGTAAATACAGTTCAATTCTTTTTTTTTTATATCCTTCTACATCTTAAACTCAATTCTAACTACTCTTATATGTAATCTCCAATTGCAATAGAAGGACAAGAGTATTTACCTCGATAAGCCCAAAATTATCCAAGATTAATGTCGATCCTGAGCAACGTTTAGCTCCTATTTTGTACGCTCCAATCCGCCTAGAAACCCTTAGAAGTTTCTACACAACTTCTACTTAATACTTCAACCAACAATGAAGATTTTCCTAGGGTTTCGTTTGTGACTAATGGATATAAAGTAGTATTTCTGGGCTTTTAGTATAGAGGTAACTTTGGAATACTACAAGGTATTTGGCTAAGGTATTTTGGAATAGTAACAATACTTGGAGAATATTTTTCTACCAAGAGGGGGGGTGTTGCGGACGAAAGCTACTAAGAGGGGGGGGGGGGGGGGGGACGTTTGGACGAGAACTTCAACTAAAGCGGGGGAGGATTTTAAGACTTGGAATTTGTTTTGTGGATGAAGAAGTCTTGCACAAGAGGGGGGTATTTATAGAACCACCAAGGGCCAAGATTAAAACAAATGGAGGGTGAAGATTTGGATCCATGTGAAGAATGAGGTCTTCCAACCAAGTGTCCACCACAATGTTGGGACATATGTCCACCACAACCTTGGGACATATGTCCCCCACAACAATGAGCCATGTGGCCTTCCACTAGCACCAAAAAAACGTCCACTACCTACTCCCACTCACCCAAAGAAATATCTTCCAAGACTTGACCATTTGACTTGTCCACTAGCCCAACATTTTCGTCCAACCCATGCCAACTAAGGGTGACACATGTCGCCCTCCTATTGGTCTAAAATATTTCGTCTCTCGGAAAAACCCGTAATCGGTTAAAATATTAAAAACGTAGAATTTCCTTCACAAGGTTCGGAATCTTTTCCGTTGAAAGTTCACAATTTCATCCTTAACCTAATTAGGGTTTGTACAAATGTACGTACGTCCTCACATACATACTCTGGAAATACGGGGTATAACAATTTTACACCTAGCGGTCGGCAGTGATGGGGAATCCCACGGGCGCGCTTTGATATTTGAGGGCTGGTGTTCATAGCCCTGGGGTGACTATCGTTCATATGTTGAAACAGGTTGTACAAGGTAAAAAATTGACTTTCATTTCTTCCACTTCAGTAAGGCACAGTGTACTGTTAATTGGGTTATCATATATGTCTTCAGCTGTATTTTTGACTATTATGATTTAAATTACTGATACTTTCGATTTGCATACTTGGTACATATTTTGTAATCGACCTCCTTCGGGTGCGTTACATGCTGCGAGTTGAGGTACATAGCTTGCTGATCCGCACTCTCAGGATCACTGTTCAGTTCTTGGAAAGCTCCATTTCTCCGGAAGCTTTGTCTTTGGTATGGTTCCCTGAAGGTGTTGACTTTTGTACATTCAGGGGTATGGTGGGGCCCTGTCCCGTCACAGTTGTTATGCAAACTCTTAGAGGTCTGTAGTCATATCTTGTGGGTCACTTTATTAAAAAAAAAAGAATTTTGAGGTAACTGCTTTTGGTTTTGTTTATATCCAGGAAGGCAGCCTTATCGGCTAACCTATTATTTATTTCATTGTTAAGTTTATGTATGTTCCCGATTATCTCTCGATGTATACTGTAGGAGTGCCTGTAGGGCACGATCGCCCGAAGTCGGGTCGTGTGCCTTCAAAGTCTCCAAACACACATGCGCCGGTATAGTCTTCGCTACCATAATTACGAAACCAATTATGCCACACATGGCCATAATATAACATACGCGCAAAAACTCAAATCCAAGCCAACGAGAAATCACCTCTAACGTGTATAACACCACAATAAGCTCTCACCCATGGTCTAAAGGATACTCTCTTCGCACCTTCACTTCACAAAAATGCTCACTTCCATTCTCTTAACACATGTTCGCTTCTTTTCTTACTCGACGTACCCTTCTCGTATACCCAAACTCCTTATAGTACATGTACCACATTTCCGTCATTGCTTCAGTTTTCAACACCTTGGAGTTACCACCTCCAAACTTGGTCATTACGCTAGCTTCAATTTCCTTTAAGGCCATTCCCGGCCTTCACGATCTGATTCTGGTCGAACGCATCCACGAACTCATATGATGATTACCTAAACTTGGGCCTAGCACCCTCGTGACCCTACCACCTGGCGGGACCACCTCAAACTGACCCCACCTCATTCCGGGCTGCGGGTTGACCCGCGATATGGCCTCAACCCGACCCACTTCGTACCAAACTCTTGTTCCCGTCCGGGACAATCTTACTATTCTCGTCATGAAAGCTACCACTTTCATCTTACACAACCCATGGAATTATCCCACAATACATTTCACGCATACCAAGTACTTCGACAAAGATTAACCGTAAAATCTTTTACTCAAGACGGCCTTACATCTAAGGTCTCAACTGTTATAATTTCTAAGGTTCACAATTTACCTGTCCCCAAACTTACCTTTTCATCTAATCATGTTTTCTAAATCACAATTAACACAATGCTATCCGAACATAACACTTAATATATAATCATCTTATCACACATACTAATCTCTAAAGGGTTAAAGATATACCTGAAACTATTGCTTCACTTTCCCTCTGCCGCGCTAATCATAATCCCGCCCTGCAGGGCGCCTAGCTATAGAAGGTGATGAACCAGCCACTGATCCCGAAGTTTGAGTCGTAACATCCGCGCTACCTCTGGTCGGTCACTTCTTCGAAAAATGGCCCTGCCTGTTACACCCCGTAGTTCCAGAATACGTATGTAAGGACGTATGTACGAATGTATAGCCCTAATTAGGTTAAGGATGAAAATTTGGGATTTCCAACGGAAAATATTCCGAGCTTCGTGAAGGAAAAAGGTTTATTATTGAGAATTGGATTCTCAACTTCGGTATTTAAGACTTTAAGAATTTATAAGAATTATGGATTTTATTTTCCGGAATTGGTCACGTGGGGCCCACGGGAGGAATTTATGGTTTTACGGGGCCCACATTATTTTCGGGATTTTAACATTATGGATATTTTCGGGAGATGAAATATTTTGGACGAGTAGGAGGGCGACACATGGCACCCCCATGTGGCCATGTGGCCGATTTAGGCATGCCATGTGTCCCTTGGACGTTTTTGTTGTCTCAAGTTTGTGGAGGACATATGGTTGGTAGAATCCACACACACATGTCCCCAATCTACACCATACACATGCTTGAATCTTGGCCATTGAATGTCCTATAAATACCCCCCTTAAGTTGCAAGACTTCTTCATCACTTACTTAAATATTTATAAGTAAAAAATATACTCCCCCTTTGTAGAATTTCTGGTCAAACCCCCCCCCCCCCCCCCTCTTGTGAAAGATTTCTTCAAGTGTTGTTATTATCCCAAATACCTTAGCCTAGTATCCCTAGTAGTATTCCAAAGTTATCTCAATACTAAGAGCCCGGAAATACTACTTTATTCCTTTAGCCGCAAAACGAAACCCTAGGAAAAATCTTCATAGTTGGATGAAGTGTTAGGAGGAGTTGTTTAGAAACTTCTAAGGGTTCTTGGAGCGGATTGGAGCGTACGGAATAGGAGCTAAACGTTGCTCAGGATCGACTTATAAATCTTGGATAATTTTGGGCTTATCGAGGTAATAATCTTTGTCCTTTTATTGTAATAGGAGATTACATATTGTAGTAGTTTATAATTGAGTATAAGATATAGGGAAGGATGATTAAAAAGAATTGAACTGTATTTACAGTAGACTTGTATAGTATTACGGGGATGGAGGTGCTGCCCAATTTTCCGTAGAATAAGGAACTTTATGCTTAGAATATTCTACGAAGTAGTCTAGACGTTGATAGACGTATTTGACTATTATAGGTTGATACTCTGCACGCGACATATTCGACTTGGCAAGTGGATTTAGCCGAGGAGGTATGTGATTTTTCCTATCCTCTTGAGCATGATATTTGTGAAATATATATATATAGTACGGTAGACGTACGTGTGTTAACTGAATTTGGTTTCACTTTGATGTCTCTTGACTTGAGTTCTAAGTATTAAGAATCTTGAAATATTTCAAAAAGAGTTATGCACCATTATTCGGAAGGAAATTAATACTTGGTTTTAAAAGAATAAGTTCTCTTGGTTTTCCAAACAAATGTGATTGTTTTGATTTATTAAAAAGGTTTAAGTGTTGTACTAGCTTTATGGGAAGTTAGTTATAACGACTTAAGAAAGATAAAAATAACGGTTTACTTACTTGTTTATTAAAGCCTTGTAATGATTTCTGAAGGTGTGGTAAGTTGGTTTGATAAGTAAACATGTTATGATGCTACGGGTGTTAGTGTCTTGTGACTTTTGTGGTAAGGGGGTTTTCTTATTGTGCTTATGTGGTTTAACGATAAGCCCGTTGTGCTGGTATTATATCACTTACCCCCCCGACTTGTTACGAGTCGCGGGTTAGCTACCCCCGATGCGAGGAATACCTCATGCGGGTCCATGAGACCTGTCATGCCCCGAACCCCGGGCCCGTGACTGGTGCCCTACCTGGGCACCCTTCTACCTTAACAACACAAGTAAACTGCGGAAATTAAATAACACCTCTTTTTTTTTTTAAACCAACGTACGTGCAAGGGCAAAGCCGACAAGGCTGCCATATAATATACATAATCAAAAGACACTACACTGTATATGAGTCCAATCCCACATATGAATACAGACCTCTAAGAGTTTTACTGAAATATGACGGGACAAGGCCCCGCCATGCCATAACCGCACAAAAGCACTTGTCAAGGAACTATACCAAAAGATAAACTCCAACAGAGGAGCTATCCAAAACTCGAAAGGCGGTCCTACACTGCAGATCACCAAATCGTGCCTAAACTGCGGCATGAACGCAGCCGCGAAGGAGGTCGACGAAGAATGTACCAAGTATGTGAAGCGATGAAATCGTAATGAAATCATAATCTAAACAAACCAGAGACATGTATGATAGCCAACCTACGATACACAACACATAAGCGATCATATCAAGTCGTGGACGCACGCCTCAAAGTCATTACTAAAATATAACCATGGGTCTCACGCCCGTAATATCAATCATGCGTGGAATCCTTCCTCATCGCGATCCATGATATAATATAACACGATAGGCATACATGAACACCAAGTCCCACCTGTGTCCTAAAATCAGACGCAAGTAGGAAAACGAACCACCGGATCCAACTCGTCATCATAAACCGGCGGGGCAAGTACGAAAGCCAACTACGGATCCGGCTGCGTCGACAAGCGACGGGGCAAGTACAGCTAACTACGGATCCGGCTGCGTCGCGAAATATGGCCGGAAAGTGCGAAGCTATCTCAGGAGCCTCACTGTACTAAAGCGTGATAGAATCGACGGCAAGGTCGAAAGCTAACTACGGATCCACCGGCTATCAATCGACGGCAAGTACGAAAGCTAACTACGGATCCACTGCGTCACTCGATCTCATGGAGGCGAATCCATGGAATAACAATATCCTCGTGGTCGATGCCGGAATCCCACATCGTATAAGCATGACCATTGGTAATACAAACAACCGAATCTAACTCGCCTCCGTCACGTGCCGGAATCCCACATCGTATAAGCGTGTCCGAGTAACACAAATAATGGAAGCATACCGTGGAATCCCACATCACCGCTTGCAGACGTCAAGTAAACTTACGACAAAGATAGCCCTCCAACCGAGAGTCGCGACAACGTAATAAAACATAATACTTGCACCCAAAGGCTATCACCAGCACACATAGGCAAGTTAATAAAATCTTTAGACTTTCATTTTTATAAACTCAAGGCACTTATAGAATAATTCTCAATTAAACAAGCCAAAGTACTTATCAAGGCACACATAGAATAATTCTCAATTAAACAAGCCAAAGAACTATGTACGTACATTCTTTTCAAAAGACTCCTTTTCATGTAAAACCCCAAGATACTAACACCCGTAGTATCAAGGTGTGTCTCTTTTTCAAAGTAAGTTACTACACTTTTAGAAAACTCATTTCAAAGCTTGAAATCAAGTAACTTCAAATTTTCACAATCTAGGCAACTTATGCCCATTAATAAAAATAGACAACTTTCTCAACCTTCCATAAAGCCGTTATAACCAACTTCCCATAAAGCCGTTATAACTCTTTATGGTTTTTGACATATCCATTCCTTTTATAACCAAGAGACTTATACTTTTAAAACCAAGTATCACATACTTACAAAACAAGTTCTTAACTTTCAAAATACTTCAAGTCTCTTAATATTTAGAAAACAAGTTTCTTCTACTTTTAAACCTCAAGTAACTCACACCTTAAAACAAGTTACTTCTCTTAAATCATGTCATTTCTCTTCTTTTAAAACAATTAAGTAAATCACTCCTTTGACTCCCCTAAAGTCATTAAAACGACCCTTAGGTTTTGGAACTAAGGCACTAGCCAAAAGGTTTGGAAACCACTTCCTTTTCAAGACTCTATGTACTTTAAGTAAAATACTTTCACTTTTGAGAATCCAAACTTCACTAAGGAAATGGATTATAACAACTTACAATTAAAACATCAAAGTACAATCAAGGAAGTATATAGAACAAATTCTATATTAGGCAATCCAAGTACAACCAAGGAATGGATCATTTAAGGAGTAGGACATACTTTCTTTATCTTAAGGAATCATGCTAGAAGAGGAGATAGTTCACATACCTTTTCGGCTAAAATCCACAAGCTAAGCCGAATACGCCGTACGTAGAATTGTCAACCTATAATGGTCACAACATGACTATCAATTTCTAGTTTTTAACGTAGAATAATACTAAGTATACGGTCTCTTATTCTACGGAAAATCGGGCAGCACTTCCTTTGTTTCTACATACTTTGCCACCTTTTTCAAGGCCGAATTCAATAACCAACACGCCATATTTAAGGCTCAATACAACAACCAACCAAAGGGGATTACACGCCTTACAATACGTGTAAAATTCTGCCCCACAATTCATACCAAGTAGTTTAATACTCACAAGCCATTCTCGGCCAACAATAACTCAACACAAGTCCTTTCCAATTCTTTTTCAATTCCAAGTTCTAAGGTCTAACATGTTATATAGTCATAAATAACTTCAACAACTACAATTTCCTTCTTTATACAACATGCGACGACTTAAACTAATAATCAACTTGAATTGTAATCTTAAGGCTAAACATGCTAGTTTTCGGATTAGGGTTCCAATAGCCAATACACTTATCAAACTTCATACTAAACATCTCATGCTTGCTAATATCCATAACTACAATTATAAGTAAACTTAATTACTAAAACGACAAGAATTATACCTTTACAAGCCCTTAAAATTTCCAAGATTCAAAGTCGCTCCTTAGCAATTCTTAGCTCCTTTCTTTTCCGCTCCAATCCGCTATTTGAAGCCTCTAGAAGTTCACAACCAACTTCTCTTCCATTTCCAATCCAAAACTAGGAAAACTACTTAGGTTTTCGCCTTGCGACTAACGTGAAAACGTCGTTTTTCCGAAATCTTTCTATTGAGATATCCTTACAATACCCTTAGGGACATTGGGTTTAAGTCTTGTGAATAATGGATCAAAACTACAAATTTTTTGTGTGGATATGACCTTGAACCCGAGAGCAAGTCTAAGAACAAGAAAATGTTGTGATTTTTTCTAAGTGTTGGAAGACCTTGTCTTGCTACTAGTGTGTATATATAACACAATGGAGGGCTTATATTGCAACACTTGAGTGGCTAGGATGAAGAACACATGGATAATAACCAAGTTGACAAGTCAACAATCTCAAGCTTTGAAGACTTATCTTCCTTGATGGTCAATGACCATTTTACCCTTACCAAAAACGTCCAAGACCATATATGGGGGTGCCACGTGTCGCCCTCTCATTCGTCCATAAAATTCCGTAACCCTCGTGGGCCCCACAAAAATGTAAAATTCCTCGGGTGGGCCCCACATGACCAAATCCGTAAAAATAAATTTCCATAATGTTAATAAGTTCCAAACTCTTCAAATAATGCATTTTGAGAATCTAATTCTCCTCAACGAACATTTTTCCTTTCCGACGTTCGGAAGATTTTCCGTCGGAAAAACAATTCTTCCTTTCGTACCAATTTCTCAGGTCTTGTGTTCTCGCGTCTATTCTCTTATACATGTCCTGGACTTACGGGGTGTAACATTCTTCCCCCCTTAGAAACATTCGTCCCCGAATGTTCTTAGTCGGTTGCCAAGCTATACAAACTCCGACATAAACTCTATACTATGCCTATCAATCAATATTCCACAAGACCAACGATGCCACACATGGCCACCACATAACAAACGTAGACATAACAATGGACCTTCCGTCCGCGACCCCTTCTCACAAAACTCGAAGGTTACAGTCTTCTCAAACACGGGATCCTTAGAGGTTCCTTTATTTTCTTACTTGTCATACTTTCTCGTACTTCTAAACTTATTTAGCATTACGATAAAATTTCAATTATTGATTCTGTTCTCCAATCCTTGGAGTTACTATCCAAACTTGGCCATTTTGTTACTTACATTCCCGTTAAGGCTCTTCTCGGTCCTTACGACCTAGTTCCGGCGGAACGCATCCACGAACTTGTACAACGATTAACTAAACTTGGGCCTTGCATCCTCGGGACCCTATCACATAACGGGACCATTTCAAACTGGAATCACCCCATTCCATACTACCGGATGACCCGAAATGAGTCCATAACCCGACTCATCGCCACACTTAACTTCATTCTTAGTCTGAAATAAATATCTCTCTTATCTCAAGGTACTTCTCACCCTATCCCCCTATTCACTAGAGGTTCGTCACATAAGCCAAAGTATTTCTACTGTACAATCTTCCCTATTGGTCTTACACTGTTACGGGGTAATTACAACTTGTGAACTCTACACAACTATAGTCTCAGTTCACTTATCATTCTTGTCAACATTCTTAACTTTTCACTTTACTAATCAAAGCATCCCTACCTCTGGGGGTACTATCACTTACAACTGCTAGCAACAAAGGGAAAACATATATGCTAGGGCGAAATCTGAATCTATCAATGCACGTATGATTCAAAAGAATCGAGATATACCTGTAACCCCATGCGATGTCGCCTCCTGATCCTGTCCAGTAGTCACTTCATCTATGCGGTTCGAAGGACCGCCAGAACTATAAACTCCACCCTGACCTCTACCACGACTGGCTGACATCTGAACACCCTGCCCTGGGGGACGCACATCTGTGGAGGAAAGGGAACCAACCATCGGCCTCATAGGCTGAGCCACCTTACCGGTGCTCTTTCTAACAGGACATTCCCACTGCTTGTGGCCCGGACGGTCACAATAATAACAAACATCTGTGCCATAACGGCATTTCCCCAAATGACGCTTACTACATCGGAAACACTGAGGAAAAAGTGGCCTCGACTGAGAAAATCCTCTGCTCCTCTGAGAACCTCGACCCCTGGAGCTTGGACCGGCTCCTAAATACCTTGTGGGGTCCAATCTCCCACCTGTGAGCTGCGGGGGTATGTACTGGGTAGGCTGGGACGAATATCTCACTCGCTGCTGAGGCTGCTCGTCCAAGAACTCACCGGGATAACCAACCGGTCTAGCCCTCTTACGCTGATTCCCGCGTTGGCCCTCTACCCTCTGTACACCTGTCTGTACTGGTCGAATAACCTCCTGCTGATGAAACTGTAGCACCGCTATCTTGGTCAATAACATAACTGCTTCCCTCATGACCCTATAGTCTTCTCCTAACTGAGAAACTGGAGGCTCTGGTGTTGGGGTCTCAAAACCTGGCGCAGAAGAAATCGCCGACTGCGGCACAACATCCGGTTTACCCTGGGCATAAGCCCTATCAACTCTCTGAGTCTGACTAGTAGCTCCTGCTACTCTTTTGCCCTTCAGGCGGTGTTCTCCTCGAGGCATAATCAGAACACAAAATTACGTCAGAGAGGAATTATCTTACTAACACATCTCTATGGCACGATCTTAGAGTGAGAAAAGTAGAAACCAACTCCTAAATGTCCTGTAGCCTCCTGTTTATGGGTGTGGCGCGCAACACACCGATAATCAAGACTCTACTAGACACGGTCTGTAGACATTCCGAGGACTGACTGCTCTGATACCACTCTGTCACGCCCCGAACCCCGGGCCCGTGACTGGTGCCCTACCTGGGCACCCTTCTACCTTAACAACACAAGTAAACTGCAGAAATTAAATAACACCTCTTTTTTTTTAAACCAACGTACGTGCAAGGGAAAAGCTGACAAGGCTGCCATATAATATACATAATCAAAAGACACTACACTGTACATGAGTCCAATCCCACATATGAATACAGACCTCTAAGAGTTTTACTGAAATATGACGGGACAAGGCCCCGCACCCGTCACCGCATACAAAGCCTGCATCAAGGAACTATACCAAAAGATAAACTCAAGCAGGAGCTATCCAAAACTCGACGGTGGTCCTACACTGCAGATCACCAAATCATGCACCTAAACTGCAGATGAACGCACCCGGCGAGGTCAAGACGGGCATGTACCAAGTATGTGAAATGAAGAAGCGTCAGAATGAAATCATAACAGTCTAAACAAACCAGGAGACATGTATGATAGCCAACCTACAGTACACAACACATAAGCAGTCATATCAAGTCAGGGACGCACGCCCTCAAAGTCATTACTAAAATATAACCATGGGTCTCACGCCCATAATATCAATCATGCCCGTGGAATCTTCTCATCGCCGATCCATGATATAATATAACACCAATAGGCATACATGAACACCAAGTCCCACTGTGTCCTAAAATCAGACGCTAAGTAGGAAAACGAACCACCAGATCGGCTGCATCATAAACCGGCGGCAAGTACGAAGCCAACTACTGATCGACTGCGTCTAACAATCGACCGGGCAAGTCGAAAAGCTAACTACCAGATCCACCCTGCATCACGAAATATGACTGGGGCAAGTGCGAAAGCTATCTACCGGAGCCTACCGTACCAAACTGTGTGATAGAACTGACGGGGGCAAGTACGAAACTAACTACGAGATCCGGCTGTGGTCATCAATCGACGGGCAATCACAAGCTAACTACGATCCACTGCGTCGCTCAATCTCATGGGCGAATCCATGGAATAACAATATCCTCGTGGTCGCATGCCTAATCCTACATCGTATAAGCATGACCACGGGTAATACAAAAATCCGAATCTAACCCGCCTCCGGTCACATGCCGGAATTCCACATCGTATAAGCATGTCCAAGGAGTAACACAAATAATGGAAGCATACACGTGGAATCCCACATCACTGTCGGTACGTCCAAGTAAACTTACGACAAGACAGTCGGCCCTCCAACCGAGAGTCGCGGCAACGTAATAAAACATAATACTTGCACCCAAAGGCTATCACCAGCACACATAGGCAAGTTCATAAAATCTTTAGACTTTCATTTTTATAAACTCAAGGCACTTATAGAATAATTCTCAATTAAACAAGCCAAAGTACTTATCAAGGCACACATAGAATAATTCTCAATTAAACAAGCCAAAGTACTACGTCGACATTCTTTTCAAAGACTCCTTTCATGTAAAACCCCAAGATACTAACACCGTAGTATCGAGGTGTGTCTATTTTTTCAAAGTAAGTTACTACACTTTTAGAAAACTCATTTCAAAGCTTGAAATCAAGTAACTTCAAATTTTCACAATCTAGGCAACTTATGCCCATTAATCAAAATAGACAACTTTCTTAACCTTCCATAAAGCCGTTATAACCAACTTCCCATAAAGCCGTTATAACCCTTTATGGTTTTTGACATATCCATTCCTTTTATAACCAAGAGACTTATACTTTTAAAACCAAGTATCACATACTTACAAAACAAGTTCTTAACTTTTAAAATACTTCAAGTCTCTTAATATTTAGAAAACAAGTTTCTTTTACTTTTAAACCTCAAGTAACTCACACCTTAAAACAAGTTACTTCTCTTAAATCACGTCATTTCTCTTCTTTTAAAACAATTAAGTAAATCACTCCTTTGACTCCCCTAAAGTCATTAAAACGACCCTTAGGTTTTGGAACTAAGGCACTAGCCAAAAGGTTTGGAAACCACTTCCTTTTCAAGACTCTATGTACTTTAAGTAAAATACTTTCACTTTTGAGAATCCAAACTTCACTAAGGAAATGGATTATAACAACTTACAATTAAAACATCAAAGTACAATCAAGGAAGTATATAGAACAAATTCTATATTAGGCAATCCAAGTACAACCAAGGAATGGATCATTTAAGGAGTAGGACATACTTTCTTTATCTTAAGGAATCATGCTAGAAGAGGAGATAGTTCACATACCTTTTCGGCTAAAATCCACAAGCTAAGCCAAATACGCCGTACGTAGAATTGTCAACCTATAATGGTCACAACATGACTATCAATTTCTAGTTTCTAACGTAGAATAATACTAAGTATACGGTCTCTTATTCTACGGAAAATCGGCGAGACTACCTTTGTTTCTACATACTTTGCCACCTTTTTCAAGGCCGAATTCAATAACCAACACGCCACATTTAAGGCTCAATACAACAACCAACCAAAGGGGATTACACGCCTTACAATACGTGTAAAATTCTGCCCTACAATTCATACCAAGTAGTTTAATACTCACAAGCCATTCTCGGCCAACAATAACTCAACACAAGTCCTTTCCAATTATTTTTCAATTCCAAGTTCTAAGGTCTAACATGTTATATAGTCATAAACAACTTCAACAACTACAATTTCCTTCTTTATACAACATGCGACGACTTAAACTAATAATCAACTTGAATTGTAATCTTAAGGCTAAACATGCTAGTTTTCGGATTAGGATTCCAATAGCCAATACACTTATCAAACTTCATACTAAACATCTCATGCTTGCTAATATCCATAACTACAATTATAAGTAAACTTAATTACTAAAACGACAAGAATTATACCTTTACAAGCCCTTAAAATTTCCAAGATTCAAAGTCGCTTCTTAGCAATTATTAGCTCTTTCTTTCCGCTCCAATCCGCTATTGAAGCCTCTGAAGTTCACAACCAACTTCTCTTCCATTTCCAATCCAAAACTAGAAAACTACTTAGGTTTTCGCCATTGCGACTAACGTGAAAACGCTGCTTTTTCCGAAATCTTTCTATTGAGATATTCGTAACGACTGCCCGGTTCGCATCGTGCCTTACCCGCACCCTAGTGATACATACATCGAGAAAAATCAGCTAACATAAAACATGAGTCATTTAACAAGAGATATCATAAATAAACAAAGCCAACCAAAAGCGCTTGCCTTGATATACATAAAACTCGAATAGTTTAATCCTTTACAACCCCGCCCACAACAGACTACGGACTTCTAAGATTTACAACGACTATGACGGACAGGCCCCGCCATACCCCGAATGTACAAGAACCTACAACTCGGGAACACATACCAAAAGATAAGCCTCAAGAAACGGAACTTCCTAATACGAATCGTGATCCTAAGAGGATCCACGATCGATGTACTCTACTGCGCATTTAACGCAGCCTCAAGGAGGTCGATTACAACAGTACCAAGTATGTGAAACTGCATAATCTCAGAATGAAATCATACTAGTCTATATAAAGCGGGAGACATGTATGATAACCAAACTACAGCCACAACATAAAACAATATCACCTAATATAACTATGGTCTCACGCCCACAACATCAATCGTTCGCATGGCCGTGACGCCTCTAATATCGTGACGGCAGGTATACGTCCATGATGCAACAATAAGACAAGAATCCAAATGGAAGCATACCCGCAGCGCCACGATCGTGTCGATATGTCCAAAGGGAAACAATAAGACAACTTTCCAAATGGACGATACCCGTGCTCTACGATCGTGTCGATGTCCAAAAGGAAATCATGCGCGATAATCGAATGGAAACATACCCGCAGCGCTACGCATCGTGTCGTGATATCCAAAGCGATTAACCACAAGACCTTAACTAAATGGAAGCATACCCGCGCGCTACGATCGTGTCGGTATGTCCAAAGCGATTAACAACAATAATACTATCAGCGAACGCGTCTGCGGAATTTCTCCGTCACGCCGCACATCCAAGTAAGTTCTCAACTACCAACCGACTTCTATCGAGACGCGTAACACGTAAAACACAACGCATGTACAATAAAGGCTATCATCACAAGCATAGGCAAGTTTCACAACAACAAGCATAGGCAAGTTTCACAACAACAAGCATAGGCAAGTTTCACACAACTCAAAGTACTTTCATTTTATGCCAAAGTCCGGGTTTTAACCCCAAAGTACTACATACGTTAAGTTCTTTTTAAAAGAGATCCATTATCGTTATAAAGTCACCCGATACCCGTAGTATTAGAATGACCAACCCACCTTCTTTTTCAAAATCAAGTAACAACATTCTTTTCCTAAGTTCCGGTTGCCTAGTTTCAATTACTCAAGCTTCTCATTTTCAAATGGTTTCATAGTTCCCAAACTTAATCACTTGATTCCTTTTAGAACAATTGAGTAACATATGTCATATATGTGAGTAGTTTATTCTTGTTTATAACGATCTTATTACAAGACCATGATCTAGAAAATGTAATATCATTTTGTCTTATCTTAGCTTCTATGCAGATGGAGGTTTCTACCGGTTTTAATACAACACATCATTATTCAATACATTTTCCTTTATTAACGCTACAGTGGTCCTGCCGATACACATTCGATTCCCAAATCAAGAAACATTATCCCTTTAAAACCAAGTACTCATTACTCACGAATGAGGTTTCACACAAACATCCACATTAAAACAAATAAGTTAAGTCTCTTATCTTATAAGATCAAGTCTCTTAACTTCTAACATCAGTAAACCATTTTCACTTACATAAGGTCGTTATAACTAACTTCCCATAAAGCTATTATAACACCCTATGTTTTAAACCAACCAAATCACTTAGCACATGTACGTCTACCGTACTACATAGTTCACAACAACATGCTAGAAAAGATAGGAAGAGGTTCACATACCTCGCGACGATTTATCGACAATAAGCAAAATGCTCCAAGTACTACAACCTTGCTAGCCCTTTCCACTCCTCGAGTAGAATACGCTACTCTTAGTACTTTCACCTATAAAGGTCACAAACGTCTATTAACCCCAAAACACAAGTTTTCTATCTTTCTAAAGAAAATTCTAAGAAGACTCTCCCCGCAACAGCGTAAATCTCCTCCTCTATCGAGGCCGGCTACCAAGCCAACCAGGGGGGGGGGGGGTTTACACGTCTAACCGGACGTGTACAATTCTACACAAGTCTACTGCAATACAGTCCTATGTAAATACAGTTCAGTTCAGTTCTTTATTCTTCAGGCTTAAGTCAAAAGACATTGCCGAATACTAAGTAGTTCTATATATAGTATACTTCAACTATATATTCTAACAAACATGTAATTTCCAATTACAATAGAGGGACAAGATAATTACCTCGATAAGCCCAAAATTATCCAAGTTATAATGTCGATCCTGAGCAAGGTTTAGCTCCACTCCGTGCGCTCCAAACCACTCCAAACAACCCTTAGAAGTTCTAACCAACTTCTACTCAAATAGTTCATGCAACTATGATGATTTCCTGCGGGTGTCGGTGTGAGACTCAAAAGGACAAAAGGTAGTATTTCCGGACTCTACGTAAAGAGGTATCTTGGAATACTACAAGGTACAAGGCTAAGGTATTTTGGGCATTATAACAATACTAGGGGAGTATTTCTATACCACAACAAGGGGTATTATACGAAAACAACTAGGCTAGGGGTACCCACTGCCAAGACACCACAAAGGGAGGAGGAGGCCTCGCCAAGACTCTCAAAAGAGGGGAGGAGTGGGACGAACTCAACACTAGAGGAGGGAGGGATTTTTAGGCTTGGAAGGTTTCATTTGTGGATGAAGAGTTCATCAACATAAGGGGGGTATTTATAGCAAAACCAAAGGCCAACCAAGGGCCAAGATCCTTCCAAGTGTAATGCAAGTGTGGCAAGATTAAGCCAAGTGCACCCTAAACCCTACTCCACAAAACACTCCACAAAACAATGCACCAAACAAGGCACACTTCAAGGGCCAATCGCCAAGTGCCAACCCACTCGACCGCCCTCCAAATCCAACGGCGGTGACAAGTGTCACCTCCCGTTGGTCCAAAAGGTTTCGCCTCTCTAAAAATCCGCAAAATACAAAACGACATAGCCGAATTTTCCTTCGCAAGTTACGCAAAACGCTTCGTTTAAAAACGACTTAACCAAAGTGTTGTGCACAAATGTTATTTCGCCAAGGTGCCACATGGGGTGACACGTGTCGCCTCGATTCGCCGAATATTTCGTCTTCCAAAATATCCAAAATACCGGAAACTCAAAAACAAAGCTGCTCCTACAAAATCAGAATTTCTCCCGTGGCCCCACGTGACCATTTCCAAAATAAAATCTCAAAATTCTAATATAATCTATGAAGTCCAAATACCAAATCTGGGAATCCAATTCCCATTAACGAACCTTTTTCTTCACAAATAACCTAAACTTTTCCGCGAAAACTCACATCTTTCTTTCTTTTCAAAATTTTCTGGCACTCGCACGCACGTCCTCACATACATACCCGCAACTACGGGTATAACATTCTCCTCTTAGAAACATTCGTCCCGAATGTTCCTTCTCAAGTCGAATAACGATAAAGTTCCTCTAACAAGTTGCCAATGCCACAGCTTGGCTACGAAATAACATACGTCCTCTTCTTTCCTTACTCGTCGTGCCCTTCTCGAACGCTTGAACTCTCCCATTACGCACCATACTTCGTCATTACTCGCCTCGAAAATCTCCGAGTCACTACCTCCAAACTTGGTCATCTTACTAACCTCAAACTTCCTTAAGGCCATTCCCGCTTTACGAACCGCTCGTCGAACGCGCCCACGAACTCATACGATGATCATACAAACTGGGCCTAGCATCCTCGTGACTCCTACCACCAAGGGACCACCTAACTGACCCCACCCCAAACCGGTTACTGTTGACCCGCAAATGGTCCTCAACCCGACCCTCAACCGCAAACTCTTGTTCCCGATCCAACAATCTTACTAATTCACATCATGAAAGCTACCACTTCCATCTCACACTACCCATGGACTTATCACACAAATAAATCCCACGATACTACTCACCCTTATAAAGGTCAAACATAAAACGAATCTTTTACTCAAGACGACCTTACCTCTAAGGTCTCGCCGTGAAATAGTCTAAGGTTCACACTTACCATGCCTCCATACGTATCCTTCCAACTAACCATGCATTCTAACTCACACATATCACAATGCTATCCGTATAGCACACAATAATGAGATCATCATAACAAGCATACCAAAACTCTGAGGGTTAAGGATATACCAAGCTACCGCTCCACTCTAATCATAGGCACACTGCAGGCATAGTCAGTAGAGGTGATAAACCACCACGCATCCCCGGGCGTCGAAGTCGTAACATCCGCTACCCTTGGTCGGACAGCCTCGCAAATGGCCCCGCTGGCCGCATGCAAAACAAACTCCCAATCTAGCACGACACTCTCCAAAATGGAGTCTACCACAATGGTCACAACGAGGTAGGTGGCTTCACCGGTTAACACCCTGCTCGCCAAAATCGAACCTCGAGCCCCGACCGCCTCAAGACGCGGAGGACCACTGCACCGTGGGGTATATAACTAGCTCACTTCGAGGCGGTCCGCCTCGAAAGCCACCAAAGGACCTGCCGCCCCGGCCTCTTCTCGCTGATCCAGTCATTCCGTCGACCCTCCGTGCCTCGCATCCTAGTGCATGAGTCGCATGCGGGCAATGTCCATGCCCTGAAGAGAAACACCCGCGCAAGACTCGACCATATAATCATCTAGCCCGTGACGTAGCGATGCACCCTATCCTCCATATCTGCAACTAGCGCAGGACATATCGAGCCAAAGAATCGAACTCGACATTGTACTCACGACGCAGCGCCTCTGCCTCGCAAGAACAAAAATCATCGCCCGTGCCCTCCTCATCCGCGAGGCAAGAAGTGCGTGAGAAAGCCCCAAAACTCATCCCATACCTGGAGGTGCATGCTCTCCCGAAAGCTCCCATGAATCAAACCAATCGATTTGCGGTATCACGCACCGATGCGAACCAAAGGTCACAGACTCGGTCTCAAGCCTTGATCACCCGCATGATCCGTCAGAATCGCCGGATGAACTCCTGCGGATCATCCTCGTGCCTCGACCGTAAAACTCGCGGCTACAACTCGTAAAGTCCCGTAGCCTCAAACTATCTCGCCGGGGTGAACCATCGGTGCATCGAATCGAATCGCCGTGATCCAAATATCCTCATATCGCCACGACCTCGCCAAGAATCGCCATCTCCTTGTAACCCATCTCCTCGCCCTGCATCGTGGATGGAGGCTCGTGTATCGCGGTCTCAGCAGCCATTGCTGCGCTTCTAACTCTTTGGGTGGCGGCGTCAAAACCCGCCGTCAAGCACAACTCGTATCGCTGGGCTCGCGCTGCATACTCTCAGATCTCACTAGCAAGACTCGCCGCCTTGCCCTTCGGGCTCGTTGCCTTGCGCGAGGCATAATCGTAAAAACGAGATACGTCGGAGGGTCCAACTTACAACATGACTCTAAGGCACGATCTCGTAATGAGAAGAATGGAAACCAATCCTAAATGTCTCGCAGCCTCTCGATTATAGATGTGGTGCACAACACATCGATAATCAAGACTCTACTAGACACGGTTCGTAGACACTTTCCGAGGATTAATCGCTCGATACCACTTTTGTAACGACTGCCCGGCCCGCATCTTGTGCCTTACCGGCACCCTAGTGATACATACATCGAGAAAAATCAGCGGAACATAAAACATGAGTCATTTAACAAGAGATATCATAAATAAACAAAGCCAACCAAAACAGCTGCCTTCAAGATATACATAAAACACGAATAGCTTTAATCCTTTACAACCCCGCCACAACAGACTACGCACTTCTAAGATTTACAACGACTATGACGGACAGGCCCCGCCATACCTCGAATGTACAAGAACCTACAACTCGTGGAACACATACCAAAAGATAAGCCTCAAGAAACGGAACTTCCCAATACGTCAATCGTGATCCTAAGAGCGGATCCACGACCGATGTACTCTACTGCAGATGAACGCAGCCTCAAGGAGGTCGATAACAGTACTAAGTATGTGAAACTGCATAATATCAGAATGAAATCATACTAGTCTATATAAAGCAGAGACATGTATGATAACCAAACTACGATTCACAACATAAAACATCATCACTCCAATATAACTATGGGTCTCACGCCCACAACATCAATCAGTTCGCATTATGGCCGCACGCCTTAATATCGTGACGGTGTATACATGTCCATGATGCAACAATAAGACAACAATCCAAATGGAAGCATACCCGCAGCGCTACGATCGTGTCGGTATGTCCAAAGGGAAACAATAAGACAACTTTCCAAATGGACGATACCCGCGCGCACGATCGTGTCAAGATGTCCAAAAGGAAATCACGCGCGATAATCGAAATGGAAACATACCCGTGCGCCACGATCGTGTCAAGATATCCAAAGCGATTAACCACAAGACCTTAACCAAAATGGAAGCATACCCGCGGCCACGCATCGTGTCGGTATGTCCAAAGCGATTAACAACAATAATACTATCAGCAGAACGCACTGCGGAATTTCTCCGCCACCGCTTTGACATCCAAGTAAGTTCTCAACTACCAACCGACTCTATCGAGACGCCAGAACACGTAAAACACACCGCTTGTACAATAAAGGCTATCATCACAAGCATAGGCAAGTTTCACAACAACAAGCATAGGCAAGTTTCACAACAACAAGCATAGGCAAGTTTCACACAACTCAAAGTACTTTCATTTTATGCCAAAGTCCGGGTTTTTAACCCCAAAGTACTACATACGTTAAGTTCTTTTAAAAGAGATCCATTATCGTTATAAAAGTCACCCGATACCCGTAGTATTAGAATGACCAACCCACATTCTTTTCAAAATCAAGTAACAACATTCTTTTCCTAAGTTCCAGTTTGCCTAGTTTCAATTACTCAAGCTTCTCATTTTCAAATGGTTTCATAGTTCCCAAACTTAATCACTTGATTCCTTTAGAACAATTGAGTAACCTATGTCATATATGTGAGTAGTTTATTCTTGTTTATAACGATCTTATTACAAACCATGATCTAGAAAATGTAATATCATTTTGTCTTATCTTAGCTTCTATGCGGATGGAGGTTTCTACTGGTTTTAATACAACACATCATTATTCAATACATTTTCCTTTATTAACGCTGCAGCGGTCCTGCCGATACACATTCGATTCCCAAATCAAGAAACATTATCCCTTTAAAACCAAGTACTCATTACTCACGAATGAGGTTTCACACAAACATCCACATTAAAACAAATAAGTTAAGTCTCTTATCTTATAAGATCAAGTCTCTTAACTTCTAACATCAAGAAACCATTTTCACTTACATAAGGTCGTTATAACTAACTTCCCATAAAGCTATTATAACACCCTATGTTTTAAATCAACCAAATCACTTAGCACATGCGTCTACCGTACTACATAGTTCACAACAATCATGCTAGAAAAGATAGGAAGAGGTTCACATACCTCGCGACGATTTATCGACAATAAGCAAAATGCTCCAAGTACTACAACCTTGCTAGCCCTTTCCACTCGAGTAGAATACGCTACTCTTAGTACTTTCACCTATAAAGGTCACAAACGCTCATTAACCCCAAACACAAGTTTTCTATCTTTCTAAAGAAAATTCGAAGACCTCCCCGCAACAACGTAAATCTCCTCCTCTATCGAGGCCGCTACCAAGCCAACCGGGGGTTTACACGCCTAACCTGACGTGTACAATTCTACACAAGTCTCTGCAATACGATCCTATGTAAATACAGTTGGGTTCTTTATTCTTCAGCTTAAGTCAAAAGACATTGCGAATACTAAGTAGTTCTATATATAGTATACTTCAACTATATATTCTAACAAACATGTAATTTCCAATTACAATAGAGGACAAGATAATTACCTCGATAAGCCCAAAATTATCCAAGTTATAATGTCGATCCCGAGCAAGGTTTAGCTCCAATTCGCGCGCTCCAAACCACTCCAAACAACCCTTAGAAGTTCTAACTAACTTCTACTCAAATACTTCAACCAACTAAGATTTCCTTAGGGTTTCGGTTTGAGACTAAAAAGGACAAAAGGTAGTATTTCCTGACTCTACGAAAGAGGTATCTTTCGAATACTACAAGGTACAAGGCTAAGGTATTTTGGGCATTATAACAATACTAGGGGAGTATTTCTATACCACAACAAGGGGTATTATACGAAAACAACTAGGCTAGGGGGGGGGGTACCCCACGGCCAAGACACCACAAAGGGGGAGGGAGGAGGCCCTCGGCCAAGACTCTCAAAAGAGGGGGGGGATGAGTTGGACGAACTCAACACTAGAGGAGGGAGGGATTTTTAGGCTTGGAAGGTTTCATTTGTGGATGAAGAGTTCATCAACATAAGGGGGGTATTTATAGCAAAACCAAAGGCCAACCAAGGGCCAAGATCCTTCCAAGTGTAAAGCAAGTGTAAGGGCAAGATTAAGCCAAGTGCACCCTAAACCCTACTCCACAAAACACTCCACAAAACAATGCACCAAACAAGGCACACTTCAAGGGGCCAAGGCCAACCCACTCGACCGTCCTCCAAATCACAACGAGGGTGACAAGTGTCACCTCCCGTTGGTCCAAAAGGTTTCGTCTCTCGGAAAAATCCGCGAAAATACAAAACTACATCGCCGTATTTTCCTTCGCAGTTACGAAAACGCTTCGTTTAAAAACGACTCTAACCGGGTGTTGTGCACAAATGTTATTTCGGCCAGGTGCCACGTGGGGTGACACGTGTCGCCCGATTCGCCAGAATATTTCGTCTTCCAAAATATCCAAAATACCGGAAAACTCAAAACAAAGCGGGCCTACAAAATCAGAATTTCTCCCTGCCCCACGTGACCATTTCCAAAAATAAAATCTCAAAATTCTAATATAATCTATGAAGTCCAAATACCAAACTGGGAATCCAATTCCCATTAACTAACCTTTTCTTCACAAATAACCGGAAACTTTTCCGTCGAAAACTCACATCTTTCTTTCTTTTCAAAATTTTCTGCCGTACTCTCGTACGTACGTCCTCACATACATACCCTGCAACTACGGGGTATAACAATATCCTTACAATACCCTTAGGGACATTGGGTTTAAGTCTTGTGAATAATGGATCAAAACTACAAATTTTTTGTGTGGATATGACCTTGAACCCGAGAGCAAGTCTAAGAACAAGAAAATGTTGTGATTTTTTCTAAGTGTTGGAAGACCTTGTCTTGCTACTAGTATGTATATATAACACAATGGAGGGCTTATATTGCAACACTTGAGTGGCTAGGATGAAGAACACATGGATAATAGCCAAGTGGACAAGTTGACAAGTCAACAATCTCAAGCTTTGAAGACTTATCTTCCTTGATGGTCAATGACCATTTTACCCTTACCAAAAACGTCCAAGACCATATGTGGGGGTGCCACGTGTCGCCCTCTCATTCGTACATAAAATTCTGTAACCCTCGTGGGCCCCACAAAAATGTAAAATTCCTCGGGTGGGCCCCACATGACCAAATCCGTAAAAATAAATTTCCATAATGTTAATAAGTTCCAAACTCTTCAAATAATGCATTTTGAGAATCTAATTCTCCTCAACGAACATTTTTCCTTTCCGACGTTCGGAAGATTTTCCGTCGGAAAAACAATTCTTCCTTTCGTACCAATTTCTCAAGTCTTGTGTTCTCGCGTCTATTCTCTTATACATGTCCTGGACTTACGGGGTGTAACAAGACCTATGCGGGCTATGGTAGTCCAGGAATCACTCCGGGTGTGTTACGCCGATGCGAGGAATACCTCATCCGGTCCAAGTGGCCATGCGGATTGCGGGAGTCCAGGAAATGCCGCGGGTTAGCTACCCCCGATGCGAGGAGTACCTCATACGGGCCCAGATGGCCTATGCGGACTGCGGTAGTTCCAGGATTAGGCTCGCACAATGATACTGAGGGAGAATGGCCCTGCTTTGATCATTAGCAGCCTAGAAAAGACCGGTTGCGTTACATCTATTTGCTCTTGTTTATGATGTGGCACTATGTGCGGCTAATTGGTTTTTATGCCTATCTGTGGATTTGTTTTGAAAATGTTATGATTTCATTACAGTACTTTACAGTTTCACATACTTGGTACCTGTTGTACTGACCTCCTTCGGGGGGCTGCGTTCATGCCGCAGGTAGAGGTACTCCTATTGTTGATCCTCGCTCATAGGATCACCGTTCTGCTTTTGGAAAGCTCCGTTTCTCTGGACGCTTATCTTTTGGTATAATTCTCTGTCATTGTAGGTTTATGTACATTCAGGGGTTTGGCGGGGCCCTGTCCCGTCATAGTTGTTATAAAATCTTAGAGGTCTGTAGTCCTATTGTAAATGGGGTTTGTAAAGGATATAACTGTCAGGCTTTGATATATATATACATGCTGAAAGGCAATTTCTTTTTGGGTTAGACTATTTCTTATTTTACATTGTTCAATGTTGTAAGTTTATTTCCGCTGGTTACTCTGATGTATATCTACTAGGGTGCCCGGGTAAGGCACCAGTCACGGGCCCGGGATTGGGTCGTGACAAAAGTGGTATCAGAGCAGTTAATCCTCGGAAAGTGTCTACAGACCGTATCTAGTAGAGTATTGATTATAGGCATGTTGTGCACCACACCTATAATCAGGAGGCTACAGGATATTTAGGATTGGTTTTCATTCTTCTCACTCTGAGATCGTGCAATAGAGTTGTGTTATAGGTTGAACTCCCTCTGACATATTCTTATGTACCAGTTATGCTTCCACGCAAGGCAACCCGGGCCCATAAGGGCAAGGCATCTGAGGGAGCTGCTAGTAGGACGCAGAGGGTTACGAGGGCACATGCCCAGTCTTTACCTGAGGTGATGCTACAGACGGCGAGTTCCACGACGCCGTCGGCCCCAGCAGAGGTTAGAGCCTGTTACACCCCGTAAATTCAAGCAGTTAAGATAAGAACCTACCCCGGAATATAAGATTTGAAAGTGGGAAGATAAGTTGACAAACATGTGTTGGACGGATTTTGAGTCTACCTTGGAGTGTTGTACCCCAGTTGTTAAGGATTGTAAGGTGTTTAAAAATCCTAGTGTGTAGTCCGTTAAATCTAGATCCCAACGCAACAAACCGTTAGTCGATAGGACATCGGAGTCAAAAGTTATGAAAGTTTCAAGTTTGGTGCGCAGTCAGGCAAAACAGTGGTTTGATTCGAGTGCAGTAGCGCGGCGCCGGAATGTAGGTGGCGCGCGGTTGTACCGAGTCCGAGGTTGCAGTGGCCGCGCTGAATGCAGGCAGCGCCGAGGCGGATTTTTCATGGTAAAGGGCGAAAATCAGGGGATATTTTCGAAAAGAGACTATGGGAGGGTGACAAGTGTCCCTCCCATCTTTTTGACCAAGTAAAGGGTCCTAATTTAGGGCCAAGTCTTGGAAGACTTGGCCATTTCACCTAACCCTCCTAAGAAATCCTCTCCCTTTCTCTCTAGATCTTTGAAGAAACCTTGCCTTAGGAGAAATTGTTGGAGCGGCGGCAAGAAGGAAAAGTGTGGGTAAACTTGTGGGAAGCGCTGGTGGGCGAGTTTGACGGAAAAGAAGTGGAAGAAAGGGGCTTTTGTGGGCTTCTCCAAAGGTAAAAGTTTCCCCTTCTCTTGGATATGAGTTAATACTTGTTATAGTAGTTTAGAAATGAGCCTGAGGCTGTTATATTTAAGTTTGAATAGATTTGGATCTTGTTGTCTTGTTAAAAACCGAAATGGGCATGTTAGCCTTAAGATTGTAACTTCAATTGGATTTCTAATTTGGTCGTCACATGTTGTAAAGGGGGAAATTGTAGTTGTTGAAGTTGTCTAGGGCTAGATATCATGTTAGACCTAATAACTTGGATTGAGAAGATAATTGGAAAAGATTTAGGATTGGTTATATTGTTGGCCAAGAATGGCATGGAAAGTATTGGGTTATTTTTGTATTGTTGTGGGGCGGAATTTTACATGTATTGTTAGGCGTGTAATCCCCTTGTTTTTGCTGGATTAATTGAGCCTTAAATGTGGCGTTGGTTATTGAATTCGGCCTTGAAAAAGGTGGCAAAGTTAGTAGAAACAAAGGAAGTTCTGTCCAATTTTCCATAGACTTTAGGGACTTTGCACTTAGTTTATTCTACGTTCGAAGCTAGAGTTTGATAGACGTTTTATGACCATATTAGGATTGAAGTTCTACGAGTAGCGTATCCTACCTGAAGGGTATAGTACTGTGGAGCATTTTGCTAATTGTCGACAATCGTCGCGAGGTATGTGATTATTCCTATCCTCTTCAGCATGATTATTTGTGAAATATATAGTGCAGTAGATGCACGTGTGTTAAAGGAATTTGATTTCCCTTTTGTGCCTTGACTTGTTATGAAGTGTAAAGGGCTTCATTGTGTGAAAGAGTAGGAAAATCTTATTCATTAGTAATTGGTTGGGTTAAAACATAAAGTGTTATAACGGCTTTATGGGAAGTTTGTTATGATCACTTTATGTAGGTAAAAGAATGGTTTGTTGATTTCAAAAAATAAGAGACTTGGATTATAATTTACCTGAATGGTGTTGAAAAGTGTGAACCCTCATTCGTGAGAAATGAGTACTTGGTTTTTAAAAGAATAATGTTACATAAATTTCGGAAATGGGAATAAGAATCGAGCAAGCCAACGGCGTTAATAAAGGAAAAACAAGAATGACAATTAATTATATTAAAACCAGAGAAACCTCATCTGCATAGAAGCTAAGATAAGACAAAATTGTATTACATTTCTAGATCATGGTTGCTCTAATAAGAATTATCCTAATCAAGTTTGATTTTCTTAAAATTCCAAAGTAAGGAACTTGATTTCTAAAAGAAAAGAGACTCAAGAATTTGAAGCGTTTTGGTTTAAAAGGAAGGCAAGGTTTTGTCTTAAATCGGTTTAAAACATAAAGTGTTATAATAGCTTTATGGGAAGTTAGTTATAACGACTTTATGGAAACAAAAGAATGATTTTATTATTGGATTTAAAATGGTAACTTGAGTTTAAAAGTATAAGGTAGCTTGGTTTTAAAAGGTAGGAGTACCTTGTTCTTAAAGGGGTTAGTTACTTGGGTTTTTAAATGGTGTGCTTGACGTTGGGCTAAAAAGTGTTTAAAGTACTTGATTTAAACCTGAATGTGTTGATCTTCTGACGTTAGTATCGGGTGGCTTTTACGTAAAAAGAGATCTTTTTGAAAGGATTAATGTATGTAGTACTTTGGGGTTAAAAACCCGGTTTTGTTGTAGTAAAATGAAAGTACCCTGAGTTGGGTGTAACTTGCCTATGCTTGTTGAGATAGCCTTTGTTGTGCAAGTGTTTGATTTTGTGCTACCGTGTCTCTCGGTGGAGGGCCGGCTATGTGATCGATTGTGGGACATACTGACACGTTGGATGGTCCACGAGTATGCGTCCACTTTGAGTATTATCTGGTTATTTCTTTTGGACATACTGACACGTTGGGTAGCCCACGGGTATGCTTCCACAGTGAGTATTATCTTGTTATTTGATTGGACATACTGACACGTTGGGTAGCCCACGGGTATGCTTCCACAGTGAGTATTGTTTTGTTAGTTGTTTGGACATACCGACACGTTGGGTGGCCCACGGGTATGCTTCCACAGGGATTGTTATTTTGTTATCTCCTTTGGGCATACCGACACGTTGGATGGTCCACGGGTATGGGCCCACTAGGACGGTTCCAGGGCCATGCTTACCGAGGTGAGATGCCGGGGCATGCGGCCATTGTGCGGGTTAAATTCCCGGGTTGTATTTGAGTGATGATTTTACGGGCATGAGTCCCTGACTTGGCATGACTACTTTTATATTGTGCTGTAGTTTGGTTATCATACATGTCTCCTGCTTTATATAGACTATTATGATTTCATTTACAGTATTTTTCAGTTTCACATACTTGGTACTGTTATCCGACCTCGCCCGGGTCTGCGTTCATGCCGCAGGTTGAGGTACATAGCTTGCTGATCCGCACTCTTAGGATCGCTGTTCAGTTCTCGGAAAGCTCCATATCTCCGGAAGCTTGTCCTGTGGTACGGTTCCCTGAAGTGGTAGACTTTTGTATATTCAGGGGCATGGCGGGGCCCTGTCCCGTCGTTATGGTTTTAAAATTCTTAAGTGCAGAGCTTTGTTGTGGGCAGGGTTTGTAAGGGATGTAACTGTTCAAGTTTTCATTTATGTACAAAAAGGTAACCGTTTGGGTTAGCCTGTTTTCTTATTTCACTGTTTTCTTTCATGAGTTTTTATTTCCGCTGGTTTTTCTCTGATGTTGTATCACTAGGGTGCCCGGGGTAAGGCACCAGTCACGGGCCCGAGGTCGGGTCGTGACAAAAGTGGTATCAGAGCAGTTAATCCTCGGAAAGTGTCTACAGACCGTATCTAGTAGAGTCTTGATTATCGGTGTGTTGTGCACCACATCTATAATCAGGAGGCTATAGGATATTTAGGATTGGTTTCCATTCTTCTCACTCTGAGATCGTGCCTTAGAGCTGTGTTATAAGTTGGACTCCCTCTGACGTACTCTTTTTATACCAGTGATGCCTCCACGCAAGGCAACCAGAGCCCAGAAGGAAAGGCAGAGAGAGTCGCGAGTAGAGCGGCGGTCTCACGAGACCACGGCTTTGAGCCTCGATCCCACACCGAACAGGAGATGGGTTACAAGGAAATGGCCCAGTTACTAGCCGAGATGTGGCGCATACGAGGATAGGCCGGATCGGCCTGGCCCGATGGTACCCATAGTTCACCCGAGGTCAGATAGTTTGAGACTACGGATTTTACGAGTTGCGCCCACCCGAGTTCTACGAGGCACGAGGATGATCCGCAGAGTTCATCAAGCGATTCTGCGGATCATGAGAGTGATCAAGGCTTCGGAGACCGAGTCTGTGGTCTTGGGGTCGCATCGGCTGCGTGATACCGCGGTCGACTGGTTTGATTCGTGGGAGCTGTCCCGGGGGGAGCATGCGCCACCAGCAGTATGGGACGAGTTCTCAGAGGCTTTCCTTGGCCATTTCTTGCCGCCACAGATGAGGAGAGCACGGGCCGACAGATTTTTGATACTGAGACAGAGAGGACGCACAGTTAGGGAATACAACTTAGAGTTTGACTCGTTGGCCCGGTATGTCCCTGCTTTAGTGGCAAACATGGAGGATAGAGTGCACCGTTATGTCACCGGGCTCGATGATTATTTAGCGGAGGGGTGCACAGGGGTAGCTCTTCAGCCGGGCATGGACATTGCCCGCATCCAGGCCTATGCGCTCCAGACTGAGGAGCGTAGAGGTCGACAGATTAACCAAGATCAGCAGAAGAGGGCCAGGGCAGCAGGGTCCTTTGGTGACCTTAGAGGCAGACAGCCTCAGCAGCAGACTAGTTATGCGCCTCCGCCAGTACGGAGTGCTCCACCACAGCCTTCAGGACGTTCGGGAGATTCAGGAGCAGGTCAGGGCTCCAAGGTTTCAGGTTTTTGGGGAAGCAGGGATGTTAGTCAGATGGGACCACCCCTATCTCGTTGTGACCATTGTGGTAGGCTCCATGATGGGGAGTGTCGTGCTAGTATGGGAGTTTGTTTTACATGCGGCCAACAGGGCCATTTTGCGAGAAATTGTCCAACCAAAGGTAGCACGGATGTAGAGACTCAGCCTTCGGGATCAGCGACTGCTTCATCTCCTCCTTTTGTGCGCCGTGCAGGGAAGGATCATGAGTAGAACGACAAAAAGGGGAAAGTGAAGAAATGGTTACAGGTATATTCTTAACCCTCTAGAGACTGGTAGGCATTGATATTATGGTGATGTGTTAAGTGTTATGTTCGGACGGCTTTGTGTTAAAAATGTGATTTAGAAGCTTGGCTAGTGAAAAAGGGTAAGTCTGGGGATGATAAACTTTGAACTTTAGAATTTATAACAATAGAGACCTTAGAGGTAGGGCCGGCTAGAGTAAAAGATTTTACAGTTATCTTTGTCAGAGTACATAGTATACGGGGAGTATATTCGGGTGATAAGTCCATGAGTGGTGGGAGCTTTTGTGGTGTTAGGGATGATCCCTCATTGGCTGGAATTTAGAGTTTTGCGTAATTTGTATGTTATGGCCATGAGTGGCATAACTGATTCCTTTGTAAGTGCAGTGGTGAAGACTATACCGGCGTCTGCGTTTTGGAGACTTAGAAGGAACATTCGGGACGAATGTTTCTAAGGGGGGGAGAATGTTACACCCCGTAAATTCAAGAAGTTAAGATAAGAACCTACCCCGGAATATAAGATTTGAAAGTGGGAAGATAAGTTGACAAACATGTGTTGGACGGATTTTGAGTCTACCTTGGAGTGTTGTACCCCAGTTGTTAAGGATTGTAAGGTGTTTAAAAAAAGCCTAGTGTGTAGTCCGTTAAATCTAGATCCCAACGCAACAAACCGTTCGTCGATAGGACATCGGAGTCAAAAGTTATGAAAGTTTCAAGTTTGGTGCGCAGTCAGGCAAAGCAGTGGTTTCGGTTCAGTGTACACGTGGCGCCGGAATCTGGGTCATGGCGCGGTTGTACTGAGTCCATGGGGTTGCAGTAGCCATGGCCACGAATACTGGAACTTTTCGGAAGAGGAAGCGCCGAGGCGGGATTTTTCTGCGGTAAAGGGCGAAAATCAGGGGATATTTTCGAAAAGAGCCTATGGAAGGGTGACAAGTGTCCCTCCCATCTTTTTGACCAAGTAAAGGGTCCTATTTTAGGGCCAAGTCTTGGAAGACTTGGCCATTTCACCTAACCCTCCTAAGAAATCCTCTCCCTTTCTCTCTAGATCTTTGAAGAAACCTTGCCTTAGGAGAAATTGTTGGAGCAGCGGCAAGAAGGAAAAGTGTGGGTAAACTTGTGGGAAGCGCTGGTGGGCGAGTTTGACGGAAAAGAAGTGGAAGAAAGGGGCTTTTGTGGGCTTCTCCAAAGGTAAAAGTTTCCCCTTCTCTTGGATATGAGTTAATACTTGTTATAGTAGTTTAGAAATGAGCCCAGGTCATTATATTTAAGTTTGAATAGATTTGGATCTTGTTGTCTTGTTAAAAACCGAAATGGGCATGTTAGCCTTAAGATTGTAACTTCAATTGGATTTCTAATTTGGTCGTCACATGTTGTAAAGGGGGAAATTGTAGTTGTTGAAGTTGTCTAGGGCTAGATATCATGTTAGACCTAATAACTTGGATTGAGAAGATAATTGGAAAAGATTTAGGATTGGTTATATTGTTGGCCAAGAATGGCATGGAAAGTATTGGGTTATTTTTGTATTGTTGTGGGGCGGAATTTTACACGTATTGTTAGGCGTGTAATCCCCTTGTTTTTGCTGGATTAATTGAGCCTTAAATGTGGCGTTGGTTATTGAATTCGGCCTTGAAAAAGGTGGCAAAGTTAGTAGAAACAAAGGAAGTTCTGTCCAATTTTCCATAGACTTTAGGGACTTTGCACTTAGTTTATTCTACGTTCGAATCTAGAGTTTGATAGACGTTTTATTACCATATTAGGATTGAAGTGCTACGAGTAGCGTATCCTACCTGAAGGGTATAGTACTGTGGAGCATTTTGCTAATTGTCGACAATCGTCGCGAGGTATGTGATTCTTCCTATCCTCTTCAGCATGATTATTTGTGAAATATATAGTGCGAGATGACGCGTGTGTTAAAGGAATTTGATTTCCCTTTTGTGCCTTGACTTGTTATGAAGTGTAAAGGGCTTCATTGTGTGAAATAGTAGGAAAATCTTATTCATTAGTAATTGGTTGGGTTAAAACATAAAGTGTTATAACGGCTTTATGGGAAGTTTGTTATGATCACTTTATGTAGGTAAAAGAATGGTTTGTTGATTTCAAAAATAAGAGACTTGGATTATAATTTACCTGAATGGTGTTGAAAAGTGTGAACCCTCATTCGTGAGAAATGGGTACTTGGTTTTTAAAAGAATAATGTTACATAAATTTCGGAAATGGGAATAAGAATCGAGCAAACCAATGCAGCGTTAATAAAGGAAAAACAGTAATGATAATTAATTATATTAAAACCAGTAGAAACCTCCATCTGCATAGAAGCTAAGATAAGACAAAATTGTATTACATTTCCTAGATCATGGCTGCTCTAATAAGAATTATCCTAATCAAGTTTGATTTTCTTAAAATTCCAAAGTAAGGAACTTGATTTCTAAAAGAAAAGAGACTCAAGAATTTGAAACGTTTTGGTTTAAAAGGAAGGCAAGGTTTTGTCTTAAATCGGTTTAAAACATAAAGTGTTATAATAGCTTTATGGGAAGTTAGTTATAACGACTTTATGGAAACAAAAGAATGATTTTATTATTGGATTTAAAATGGTAACTTGAGTTTAAAAGTATAAGGTAGCTTGGTTTTAAAAGGTAGGAGTACCTTGTTCTTAAAGGGGTTAGTTACTTGGGTTTTTAAATGGTGTGCTTGACGTTGGGCTAAAAGTGTTTAAAGTACTTGATTTAAACCTGAATGTGTTCGATCTTCGAGCATTAGTATCGGGTGGCTTTACGTAAAGAGATCTTTTGAAAGGATTAATGTATGTAGTACTTTGGGGTTAAAACCCGCTTTGTTGTAGTAAAATGAAAGTACTGAGTTGGGTGTAACTTGCCTATGCTTGTTGAGATAGCCTTTGTTGTGCAAGTGTTTGATTTTGTGCTACCGTGTCTCGGTGGAGGCGGCTATGTGATCGATTGTGGGACATCGACACGCGTTGGATGGTCCACGGTATCGTCCACTTTGAGTATTATCTGGTTATTTCTTTTGGACATACTGACACGTTGGGTAGCCCACGGGTATGCTTCCACAGTGAGTATTATCTTGTTATTTGATTGGACATACTGACACGTTGGGTAGCCCACGGGTATGCTTCCACAGTGAGTATTGTTTTGTTAGTTGTTTGGACATACCGACACGTTGGGTGGCCCGGGTATCTTCACAGGGATTGTTATTTTGTTATCTCCTTTGGGCATACCGACACGTTGGATGGTCCACGGGTATGGGCCCACTAGGACGGTTCCAGGGCCATGCTTACCGAGGTGAGATGCCGGGGCATGCGGCCATTGTGCGGGTTAAATTCCCGGGTTGTATTTGAGTGATGATTTTACGGGCATGAGTCCCTGACTTGGCATGACTACTTTATATTGTACTGTAGTTTGGTTATCATACATGTCTCCTGCTTTATATAGACTATTATGATTTCATTTACAGTATTTTTCAGTTTCACATACTTGGTACCTGTTGTACTGACCTCCTTCGGGGGGCTGCGTTCATGCCGCAGGTTGAGGTACATAGCTTGCTGATCCGCACTCTTAGGATCGTTGTTCGGTTCTCGGAAAGCTCCATATCTCCGGAAGCTTGTCCTGTGGTACGGTTCCCTGAAGTAGTAGACTTTTGTATATTCAGGGGCATGGCGGGGCCCTGTCCCGTCATTATGGTTTTAAAATTCTTAGAGGTCTGTAGCACTGTTGTGGGCAGGGTTTGTAAGGGATGTAACTGTTCAAGTTTTCATTTATGTACAAAAGGTAACCGTTTGGGTTAGCCTGTTTTCTTATTTCACTGTTTTCTTTCATGAGTTTTTATTTCCGCTGGTTTTTCTCTGATGTTGTATCACTAGGGTGCCCGGGGTAAGGCACCAGTCACGGGCCCGAGGTCGGTTCGTGACAGAGCCGCAGCAGTGGCTACTGAGACCACGGTACCTGAGCCTCCTGCCCCGCAGCCAGGAGCAGAGGATATGGGTTACAAGGAGATGGCCCAGTTATTAGCCAGGATCGTGGCAAGGCATGAGGATAGGCAGGAGACAGCGGTTCCGGTTGTACCCGTAGTTCACCCCAGATCTGATAGCTTGAGACTTCGGGACTTTTTGAGTTGCAGCCCACCAGAGTTCTATGGGTCGAGGACTGAGGATGATCCTCAGGAGTTCATCCGACAGTTGCAGCGGATCATGAGAGTGATCAAGGCCTCGGAGACAGAGTCGGTAGTATTGGGTTCACATCGGCTGCGTATCGCAGCCGATCGGTTTGATCTAGGAACTGTCCCGGGGGGAGCATGCGCTTCCATCTGTATGGGACGAGTTCTCAGAGGCGTTTCTTACCCACTTCTTGCCTCCGCAGATGAGGAGAGCTCGGGCCGATAGATTTCTGATGTTGAGACAGAGCGGGCGAACGGTTCGGGAGTACAACGTAGAGTTTGACTCATTGGCTCGGTATGTCCCCGCGTTAGTGGCAGACATGGAGGACAGAGTGTACCGCTACATCACAGGGCTCGATGATTACTTAGCAGAGGCTTGCTCGGGTGTAGCTCTTCAGCCGGGCATGGACATTGCCCGCATGCAGGCCTATACACTTGGGTGTGAGGAACGTAGAGGCCAACGGATTGACAGATATCAGCAGAAGAAGGCCAGGACGGCAGGGTCTTTTGGTAGCTCTCGGGGCGGACGACCTCAGCAGCAGACTAGATTTGCACCTCAGCCAGCTCAGAGCACTCCTTCACCGTCTGCAGCACATCCAGAGTATTCGGGGGCAGGTCAGGGCCCTAGGGCTTCGGGCTTCCAGGGAAGCAGGGATACTAACCGATCGAGACCACCCTCCTCTCGGTGTGGCCGGTGTGGTAGATCCCATTACGGGAGTTGTGGTAATACTTCGGGAGCTTGTTACACTTGTGGCCAGCAGGGTCATATTTCGAGGAACTGTCCGACCAGAGGCAGCGCAGATAGTAGGGTTCAGCCTACAGGGTCTTTCGCCGGGTCTTCATCTCCTACGGTTACTCGCCCCGGAGGGCAGGGTGCTCATGGGCCAGCAGGTCGCGGCAGAGGTCGTGGCAAGGGTCCTAGTTCCAGCGGTCCTCAAAACCGCATTTATGCCATGTCCAGCCGCCAGGACCAGGAGGCGTCACCGGATGTCGTCACAGGTACATTGTTGGTTTCATGTTGTGACGTATATGCCTTGACAGATCCGGGTTCTACCTTATCCTATATATATCCTCATGTTACTGGTAGGATAGGGATAGAGCCTGAGTCCATAGACCCTTTTGAGGTAGCTACGCCGATGGGTGATTCGATGGTAAATGGCGGGTATATAAGGCTTGCCCTGACTATATCTGATCGTCGGACCTAGCCGACTTGATAGAGTTGGATATGACAGACTTTGACGTGATTATGGGTATGGATTGGTTAGCTGAGCGGGTATATAAGGCTTGCCCAGTGACTATATACAGTCGTCAGACCCTAGCCGACTTGATAGAGTTGGATATGACAGACTTTGACGTGATTATGGGTATGGATTGGTTAGCTTCTTGCTACGCCAATGTGGACTGTAGGGAGAGATTGGTACGGTTCCAGTTTCCTGGGGAGCCGGTTATCGGGTGGGAAGGGAACACTGTGTCGCCGAGGTGTAGGTTTATTTCTTACCTCAAGGCTAGGAAGATGGTGCAGAAGGGGTATATCTACCATCTTATTCGGGTATTTGATACTGAGGCTGTGTTGCCATCTATTCAGTCAGTTCTGGTGGTTAGGGAGTTTCCAGACGTATTCCCAGACGATCTCCCAGGTATCCCTCCTGAGAGGGAGATTGAGTTTTGCATTGATGTGTTGCCAGACACTCGGCCTATATCTATTCCGCCGTATATGATGGCACCTGCCGAGTTGAGAGATTTGAAGGACCAGCTGAAAGATTTGCTGGAGAAGGGCTTTATTAGGCCTAGTACTTCACCTTGGGGAGCGCCAATATTATTCGTAAGGAAGAAGGATGGGACTCTACGCATGTGTGTTGATTACAGGCAGCTGAATAAGGTTACCATCAAGAACAGATACCCTATGTCACGACCCGATCCCGGGCCCGTGACTGGTGCCTTACCCGGGCACCCAAGTAGACATACATCAGAGTAACCAGCGGAATATAAACTTGCAAACATGAAACATTGTAAAATAAGAACAGTCTATCCAAAGAAAAGTCGCCTTTCGGCATGAATATATATACCAAAACTTGAACAGTTACATCCTTTACAACCCTGCCCACAACAGTACTACAGACCTCTAAGAATTTCTATAACAACTATGACGGGACAGGGCCCCAACATACCCCTGAATGTACAAGTACCTACAATCTCAGGGAATCATACCAAAAGATAAGCCTCCGGAGAAACGGGGCTTCCCAAACGCTGAACTGTGATCCTACGAGCGAGGATCAACGACTGATGTACCTACCGCAGATGAACGCAGCCTCAAGGAGGTCAAGACAACAGTACCAAGTATGTGAAATCAAAATATCAGAAATGAAATCATAATATTCTATATAAAACAGGAGACGTATATGACAATCAAAATGCGTTTCACAAAGCCCGGCAAATCAACAAGATTAATGAACATCAACATTGTCTCTAAAAAGATACCATTTCACAATCTGTCAACAATCGTGTCAAGTCAGGGACTCACGCCCTCAAGGTCATCACTCAAATATAACCATAACATTTTAAAACCAATTCACAAATATGTACGAAACAACCAAGTTAACCGCACATAGTGCCACATCACAAACAAGAGCAATAATAGATATAATGTAACTGGTCTTTTCTAGGTCGCGAATGATCGAAGCAAGGCCAATCGCCCATAGTATCATTATGCGTGCCTAATCCTGGACTCCCGCAGTCCGCATAGGCCACCTAGGCCCGCATGAGGTATTCCTCGCATCAAGGGTAGCTAATCCTCGGCATCGTCCTGGACTCTCGTAGTCCGCATGGCCACATAGACCGCATGAGGTATTCCTCGCACAACTCGAACTCGCAGCTCCGCATAGGTCCCCTGGACCCGCATGAGGTATTCCTCGCATCGGGGGGCAGCTTAACCCCCGATATCATGTCAAGAGGTGAGTGGTATAATACTATCACAACGGCTTATCGTTAAACAACGTAAGCACAACAAGAATAACCTCCTTACACAAACATCACAAGAATCGAACACAACGGCTTATCGTCAAACAACATAAGCATAACAAGAACAACCTCCTTACACAAACATCACAAGACATTAACACACGTAGCATCATAACATGTTCACTTTATCAAGCCAACAAGAAAGTATTACAAGGCCATCACAAAACATAGGCACGTTACTCACACAAGGTACTTTCATTTCATGTCAACATTTCCGGGTTTTAGCCCCAAGGTACTACATACTTTAACTCTTTAAAAAGAGCCATTTCTTTCACAAAAGTCACACGATACCCATAGTATCAAAATAGCGTAACTATCTTTTTAAGTGAACAAAACAATTTCCATACCTTCTTTTTAAACCAACTTAAGACAAAACCATGCCTTTCTTTTGAACCAAAACACTTCAAGTTCTCAAGTCTCTTTTCTTTTAGAAGACAAGTTCCTTACTTTGGAATTTAAGAAAAATCAATACTTGTTATTAATGACCTTATTAAAGCAACCGTGATCTAGGAAATGTAATACAATTTTGTCTTATTTTAGCTTCTATGCAGATGGAGGTTTCTACTTGTTTTAATAATATTAATTATTTGTCAATATAGTTTCCTTTATTAACGCTGCAGTGGGTTGTTCGATATTTATGCTCATTTCCGAAATCAATATAACATTATTATTCAAAACCAAGTACTAAAAATTATTTGTCAATATATTTTCCTTTATTAACGCTGCTGTCACGAATTCGACTCTAAGCCCGCGATCGTGCCTTACCCCGCACCCTAGTGATACAACATCGTGAGAAAATCAGCGAAATAAAAACTCATAAAAGATAAACAATGAAATAAGAAAACAAAGCAACTAAAACGGTTACCTTTCTCAGATATATAAATAAAAACTTGAATAGTTACATCCTTTACAAACCCCGCCACAACAAGATTTCTGCACTTCTAAGAATTTTTATAACAACTATGACGGACAGTGGCCCGCCATACCCTGAATGTACAAGTACCTACAATCTCGGGAATCATACTAAAGATAAGCCTCCGAGAAACGGAGCTTCCTAAACATCAATCGTGATCCTATGAGCGAGGATCAACAATGTGTACCTCTACCGCAGATGAACGAAACCACGCAAGGAGGTCGATAACAGTACTAAGTATGTGAAATCGAAATACAAGAAATGAAATCATAATAGTCTATATAAAACAGAGACATATATGATAACCAAACTACGATACACACATGTAAGCAAATATGTCAAGTCGTGACTCACGCCAGAAGTCATCACTCAAATATAACCCGAATTTAACCCGCACAACGGCCGCATGCCCCGATCTTACTCCGGATAAACATGGCTATGGAACCGTCCTAATGGAAGATACTCGTAGGCCACCCATCGTGTCAGTATGTCCAAAGGAAATAACAAGATAACACTCCTAATGGAAGCATACCCGTGGGCCACCCATCGTGTCAGTATGTCCAAAAGGAAATAACAAGATAACACTCCTAATGGAAGCATACCCTGGCCACCCATCGTGTCAAGATGTCCAAAAGGAAATAACAAGATAACACTCCTAATGGAAGCATACCCGGCCACCCATCGTGTCGGTATGTCCAAAAGGAAATAACAAGATAACAATCATAATGGAAGCATACTCGGCCACCCATCGTGTCGTGATGTCCAAAGCAAATAACAAGATAACACTCCTAATGGAAGCATACCCGGCCACCCATCGTGTCGGTATGTCCAAAAAGATCGAGCATATGGAAGCATACCCGTGGCCACCCATCGTGGTCGATGTCCATCAATCAACGGATAGCCGCCCTCCAACGAGACGCCAGAGTACGTAAATACAACACTTGCACAACAAAGGCTATCACCACAAGCATAGCAAGTTCAACATACTCATAGACTTTCATTTTATTACAACAAATCCGATTTTAACCCCAAGGTACTACGATTTTAACTCTTTAAAAGATCCATTTCTTTCACAAAAGTCACACGATACCCGTAGTATCAAAATAGAGTAACTATCTTTTAAGTAAACCAAAACAATTTCCATATCTTCTTTCGAATAAACCAACTTAAGACAAAACCATGACTTCCTTTTAAACCATTTTAAGACAAAACCATGTATTTCTTTAAAACCAAAACACTTTAATTTCCTCAAGTCTCTTTTCTTTTAGAAAACAAGTTCCTTACTTTGGAATTTAAGAAAAATCAATACTTGTTATTAATGATCTTATTAAAGCAACCATGATCTAGGAAATGTAATACAATTTTGTCTTATCTTAGCTTCTATGCAGATGGAGGTTTCTACTGGTTTTAATATAATTAATTATTTGTCAATACATTTTCCTTTATTAACGCCGCAGTTGGTTTGTTCGATACTTATTCTCATTTCCGAAATCAATATAACTTATTCCTTTTTAAAACCCAATTACCCATTTCTCATAAATGCGGTTTCACAACTTTTTAACACAAACCAAGTCCTTAATATTTCACATCAAGTCATTTATAAGTCAAGTCTCTTATATTTTAAAAACCACATACCATTTCTTTACCTACATAAAGTTGTTATAACAAACTTCCCATAAAGCCGTTATAACACTTTATGTTTTAAACCAACCAAATTCGTTTAGCACACGACGCTCACCGTAATACATAGTTCACAACAATCATGCTAGAAAAGATAGGAAGAGGTTCACATACCTCGCGACGATTATCGACAATTAGCAAAATGCTCCAAAGTACTATAACCCTGCTAGCCTTTTCCACCCTTCAAGTAGAATACGCTACTCGTAGTACTTCAACCTATAAAGGCCACAAAACGTCTATCAACCTCTAGATCTCTTCAGAACAATTCAAAGCACAAGGTCATTATTCTACGGAAAATTCCTAAGACCTCCTCCCCGTAACCACATAAATCTCTCCTCTATCAAGGCCCTCTACCAAGCCAACAACTCTGGGGTTACATCGCCTAACCTGACGTACAACATCGCCCACAATAATACTACAAGCCCATCTGAATACAAATTCAATGTAAATACAATTCAATTATTATCAATATTCATTCTATATATAGTATACTCAACTATACATTACTCACACGACCGATTCCGGCCCGTGATCGTGCCTTACCTGCACCCTAGTGATACAACATCAGAGTAATCAGCGGAACATAAAACAATACAAGACATATTATGAAATATGAAACAATAATCTGAGAAAAACTTGCCTTTCGGCATAAATTTAAATAACGACTTTTTCAACATGAACAGCTTTAATCCTTTTTACAAACCCTGCCCACAACAGTACTACAGACCTCTAAGAAATGATACGACAACAATGGCGGGACAGGGCCCCGCCATACCCCTGAATGTAAACACCTACAACAACAGGGACTATACCACTGATAAGCCTCCGGAGAAACGGAGCTTTCCCAAATGAATCGTGACTCCTAAGAGCGAGGATCAATGATCGTGTACCTTTACTCGCAGATGAACGCAGCTTCGGCGAGGTCGATAACAGTACCAAGTATGTGAAATCGAAAATAAATATCAGAATGAAATCATAGTAGTCTATACAAAGTAGAGACATATATGATAACCAAACTACGCTTCACCATAAATAAGCAAATATGTCAAGTCGTGACTCACGCCTCAAGTCATCACTCAATTTTAACAACGGGTCTCACGCCCACAACATCAATCGTGCCGTGGAATACCTTCCTCACCGCCGGCTTATGATATACAAGCACCAAGGAATACATGAACACCAGTCCCACTGTGTCCTAATAAAACAAAGATAGTAGGCATGCGAAGGCATAGCCGACTACTAACACCCACAGCCCAACAAGGTCATAAACCGTGTCATGATATCTGTCTGCACCGTCACATGATAAAAGCCGGTCACTCGCCTGCAGATCAAATGTGCGCGTTTAGCCCCGAACTCTCCGCAGCCCGCATAGGCCAACCTCATAGGCCCGCATGAGGTATAACCCCGCATCGAGGGTAGCTACTCCCGCGTCGCCCCGACTCGCACCGCATGGCCACAAAGACCGCATGACCACGCGGCCAGAACTAACACCGAACTCCGTAGTTCCGCATGGATCCTCGGACCCGCATGAGGTATTCTCGAATCATGGTCCTGCATCACCGAGTCTACCCCGCGTCGGAGGGCCTTAACCTCCTGACACAAGTCAAGGTGAGTGGTACAATACCAACATAACGGTGATAGTCAAACAACTTTAAGCGCGATCGAGGAAAACCCATTTACACTAACATCACAAGATACTAACACACGTAAGATCCTAGCGTGTTTATCAAATCAACAAGAAAGTATCACAAGGCCAATACAATCAAGTTATTTACACATGGTACTTTCTACTAACAAGTTCGTATCTATCCCCAAAGTACTTCACACATTAAATCTTTAAAAGATCTGCTTTTTCACATAAGTCACACAATACCGTAGTATAAAATAGAGTGATCGTCCTTTTAAGAAAACCAAAACTCTTACCTTTGTAAAATCAAGTAACAACATTATTTTCCAAACGTCCAAGTTTGCCTAATTTCAAATGTTCACGCTTTATTTTAGAAAGGTTTCAGAGTCATAGTATTATTCATTTAAGAATATAATTCTCTTTTAAACAATCTGAGAAACATAAGCCTTACATGTGAGTAGGATATTCTTGTTTATAACAATCTTATTACAAAGAAATGATGATCTAGAAATATCATTTTGTCTCATCTTAGCTTCTATGCAGATGGAAGTTTCTACTGGTTTTAACAATACTTAATTATTCAATACATTTTCCTTTATTAACGCTGCAGTGGTTTGTCGATACACATTTCTGATTTCCGAAATCAGTAAAACATTATCCCTTTTTGAAATCAAGTACTCATTACTCACGAAGGAGGTTTCACACAAAATTCATATAATTCATTTAAGTTAAGTCTCTTATCTTACAAGATCAAGTCTCTTAACTTCTAAAATAAATAAATCATTCGTTTTATCTCTCTTAAGCCGTTATACCTAACTTCCCATAAAGCTAGTATAACTCTTAAGCTTTTAAAACCAAGTATTACTCTTTCTTTAAAAACAGTTCTTAATTCTCTTGAACTACTTCAAGATTATTATTATTCGGGCTTAAGTCAAAAGACATTGCTGCATAACTATGTTCAATTAATACACGACGCTCACCGTACTACATAGTTATACACATATCATGCTAGAAGAGATAGGAAGAGGTTCACATACCTCGCGACGATTATCGACTATTAGCAAAACGCCCACGGCCATAACCCGCTAGCCTGTCCACCTTCTCAAGAGCACATGCCACTCACGTAACATTCAACCTATACAGTTACACAAGTCTATCAACGTCTAGACTACTCAGAGAATAAATCTAGATGCAAGATCCTACGGAAAATTGCGCACTCTTCCCTACCCACAAATTACACAAGTTCATCAGAATACGCCCCATGTAATTACAGCTTCAGCTTCTTGTGCTTAAGTCCAAGGACATTGCCACAAGCTATGTTCAGTTATATATATAGTATACTTCAACTATATATTCCTACAACCTGTAATATCCAATTACAATAGGGGGACAAGATAATTACCTCGATAAGCCCATAATTATCCAAGTATAAATGTCGATCCTTAGCAACGCTTAGCTCCCACTCCGGGTGCTCCAACCCGCTCCAAACAACCCATAGAAGTCTACGCGACCTCTTCTTAATACTCCAACCAACTATGGAGATTTTCCTTAGGGTTTCGGTTTGAGACAAAAGGACATACTGAGTATTTCCTGACTCTACGACAGAGGTAACTTTGGAATACTACAAGGTATACGGCTAAGGTAATTTGGGCATTATAACAATACTGAGAGTATTTCAACCAAGGTGGGGTGTGTTACACGAGAACAACACTCAAAGAAAGGGGGTGTTCTCGCCAATGCTCACAAAGTGAGGGGGTTTCGCCAAAGGCCTTCACAAGGGGAGAGGCTCTTGGACGAGAGTCAACAAGAGGGAGGAGAGGGGTTTCCAAGACTTAGAACAAGTGAAGAGTGGATGAAGAAGTTCATCACAAGGGGGGGTATTTATAGGTCAAGTGAAGGCCAACCAATGGCCAAGATCTAGCCAAGTGGGGGGCAAGTGGAGGGCCAAGATATGCCCAAGTGCCCCCTAGACCCTACTCCTTAAAACCCTCACAAATATCTACACAAATATCTACCAACACTTGCCCACTCAATCGGCCCTATCCGCCCCTTCAAGTCCACCAACGAGAGGTTGCCAAGTGTTGCCCTCTCGTGGGTCCAAAACGCTTCGCCTCTCGTAAAAATCCGCAAAATAAGAAAAGACATAGCCGAATTTTCCTCGCAAGTTATGTAAAACGCTTCGCCGAAACGACTCTAACCGTGTTGTGCACAAATGCCATTCGCCAAGCCACTGAGGCGGGTGACACGTGTCACCCTCCTATTGGCCCAAAATAAAACATCTTCCAAAATATCCACAATGGCCAAAATCTCAAAACAAAGCTGGCCCACAAAATCAGAATTTCTCCCGTGGCCCCACGTGACCATTTCCAAAATAAAATTCCATAATTCTCTAATATTCCAGAAGTCCGAATACCAAATCTGGGAATCCAATTCCATTAACGAACCTTTTTCCTTCACAAAACCGAAACTTTTCCGTGGAAAAATCACCTCTTTCTTCCTTTCCAATCTTTCGCAGATTCTCGCACGACGCCCTCGCATACATACCCTAGAACTATGGGGTATAACATTCTCCCCTCCTTAGAAACATTCGTCCCGAATGTTCCTTCTAAGTCTCAAAACAAACATGCGCCAGTATAGTCTTCACTACTATACTTACGAAACAATCCTGCCATACCTGGCCACAGAAACACCTGCGCAATATACTTACATCCAAGTCTACGAGGAAACACCTCTAACATCACCACAAATACCTCTTCCCGGGGTCAAAAATATACTTCTTTAGTCACTGATACCACTTTTGTCACTTTGCCGCGAGCCTTGCTCCGACGACCAACAAATGGTACCGGCCGCTATGATCCTCGAGGCACGCCTCTACCCTTCTCGTGACGTGCCATACGGAGAGCCACGGTTCGGTCCGTTCGTGGTAGAGGCTCGCCTCTTTATACGCCACTTCGAACATAAGTACGAAGACGGACGCATCGCTTCCTAGATCGGACGGCAATTGCTAACATATGGCAACCCGCCTATTCTTCACATGAACTCAAAGGCCCAAAGTAACTCGGGCTAAGTTCCTTCGTTTCCACAACTCGCCACACCGTCCGGTGGTACTTTCAAGAAGACCGACCGTCAACTCAACTCTAAGCGCCGCCGATTATCCGCACGATTCCTCCGAGCCGCCGTAACTTCTTCTAGACGAGCTTTACCCTATCCACAGTCTGCTGGAACAAGCCTGAACCAACTGTCTGAACCTTGCCAACATCGAACCAATCGACCGACAACTTACACTTCCGCCCCTACAAGGCTTCATAAGGCGACATCCGAACACTGAAATGGTAGCTTAAACGCTCCCTCCACAGGAGACAACAATTCTCACAACTACCCCTGAAATCCACGCGGCCTGCGGCGAATGCGATTCGAGACTCACCGAGTCCTTAACCCCGCTCGTAAAACTTCCAAACAAAACAGCCAGAACTGGCTCCATCTGCGCCATAAGGTGAACGTAGGCACCCTGCAGCCTTACAACCTTTCGATAAATCAACATCGCTGAGTGAACGGTCTCCGATCAAGAACACGATGAGCTGCCCCATCGACCGACCACCGGCCGAACGATCCACGAACTCAGACGTTGTTAACTAAACTTGGGCCTAACACCCTCGTGACCTACCACAAGGCGGACCACCACAACCGCAGACCCACCACCAAACATGCCGCGGGTTGACTCCGCAACGTGGCCTCAACCCGACCCGCAAGGCGCAAATACTATCTCCCGGCGAACAATCTTACTAAACACGCTACGAAAACCTAGCGTCTTCTTAGCTCAACTACCTTCTTTCATTTCATACTACTTAGGACCTCTCCCAAACATAGCTCACGCACTATGCACTCGATGAGGATCAAACATAACACTACACCTTTACTCGAGATGGCCTTACCTCTAAGGTCTCTACGTAACACTCTAAGGCTCACACCTTCTCTATCCCCAAAATCTTACTCTGTTAACCCACCATGATTTCTAATCACAACTAACACATCGCTATCGTAACATAGCACTTAAGGTATACTCACCTTGAAAGTTACCGGCGACCTTGCCGCTCGCCCTCTTCTCGCCCTCGTTAACCCGCCGATCTCTACGCTTTTTCGCCGCCGTATAAGCCCGCATACGTGCCATGCTCAAGCCCAATCAAGAATTACTCTTGCACAACCTCTCTAGGTAGTCATCAAGACTCGCGATACATCGGTATACTCTCCGTAGCCAAATCCATAGCTAGTAATGTGGTCGCCTTTGCAATCCATATTCTCTCGCTCTGGTCGTGGAACCGGCGTTCAAATATCATGGCCGCAGAGGAATCGCCGCCGCGTGCTAAACTTTATCAAGCAGTGACGCTGCAGAAATCTCGAACGGCATTACCCTAGGTAATGATTGGGCGTGTGCCCTCGCAACCCTCCGAACTCTACTCGCAGCCTCCTCGGCCGCTTTGCCCTCCCGCCCGGTTTCACGCGAGGCATAACGATAAGTGGAAATAATTTCGTCGAGGGTCCAACTTACAACACAAATTTCTAAGGCACGATCTCAGAGTGAGAAGAATAGAAACCAATCCTAAATATCCTATAGCCTCTCGATTATCGTGGTGCACAACACACCGATAATCAAGACTTCATCGATACGGTCAGACACTTTCCGAGGATTAATCGCTCGATACCACTTTTGTCACGACCGATTCCGCCCGTGGATCGTGCCTTACCTCGCACTCTAGTGATACAACATCGCAGTAATCAGAACATAAACGATACCGGACATATTATGAAATATGAAACAATAACTGAGAAAACTTGCCTTTGGCATAAATATAAACAACAACTTTTTCAACATGAACGCTTAATCCTTTTTACAAACCCCGCCCACAACAAGATTACTGCACTTAAGAAATGATACGACAACAATGGCGGGACAGGCCCCGCCATACCTCGAATGTAAACACCTACAACAACAGGACTATACCACTGATAAGCCTCCGAGAAACGGAGCTTTCCCAAACGCTGAATCGTGACTCCTAAGAGCGAGGATCAATGATCGTGTACCTTTACTCGCGGATGAACGCAGCCTCCGGGCGAGGTCGCATAACAGTACCAAGTATGGAAATCAAAATAAATATTGTAAATGAAATCATAGTAGTCTATACAAAGCAGAGACATATATGATAACCAAACTACGCTTCACCATAAATAAGCAAATATGTCAAGTCGTGACTCACGCCTCAAGTCATCACTCAATTTTAACAACGGGTCTCACGCCCACAACATCAATCGTGCCTGTGGAATACCTTTCCTCACCGCCAGCTTATGATATACAAGCACCAAGGAATACACATGAACACCAGTCCCACCCGTGTCCTAATAAAACAAAGACAGGTAAGCACGAAGGCATAGCCGATTACTAACACCTAGCACTAACAAGGTCATAAATCGTGTCATGATATCTGCTAGCACCGCCACATGATAAAAGCCGGTCACTCGCCCAAAGATCAAATGTGCGCTGTCTAGCCTCGAACTTCTCTGCACCCGCATAGGCCAACCACATAGGCCCGCATGAGGTATAACCCCGCATCGAGGGTAGCTACTCCCCATCGCCCCGACTCGCACCGCATGGCCACAAAGACCGCATGACCACAAGCGGCCGTAGAACTAACCGGAACTCCCGTAGTTCCGCATGGATCCCCGACCCGCATGAGGTATTCTCGAATCACGGTCCTGCACTCCCGAAGTCTACCCCGTGACGGAGGGCGCTTAACCTCCGACACAAGTCAAGGCGAGTGGTACAATACCAACATAACGGTGATAGTCAAACAACTTTAAGCGCAATGAGGAAAACCCATTTACACTAACATCACAAGATACTAACACACGTAGCATCCTAGCAGGTTTATCAAATCAACAAGAAAGTATCACAAGGCCAATACAATCAAGTTATTTACACATGGTACTTTCTACTAACAAGTTCGGGTATCTATCCCCAAAGTACTTCACACATTAAATCTTTAAAAGATCTGTTTCTTTCACATAAGTCACACAATACCCGTAGTATAAAATAGAGTGACTGTCCTTTTAAGAAAACCAAAACTCTTACCTTTGTAAAATCAAGTAACAACATTATTTTCCAAACGTCCAAGTTTGCCTAATTTCAAATGTTCACGTTCCTTATTTTAGAAAGGTTTCGTAGTCATAGTATTATTCATTTAAGAATATAATTCTCTTTTAAACAATCGGAGAAACATAAGCCTTATATGTGAGTAGGATATTCTTGTTTATAACAATCTTATTACAGCAGCCATGATCTAGGAAATATCATTTTGTCTCATCTTAGCTTCTATGCAGATGGAAGTTTCTACTGGTTTTAACAATACTTAATTATTCAATACATTTTCCTTTATTAACGCTGCAGTGGTTTGTCGATACACATTTCTGATTTCCGAAAATCAGTAAAACATTATCCCTTTTTGAAATCAAGTACTCATTACTCACGAAGGAGGTTTCACACAAAATTCATATAATTCATTTAAGTTAAGTCTCTTATCTTACAAGATCAAGTCTCTTAACTTCTAAAATAAATAAATCATTCATTTTATCTCTCTTAAGCCGTTATACCTAACTTCCCATAAAGCTAGTATAACTCTTAAGATTTTAAAACCAAGTATTACTCTTCTTTTAAAAACAGCTTCTTAATTTCTGAACTACTTCAAGATTATTATTATTCGCTTAAGTCAAAGACATCGCTGCATAACCATGTTCAATTAATACACGACGCTCACCGTACTACATAGTTATACACATATCATGCTAGAAGAGATAGAAGAGGTTCACATACCTCGCGACGATTATCGACTATTAGCAAAACGCCCACGGCTATAACCCGCTAGCTGGTCCACCTTCTCAAGAGCACATGCTACTCACAGAACATTCAACCTATACAAAGTTACACAAGTCTATCAACGCCTAGACTACTCGGAGAATAAATCTAGATGCAAGATCCTACGGAAAATCGCACTCTTCCCTACCCAAATTACACAAGTCCATCAATACACCCATGTAATTACAGCTCAGCTTCTTCAGCTTAAGTCCAAGGACATCACACAAGCTATGTTCGCTATATATATAGTATACTTCAACTATATATTCCTACAACATGTAATATCCAATTACAATAGGGACAAGATAATTACCTCGATAAGCCCATAATTATCCAAGTATAAATGCCGATCCTTATAACGCTTAGCTCCCACTCCGGTGCTCCAACCCGCTCCAAACAACCCTTAGAAGTCTACGCGACTCTTCTTAATACTCCAACCAACTATGGAGATTTTCCTTAGGGTTTCGTTTGAGACAAAAGGACATACTGTGAGTATTTCCTGACTCTACGATAGAGGTAACTTTGGAATACTACAAGGTATACGGCTAAGGTAATTGGGCATTATAACAATACTGGAGAGTATTTCAACCAAGTGCATGGTGTTACACGAGAACAACACTCAAAGAGAGGGGGTGTTCTCGCTAATGCTCACAGTGAGGGGTTTCGCCAAAGGCCTTCACAAGGGAGAGGCTCTTGGACGAGTCAACAAGAGGAGGAGAGGGTTTCCAAGACTTAGAACAAGTGAAGAGCTGACGAAGTTCATCACATGGGGTATTTATAGTCGGTGAAGGCCAACCAACGGCCAAGATCTAGCTGCTGGGGCAAGTGGAGGCCAAGATATGCCCAAGTGCCCCTAGACCCTACTCCTTAAAACCTCACAAATATCTACACAAATATCTACCAACACTTGCCCACTCAATCGCCCTATCCGCCTTCATCCACCAACGGTAGGGTGCCAAGTGCTGCCCTCTCGCTGGTCCAAAACGTTTGCCTCTCGGAAAAATCCGCAAAAATAAGAAAAGACATAGCCGAATTTTCCTCGCAGTTATGTAAAACGTTTCGTCGAAAACGACTCTAACCGTGTCAGGCACAAATGCCATTCTACCAAGCCACCTAGGCGGGAGACACGTGTCACCCTCCTATTGGCCCAAAATAAAACATCTTCCAAAATATCCACAATGGCCAAAATCTCAAAAACAAAGGGGCCTACAAAACCGTAAATTTCTCCCGTGGGCCCCACGTGACCATTTCCGAAAATAAAATTCCATAATTCTCTAATATTCCAGGAAGTCTAAATACCAAATCTGGGAATCCAATTCCCATTAACGAACCTTTTTCCTTCACAAAACCTAAACTTTTCCGTGGAAAAATCACCTCTTTCTTCCTTTCCAATCTTTCTGTCGTATTCTCGTACGTACGTCCTCGCATACATACCCTGGAACTATGGGGTATAACAACTACAACATGTAATTTCCAATTACAATAGGGGGATAAAGATCATTACCTCGATAAGCCCAAAATTATCCAAGTTTTATAAGTCGATCTTGAGCAACGTTTAGCTCAATTCATACGATCCAACCCGCCTCCAAGCAACCCTTAGAAGTTTCTAAACAACTTCTCTTAACACTTCATCTAAGCTTATGAAGATTTTTCTAGGGTTTTATTTCATGACTAAGGAATAAAGTAGTATTTTCTGCTCTTAGTATAAAGATAACTTTGGAATACTACAAGGATTTTGGCTAAGGTATATGAGATTATAACAATACTTGAAGAAATTCTTTCACAAGAGGGGGTGTTGGACGAGAACCACAAAGGGAGAGAGGGAATTTTTGCCTGGGAAAAAAATTTCATGAGGGATGAATAAAGTCTGCAACAAGGGGGTATTTATAGAGAAATCAATGGCTAGGATCAAAGCAAGTGTATGGTGAGGATTTGGTCCATGGGAGTGGAGTCTTCCAACCAAGTGTCCACCACAACAATGAGACATGTGTCCACCATTAAAATGGGACAAGTGGCTCGCCACTTGTCCACCAAAACGCCCAAACACTGTCCACTCAACCATTCGCCAACACGCTACACGGGGTGACACGTGTCGCCCCCTACTCGTCCAAAATATCTCATCTTCCGAAAATATCCGTAATGCCAAAAATCCGAAAATAAAGTGGGCCCCACAAAACCGTAAATTCTCCCGTGGGCCCCACGTGACCAATTTCGGAAATAAAATTCCATAATTCTCAAATATTCTAAAAAGTCCGAATACCAAATCTGGGAATCTAATTCCATTAACGAACCTTTTTCTTCACAAAATCCGAAACTTTTCCGTGAAAAATCACATCTTTCTTCCTTTCCAATTTTAATGTCGATTCTCGCACGCACGCCCTCATATAGATACTCGAACTACGGTGTAACATTCTTCCCCCCTTAGAAACATTCGTCCCGAATGTTCCTTCTAAGTCTCAAAACATACATGCGCTGGTATAGTCTTCACTACTATACTTACAAAACCACTTATGCCACACCTGGCCATAATATAACACATGCGCAAAACTCCAATCCAAGCCAACGAGGAATCACCTCTAAAATCACAAAAGCTTTCACCTATGGTCTAAAGGATACTCCCTTCGCATCTTCAATTCACAACAAAATGATCTCTTTTATTCTGTTAACACACGTTCACTCCTTTCCTTACTCGTCATACCCTTCTCAGACACCCGAACTCTCTCTAGTACACGCACCATACCCGGGCCATCGCTCAGCTTTCCAAAACTCGAGTCACTACCTCCAAACTTGGTCATTTTACTAGCCTCAAATTCCTTTAAGGCCCTTCCCGCCTTCACGATCCGATTCTCGTCGAACGATCCACGAACTCGCATAACGGTTACCTAAACTGGGCCTTGCACCGCGTGATCCTACCACCGCGGACCACCTCGAACCGACCCCACCTCATTCCGGCCGCGGTTGACCCGCGATCCGCCTCAACCCGACTCGCTATCGCGCCAAACTCTCTCGTTCTCGATCCGAACAATCTTACTAATTCACGCCATGAAAGATACCACTTTATCTCAAACTACCCATGGAATTATCACACAAAACTCCACGTATACTATGCACTCAGACAAAGATCAACCGTAAAATCATCCACTCAAGACGCCTTGCATCCAAGGTCCCAACTGTTATAAATTCTAAGGCTCACCATTTTCTCGCCCCTGCACTTACCCTTTTCAACTACCCATGTTTTCTAATCCACACCTAACACAATGTTATCCGCACATAGCACTACACACGATCTACCATAACGACTAAACAAGTCTCTGGGCTGAAAATATCTCAGAACATCGCCTCACTTTCCTTTGTCGCTCTAATCAAATCCCGCTCGGGCGCATAACTACGTAAGGTGATGAACCACCATCGATCCCGGCGTCGAGTCGTAACATCCGCGCCACTGGCCTGGACAATTTCTCGCAAATGGCCCGCTGGCCGCAAGCATAACAAGCTATCAAGTAGTACGACACTCCCATAAGAACACCTACCACAACGCCATACCGAGCGGGTGGCCTCTCGCTAACACCCTTCCTCCGAACCATCAATCCAAGAATCGACACAGTAGGCTAAGTCATACCACATGTATCCTCTTACTAGGACATTCTTTCTCACACGGCCCTGACGGCCGCTGGTAAAACAAGCATTAGTAAAAAGACGACATTTCCCGGGATGACGTCTACCACATAGTGAACACTGAGGGGAAATCGACCGGCCGCTAGAACCTATGTAAATCGTGAACGAAACCCCGAGTTCTAACCAACTCCTAAATACCCCGAACGCCCCAAGTCCATGGAGGACCACTCAGATCGGGCGGAGGCGCATAACCACCGCCGTTGAAAAGGTCCGCCGAAAGTTACCAAAGGACCTGCCGCTCGCCCTCTTCTCGATCTTGGTTAATCCGCCGATCTCACGTTCCTCGATCACGCGCATAAGCTCAGACGCGGCAATGTCCATGCTCGATCAAGAGCTACTCTTGTACAACCCTTTACTAGATAATCGCCAAGTCTGTGACATATCGGTGCACTCTATCCTCCATGTTCGCCACTAAAGCGGGACATAACGAGCCAATGAGTCAAACTCGATATTGTATTTCAACCGTCGCCTGCTTCGCTCAACATCATAAATCTATTCGCTCGAAGCTCTCTCATCTGCGAGGGCAAGAAGTGTGTAAGAAATGCCTCGAGAACTCGTCCCAACCACCGGAGGCGCATGCTCCCCGGGACGCTTCCCATGAATCAAACCGATCATTGCAGATCACGCAGCCGATGTGAACATACTACCACCGACTCTGTCTCTGAGGACTCGATCACTCTCATGATCCTCTACCACTGTCGTATAAACTCCTGAGGATCATCTCGCCTCGACCCATAGAACTCGGTGGATCGCAACTCCAAAAGTCCCGGTTTCAAACCGCCGGCGATGGGGTGTATTACTGCACCACCACTCGTCTATCCTCATGCTCGCCATGCCGAACTAGTAATCGCCATCTCTCTCGTAACCATATCCTCTGCTCTCGCCGGGACTAGAGGCTCGTATCGTGGTCTCGTAGCACGCTTCTAAACTCTTCGGGGCTAGCGCGCCGCAGAACTCCTCGAATGAAGCATCACCAGTGATGATCGGGCTCGCCCTCACACTCCTCGTGTTCCACTAGCGCCTCCTCGCCGCTCGCCTCGGGCCCTCGGTTGCCTTGCAGAGGCATAACTAGCACAAACGAATACGCGCAGGAGTCCAACTTATAACATTTCTAAGGCACGATCTCGAGTGAGAAAATAAACCAATCCTAAATATCCTGCAGCCTCCCGATTATAGGTGTAGTGCATAACACGCCGATAATCAAGAATCTACTAGATACGGTTCAGACACTTTCCGAGGATTAATCGCTTGATATAACTTTTGTCACGACTTCGACTCGCCCGCGATCGTGCCTTACCCCGGCACCCTAGTGATACAACATCGAGAAAATCAGGAAATAAAAACTCATAAAAGATAAACAATGAAATAAGAAAACAAAGCAACTAAAACGGCATCTTTCTCAGATATATAAATAAAAACTTGACAGCTACATCCTTTACAAACCCCGCCCACACAAGATTACAGCACTTAAGAATTTTTATAACAACTATGACGGGACAGGGCCCCGCCATACCCGTGAATGTACAAGTACCTCCAATCTCAGGGAATCATACCAAAAGATAAGCCTCCGGAGAAACGGAGCTTCCCAAAACGCTGAACTGTGATCCTATGAGCGAGGATCAACAGCTGGTGTACCTCTACCGGCATGAACGCACTTCAAGGAGGTCAAGATAACAGTACCAAGTATGTGAAACTGAAAATACAGTAAATGAAATCATAATAGTCTATATAAAACAGGAGACATATATGATAACCAAACTACGATACACAATATGTAAGCAGTCAAGTCAAGTCAGGGACTCACGCCCGTAAAGTCATCACTCAAATATAACCCGGGAATTTAACCCGCACAACGGCCGCATGCCCCGACATTTTACCTCGGTATAAGCATGGCCATGGAACCATCCTAATGGAAGCATACTCGTGGGCCACCCATCGTGTCAGTATGTCCAAAGGAAATAACAAGATAACACTCCTAATGGAAGATACCGCTGGCCACCCATCGTGTCGTATGTCCAAAAGGAAATAACAAGATAACACTTTAATGGAAGCATACCCGGCCACCCATCGTGTCGTATGTCCAAAAGGAAATAACAAGATAACACTTAATGGAAGCATACCTGGCCACCCATCGTCGGTATGTCCAAAAGGAAATAACAAGATAACAATCATAATGGAAGATACTCGGCCACCCATCGTGTCGGTATGTCCAAAGCAAATAACAAGATAACACTCTAATGGAAGCATACCCGGCCACCCATCGTGTCAAGATGTCCAAAAGGATCGATATAATGGAAGCATACCCGCGGCCACCCATCGTGTCGATGTCCATCATTCAACTGGATAGTCGCCTCCAACGGTAGACGCGAGCACGTAAATACAACACTTGCACAACAAAGGCTATCACCACAAGCATAGGCAAGTTCAACATACTCATAGACTTTCATTTTATTACAACAAATCCGATTTTAACCCCAAGGTACTACGTATTTTAACTCTTTAAAAGATCCATTTCTTTCACAAAAAGTCACACGATACCCGTAGTATCAAAATAGAGTAACTATCTTTTTAAGTAAACCAAAACAATTTCCATATCTTCTTTTCGAATAAACCAACTTAAGACAAAACCATGACTTCCTTTTAAACCATTTTAAGACAAAACCATGTCTTTCTTTAAAACCAAAACACTTTAATTTCCTCAAGTCTCTTTTCTTTTAGAAAACAAGTTCCTTACTTTGGAATTTAAGAAAAATCAATACTTGTTATTAATGATCTTATTAAAGCAACCATGATCTAGGAAATGTAATACAATTTTGTCTTATCTTAGCTTCTATGCAGATGGAGGTTTCTACTGGTTTTAATATAATTAATTATTTGTCAATACATTTTCCTTTATTAACGCTGCAGTGGTTTGTTCGATACTTATTCTCATTTCCGAAATCAATATAACTTATTCCTTTTTAAAACCCAATTACCCATTTCTCATAAATGCGTTTCACAACTTTAACACAAACCAAGTCCTTAATATTTCACATCAAGTCATTTAAAAGTCAAGTCTCTTATCTTTTAAAAACCACATACCATTTCTTTACCTACATAAAGTTGTTATAACAAACTTCCCATAAAGCCGTTATAACACTTTATGTTTTAAACCAACCAAATTGTTAGCACACGTGACGCTCACCGTACTACATAGTTCACAACAATCATGCTAGAAAAGATAGGAAGAGGTTCACATACCTCGCGACGATTATCGACAATTAGCAAAATGCCCCAAAGTACTATAACCCTGCTAGCCTTTTCCACCATTCAAGTAATACGCTACTGTAGTACTTCAACCTATAAAGGCCACAAAACGCCTATCAACCTCTAGATCTCTTCAGAGAACAATTCAAAGCACAAGGTCATTATTCTACGGAAAATTCGCAAGACCTCCTCCCCGTAACCACATAAATCTCCTCCTCTATCAAGGCCCGCTACTAAGCCAACAACTCGAGGGTTACATCGTCTAACCTGACGTACAACATCGCCCCACAATAATACTACAAGTCTCATCAGAATACAAACTCAATGTAAATACTGATTCAATTATTATCAATATTCATTCTATATATAGTATACTCAACTATACATTACTACAACATGTAATTTCCAATTACAATAGGGGGATAAAAATCATTACCTCGATAAGCCCAAAATTATCCAAGTTTTATAAGTCGATCCTGAGCAACGTTTAGCTCCAATTCCTTACGCTCCAACCCGCTCCAAGCAACCCTTAGAAGTTTCTAAACAACTTCTCTTAACACTTCATCTAAGCTTATGAAGATTTTTCTAGGGTTTTATTTTCATGACTAAGTAATAAAGTAGTATTTTCGGGCTCTTAGTATAAAGATAAATTTGGAATACTACAAGAGATTTTTGGCTAAGGTATATGAGATTATAACAATACTTGAAGAAATTCTTTCACAAGAGGGGGGGGGTGTTGGACGAGAACCACAAAGGGAGAGAGGGGGAATTTTTGCCTTGGAAAAATATTTCAAGTGAGGATGAATAAAGTCTTGCAACAAGTGGTATTTATAGAGAAATCAATGGCTAGGATCAAAGCAAGTGTATGGTGAGGATTTGGTCCATGTGGGAGTGGAGTCTTCCAACCAACTGTCCACCACAACAATGAGACATGTGTCCACCACAAAAATGGGACAAGTGGCTTGCCTCTTGTCCACCAAAACGTCCAAACACTTGTCCACCAACCATTCGGCCAACATGGCCACATGGGGGTGACACGTGTCGCCCCCCTACTCGTCCAAAATATATCATCTTCCGAAAATATCCGTAATGCCAAAAATCCGAAAATAAAGTGGGCCCCACAAAACCGTAAATTCTCCCGTGGGCCCCACGTGACAAATTTCGGAAATAAAATTCCATAATTCTCAAATATTCTAAAAAGTCCGAATACCAAATATGGGAATCCAATTCCCATTAACGAACCTTTTTCTTCACAAAATCCGGAAACTTTTCCGTCGAAAAATCACATCTTTCTTCCTTTCCAATTTTAATGTCAGATTCTCACATGCACGCCCTCATATAGATACTCGAACTACGGGTGTAATAAATGAGTGGTTTGTTCGATACTTAATCTCATTTCCGAAATCAATATAACATTATTATTCAAAACCAAGTACTCATTACTCACGAATGAGGTTTCACAACTTTCCACACAATTCAAGTTCTTCACATATCAAATCAAGTCAAATATAAGTCAAGTCCCTTATCTTTTTTTTAAAATCAATAAGCCATTCTTTTACCTACATAAAGTTGTTATAATTAACTTCCCATAAAGCCATTATAACACTTTATGTTTTAAACCAACCAATTTTGTTTAGCACACGTACGTCTACCGTACTACATAGTTTAAAATAATCATGCTAGAAAAGATAGGAAGAGGTTCACATACCTCGCGACGATTATCGACAATTAGCAAAACGCTCCAAAGTACTATAACCTTGCTAGCCTTTTCCACCCTTCAAGTAGAATACGCTACTCGTAGTACTTCAACCTATAATGGCCATGAAACGTCTATTAACTTCTAGATCCCTTCGTAGAATATTCCTAAGTACAAGGTTCCATTTCTTACGGAAAATTCGGCAGCACCTCCCCCGTTTCTACTCAATTTTCCACCTTTTCCAAGGCCCGATAACCGTAATTAACATACTATAATTAAGGTGCACTAATACCGAGATTTAAAGAAGGGGATAACACGCCCAAACGGAACACGATTAACAATCTCTCCTTCATAACAATAATAACTAAAGAAGGGGATAACACGCCCAAACGGAACACGATTAACAATCTCTCCTTCATAATAATAATAATAACTAAAGAAGGGGGTAACACGCCCAAACGGAACGTGATTAACAATCTCTCCTTCATAATAACAATAAGTAAAGAAGGGGATAACACGCCCAAATGGAACGTGATTAACAATCTCTCCTTCATAATAACAATAAGTAAAGAAGGTCCAAAGTAAATATAGTCCAAAGTAGATACGGTCCTTAAGTTGGGGTCCTTGGCCAACTTTTACAATTTTACTTATCCACTTACTTCATTAGTCCTTCAACTTATATTCCAATCTTATTACAAGTTATAGTTCCTTTGTGGTTAACCTCTTAGTAAGTAATGGATACATTTTTACCATTTTAATGGATAATATGTCAATTCTCCTTTTAACATCTTAACAAGATCCAAATCTTTCTTTATATCTTATAGTCCATAATATACTTCCAATATATGTATAATATCCATATATACCTAATAATAAACTTCACAAAGAGGTTAAGGTTCATTACCTCAAGATAGTCCAAAAAACGTGACTGTCCAGATTTTTAGCCACTGCTTCGTCAGCTGAACTTGTAACGTCGATAACTCTCTACTCCAGTATCCTATCGACGAGCGGTTTGTTGAGTTGTAAACTAGACTCGACGAAATTCATTTTAGGCTTTTGAAACACCCAAAAACTCCTAATATGCTAGGAGATATTCCCTTCCAAACATGACTAAAAATCTGTCCAAAACAGTCCCGAAAATCTGCCCACTCTCGGCCAAGGGGTTTTTTTTTTTGAGGCTAGGGGTGTGAAATCTTGTCTAACTCTTGGTTAATAATCTTTCTAATACATTAAGGAAGAACACTTATAAGTTTAAGAATTTTTGGACAACATTTGGTTAAGGAAGGGGGGGGGGGTTGGATGAGAACTATAGGAAAGGGAGAGAAATATTTTCAAGTCTTGAAATATACTAAGTGTGGAAGATTTTCATCAACTAAAGGGGTTTATATAGCACAACCAAGGGTTAGGATTGAAACATGTGTATGGTATATATGTGTTTGTGTAGGTTCCTTTCCACACTTGTCCTACAAAAGCCATGCAAGACCTTGACCATTTGACTTGCCCACAAACTTGCAAAAACCATCCAAGGTGCCATGCAATACCATGCAAGACTTTTGGCCACTTGGCTTGCCCACTTGTCCACTCAATTTCGTCCAACATGGCCCAATCTAGGGGTGACACTTGTCGCCCTCCTATTGGTCCAAAATATTTTATCTCTCGAAAAAATTCTATAATCGTAAAAATAGTGAAAACGCAAAATTTCCTTCACAAGGTTCGGAATAATTTTCGTCGGAAAACAATTCTTTCATTCTTACCCTAATTAGGGCGCGTACATTCGTACGTACGTCCTCACATACATACTCCGGAACTACGGGGTATAACATTCTCCCCCCCTTAGAAACATTCGTCCCGAATGTTCCTTCAAGATTCAAATAACTCAGATAACGGCATAGTCCCTCATAACTTGAACAGTTTGCAAAATGCCACATATGACCACAATACAACGTACGCGCAAAAACTCACATCCGAGCCAACGAAGAATCATCTCTAAAGCGTATAACAATACTATTATCTCCACCCATAGTCCAAAGGATACTTTCTTCACCTCTTTACTTTATAAAAAGGACACTTCCATCTTCTTCACACATCTTCGCTTTCTTTTCTTACTGCTGCATTCTCCTCGCACACTCGAACTCTTCCTAATATACGATCACATTTCTCATTACTTCAGCTTTTAAAATATCGGTTACTATCCTTAACTTGGTCGCTATTAATCGGGAACACTGGATGGATCTCCGATACTCTTCCGAATCATAGCAACATGAAAGACGGACGTCTTCGCCTCCTAAGTCGGACGGCAAGGCTAACTTATAGGCAACCCGCCTATTCTATAAATGATCCGAAGGCCCAAAGTACCTCGCTAAGTTTCCGCTTCCAAATCTCGTCACACCCTTCCGGGTTGGTACCTTCAAGAAGACCCACCGTCAACCTGAACTCCAAGTGTTGACGCCGATTATCCGCAAGACTTCTGTTGACTCTGAGCTGCTAATAACCTCCTCTGGATAAGCTTCGCCTTATCCTCATTCTACTGAATCAAGTATGGACCAACTATCTGAACCTTGCCAACATCGAACCAATCGACCGGCAACCTATACTTCCGCCCATACAAGGCTTCATAAGGCGTCATCCGAACACTGAAATGGTAACTATTATAATACTCACTTAACACGAGGCAAATAATCCTCGCCGCTCCCCCGAAATCAAAACACCGGCCCGTAATCTATCCTCAAATGTCTGGATAAAACGTGTTGTTTGTCCGTCGGCCCGAGGGTGAATGCAATACTGAGACTCACCTGAGTTCCTAACCTCGCCTGGTAAAACCTCCAGAAAAGAAAATAGCCGTAAACTGGGCTCCACTGCCTGTCATAAAATAAAAGTAGGAACCCCGTGCAGCCTTACAACCTTCCTGATATATAACATCTCGCATAACCCTCCGCCGAGTAAATCGCGATCGGAAGACAAGATGGGCTGACCTCATCGGCCCGACATCGTCAAACGCATCCACGAACTCGTACGATGGTTACCTAAACTTGGGCCTAACACCCTCGTAATCCTATCACCTAGCGGGACCACCTCAAACTGACCCCACCTCAATCCGGGCTACGGGTTGACCCGCGAAATGGCCTCAACCCGACCCATTATCGCTCTAAATTCTTGTTCCCGTCCGGGACAATCTTACTATTCTCGTCATGAAAATCACCACTTCTATCTTGCTCGACCTATGGAATTATCCTACAATACATTTCACGCATACCAAGTACTTCGACAAAGACTAACTGTAAAATCTTTTACTCAAGATGGCCTCACATCTAAGGTCTTAACTGTTATAATATTCTAAGGCTCACAATTTCCCTGCCCCTAAACTTACCTTTTTAACTAACCATGTTCTCTAAATCACAATTTTACACAGTGCTTATCCAAACATAACACTTTAACATAAAATCATCATATCACGCATACAAATCTCTAGAGGGTTAAGGATATACATGTAACTACTGCTTCACCCTAATCATAGTCCTGCCCTGCAGGGCGCATAGCAAAAGAAAGTGATGAACCAGCCACTGATCCCGAAGGCTGAGTCTCTACATCCGCGCTACCTCTGGTTGGACAATTTCTTGCAAAATGGCCCTGCTGGCCGCATGTATAACAATCTCCCAAACCAGCACGACACTCCCCCTCGATGACACCTACCACAACGGCCACACCGAGGTGGGGGTGGCCTCCTCTGGCTAACACCCCTTTCTCTCCGAACCATTGAATCAAGAACCACCCGTAGCCGAGTCATCCCACCTGTATCCCCCCTACTAGGACATTCTCTCCTCACATGGCCCTGCCGGCCGCAGGTAAAACAAGCATTGGTAAAAAGACGACATTTCCCAGAATGACGCCCACCTCATAGTGAACACTGAGGGAAAATTGAATCTGGTTGGCTAGAACCTATGTAAATCTGTGAACCAAAAACCCTGGAGCTCTGACCAACTCCTGCATACTCCAACGCCCCAAGCTGTGAGGACCACTCAGACTTGGAGGAGGCGATAACGATCTGTCAGCCGAGGAGGTCCGCCTCGAAAGTTACCAAAGGACCTGCTGTTCGCCTCTTCACGACCTCGTTAATCCGTCGATCTCACGCTCTCACCGCTGCATAAGCTCAGACGCGGCAATGTCCATGCTCGATCAAGAGCTACTCTTGTACACCCTTTACTAGATAATCGTCTGGCCCGTGATATATCGGCGCACTCTATACTCGCTTGCTAAAATCCTAGCTAGTAACAGTCCGTCCTTTGTAATCCATACTCTCGCCTCGGCCGCGAATCAAGGCTCATATATCCCGCCGCAGAGGAATCGCCGCCGTGTTAAACTCACTGGCGACGCCACGTAACTCTCTAAATGAAGCACCACCTCGTGATGGCCGGGCCTCGTGCCTCGCATTTTCTCGTGTTCTACTCGCACTCCTTCGCCGCTTTGCCCTTCGCCGGGTTGCCTGCGTGGAGGCATAATCGGTAAAAGAAATCGTCGAGGGGTCCAACTTATAACACCTCTAAGGCACGATCTTAGAGTGAGAAGAATGAAACCAATCCTAAATGCCCGCAGCCTCACGATTATAGATGTGGTGCACAACACACCGATAATCAAGACTTACTGAACACGGTCTCAGACACTTTCCGAGGACTAATCGCTTCGATACCACTTTTGTCACGACCGATCCGGGCGTGATCGTGCCTACCCGCACCCAAGTAGACATACATCGAGTAACCGGAATATAAACTTGCAAACATGAAATGAGGTAAAATAAGAATGGATCATCCAAAGAAAAGTCGCTTTCGGCATGAATATATATACCAAAACTTGAGCCATATCCTTTACAACCCCGCCACAACAAGATTACTGCACTTCTAAGAATTTCTATAACAACTATGACGGACAGGCCCCGCCATACCCCGAATGTACAAGTACCTACAATCTCGTGGAATCATACCAAAAGATAAGCCTCGAGAAATGGGGCTTCTGTCACGACCAGACCAGGCTCGCGATCGTGCCCTACCCGCACCCCGGTCAGGTATACATCCGAGAATAGCAATGAACATACATATAAACTTAGACAAGAACAACAACAAAGCCACCGATAAGGCCACCTTCCGTAAAATATACTCAAACCGTAAATAATAAGACATTTTATTTTTGTTTCTTTACAACCCAAACCACAATGTGACTACAGCACTTAAGAATAACAACTCGGCGACAGGCCCCGCCATACCCCGAATGAATAACAATCGACAATACCAGGATAAGCCTCCGAAATGAAGGAGCTTTCAACACCGAACGGTGATCCTAAGAGCGAGGATCGAACTGCACTTTACACTCGCAGATTGAACGCAGCCCAGCGAGGTCGATAACATGTACCAAATATGTGAAACTGAAAGTAATGTAATGAAATCATAAGTCTAAATAAAACTGGAGACATGTATGATAACTCAATTAAAAGACATCTGGCCTTACTAACAATGAGTAAAATAGAGTATACTTACAATATAAAGTAGGAAAGCTCACGATCTAAGCAGGACCACCCGCCCGCGGTGTCATTAAGCAATCCTATTCTGACTATTTCACCCGTAGATCCGGTGGACCCGCGTGAGGTATTCCTCGCACGGGACTATTTCACCCGCATAAGCCCTTACGGACTCGCATGACGATTCCTCGTGATAGGTCGGACCCGCCCGCATGGGACTATTTCACCCGCATAAGCCCTACGGACTCGCATGAGGTATTCCTCGCATCGTGGGTAGCAAATCCACGGAACTATGCAATGCCACAAACCCGGGGAATGACCCCGCAACGAATAATATATCACTAGCACAATTCCGGCTACTACACATAACATAAGCACTACCGGCTTATCATACAATACATAAGCAAGTTAAGAAATCTCCTAACTTCTTATTATTCTTGTTTATATACACTCTCATTTTAGTTTACCTAAGGCACTATCATGTCTTTTATAAAAATCCGGGAATTTAACCCAAAGTACTACGTACTTCTATTCTTTAAAATGACTCATTTCATTATACAACTTCCAAGATACTAATAACCGTAGTATCAAGTTACAATTTCTTTTCAAGACAAGTCACAATACTTTTAGAAATAAAATTAGGCTTCTAAATCAAGTGACTTCTTTTCTTGTAAAAACCTTAGGCAATTGATGCCTTTAAAACAAATTGCCTTTCAATAAATCAAGCCATTTATCTTTCCATAAAGCCAATATAACCAACTCCCCATAAAGTCGTTATATTCACTTTATACCTTAGTCAAGTACAATTTCCTTTCCAAGGGACTTATACGTTTAATAATGAAACAAGTATCACATTCTTTAAAACTCTTCAAGTCCCTTAACATACTTAAGTTACTTAGAGTAAACCACTCTTTAAACTTTCCATAAAAACAAGTATCAAAATACTTTCAACATACTTAAAGTCTCTTAACTTTTGAAAACCAAGATATCCTTATAATATAAACAAGTGAGTCAATTCCTTAACTCAAACAACTTGGGCATTCTTAAAATAAGCCAAGGATATCAAATAGACTAGATTTGTCCAACTCTCAGACGCTCACCGCACTATACATTTACAACTTAATCATGCTCAAGAGATAAGAAAGTTCCACATACCTCTTCGGTTTAATCCACTTGCTAAGTCCAATCGCCGTACGTAGTATGTCAACCTATAATGACCATAGTACGTCTATTAACTTCTAGTTTCAAACGTAGAATATTCCAAGTGCAAGTCACTAAATTCTACGGAAAATCGGACAAAGACTTCCTTTGTTTTTACTAACTTTGCCACCTTTTTCAAGGCCGAATACAATAACCAAACAGCCCCAATTGGCTCACCACAATTTATAAGGTAGTTCAATACAAGTGAATAACCAAACAGCCCCAATTGGCTCACCACAAACGATAACAAACTAGTCTAAGCTATAATGTCAATTCATAATTAGGCAACAATACAAATCGCTTCCAATTCCTTTTTAATCCAAGTGGTTTAGTATAACATGATATCAAGCCGCAATTAATAATAGCTACTACATTCCTCAAGTAGGTAAACATGCGACGATTCTAATTAACGACCAAAATTGTATTTCAATTTCAAAAGGCTAATCATGTCCTTTTCGGTCCTAGGCTTCTACAATCCATGTCACTTATCAAACTTCATAACACAAATCACATGATCACTTATAACTTATCATAACATGAAATCTTCAATTACAAAAGTAAAACGAAGATTATACCTCAATTAGCCCAATTATGATCCAAGATCACAAGTCGCTCCTTAGCAACTTAAGCTCCTCCTTTCGACGTTCCAATCCACTCCAAGCAACCCTTAGAAGCTTATAAAAGACTCATCTTCAAGTTTCAACTTCAAAGTTGAACAACCCTTTAGGTTTTCGCCTTGCGACTAATACGAAAACACCACATTTCCGGGATCTTTCTATTGAGAAACACTTACAATACCCTTAGGTACCTTGGTTTAAAGTGGGGAGATCATTGGACAACAATTGAATTTTTTTATTTTGAAACCCTCCTAAAACCGAGAGCCTCTATTGAGTTCTTCCAAATTTTTGTAAAATTTTGTCTAAGTGTTATGCCTTGTCTTGCACTAGTATACATATATAACAAGATGGAGGGTCAAGATTAGAACAAATGGGTGGTTAGGATGCACTTCACAAGGATCAAGCCAAGTGGCATTGACTTGGTCAACAATGTCAAGCTCTTGCCTTTGCAAGACTTGATCTTTTAAATTATGGTCAAATGACCATTTACCCCATGTCAATTTCGTCCAAGAGTAATAAGGGGGGGTGACACGTGTCGCCCTCCCGTTCGTCGCAATATTTCATTTTCCGAGAAATTCCAAAATTCCGCTAAATTATACTCGTCTCGAACCTTAACATTTTTGAATTCTTACGTACCTTCTTATAAACATATCCTGGAAATTCCGGGGTGTAACACTTCCCAAACGCTGAACTGTGATCCTACGAGCGAGGATCAACGACTGATGTACCTCTACCTGCGCAGATGAAAGCAATTTCAAGGAGGTCGATAACAGTACCAAGTATGTGAAACTGAAAATACAGTAAATGAAATCATAATAGTCTATATAAAACAGGAAACGTATATGACAATCAAAATGCGTTTCACAAAGCCTGGAAAATCAACAAGAGTAATGAACATCAACATTGTCTCTAAAAAGATACCATTTCACAATTTGTAAACAATCGTGTCAAGTCAGTGACTCACGCCTCAATGTCATCACTCAAATATAACCATAACATTTTAAAACCAATTCACAAATATGCATTTAAACAACCAAGTTAACTGCATATAGTGCCACATCACAAACAAGAGCAATAATAGATATAATGTAATCGGGTCTTTTCTAGGTCGCGAATGATCAAGCAAGACCAATCGCCCATAGTATCATTATGCGTGCCTAATCTGAGTCCCGCATCCGCATAGGCGGTAGGCCCGCATGAGGTATTCTCGCATCGAGGTAGCTAATCCTCGTGATCATCCTGGACTCTCGAGTCCGCGTGGCCACATAGACCGCGTGAGGTATTCTCGCACACAACTCGAACTCCCGCAGCCTCCGCATAGGTCCTCGACCCGCATGAGGTATTCCTCGACGGTGGGGCGACAACCCTGTATCATGTCAAGAGGTGAGTGGTATAATACTATCACAACGGCTTATCGTTAAACAACGTAAGCACAACAAGAATAACCTCCTTACACAAACATCACAAGAATCGAACACAACGGCTTATCGTCAAACAACATAAGCATAACAAGAACAACCTCCTTACACAAACATCACAAGACATTAACACACGTAGCATCATAACATGTTCACTTTATCAAGCCAACAAGAAAGTATTACAAGGCCATCACAAAACATAGGCACGTTACTCACACAAGGTACTTTCATTTCATGTCAACATTTCGGTTTTAGCCCCAAGGTACTACATACTTTAACTCTTTAAAAAGAGTCATTTCTTTCACAAAAGTCACACGATACCCGTAGTATCAAAATAGCGTAACTATCTTTTTAAGTGAACAAAACAATTTCCATACCTTCTTTTTAAACCAACTTAAGACAAAACCATGCCTTTCTTTTGAACCAAAACACTTCAAGTTCTCAAGTCTCTTTACTTTTAGAAGACAAGTTCCTTACTTTGGAATTTAAGAAAAATCAATACTTGTTATTAATGACCTTATTAAAGCAACCGTGATCTAGGAAATGTAATACAATTTTGTCTTATCTTAGCTTCTATGCAGATGGAGGTTTCTACTTGTTTTAATAATATTAATTATTTGTCAATATAGTTTCCTTTATTAACGATGCAGTGGGTTGTTCGATATTTATGCTCATTTCCGAAATCAATATAACATTATTATTCAAAACCAAGTACTCAAATTATTTGTCAATATATTTTCCTTTATTAACGCTGCAGTGGTTTGTTCGATACTTATTCTCATTTCCGAAATCAATATAACATTATTATTCAAAACCAAGTACTCATTACTCACGAATGAGGTTTCACAACTTTCGACACAATTCAAGTTCTTCACATATCAAATCAAGTCAAATATAAGTCAAGTCCCTTATCTTTTTTTTAAAATCAATAAGCCATTTTTTTACCTACATAAAGTTGTTATAATTAACTTCCCATAAAGCCATTATAACACTTTATGTTTTAAACCAACCAATTTCGTTTAGCACACGTACGTCTACCGTACTACATAGTTTAAAATAATCATGCTAGAAAAGATAGGAAGAGGTTCACATACCTCGCGACGATTATCCACAATTAGCAAAACGCTCCAAAGTACTATAACCTTGCTAGCCTTTTCCACCCTTCAAGTAAAATACGCTACTAGTAGTACTTCAACCTATAATGGCCATGAAACGTCTATTAACTTCTAGATCCCTTTGTAGAATATTCCTAAGTACAAGGTTCCATTTCTTACGGAAAATTCTAAAGACTCTCCCCGCTTTCTACTCAATTTTCCACCTTTTCCAAGGCCGATAACCGTAATTAACTTACTATAATAAGGTGCACTAATACCGAAATTTAAAGAAGGGGATAACACGCCCAAATGGAACGCGATTAACAATATCTCCTTCATAACAATAATAACTAAAGAGGGGATAACACGCCCAAACGGAACGCGATTAACAATCTCTCCTTCATAACAATAATAACTAAAGAGGGGATAACACGCCCAAACGGAACGCGATTAACAATCTACACGATTTTAAGGCGGTGCGTAATGATTAGATATTTACAGGACCACGAGGACCTTGATTGTGGTTGTGACTCCAAGGAAAGTTTATTGAAGGAGATAAGTTCTCTCCCTACATAAAAGGATAGTCTTACGTATTATGGGGTTATGGGTACCCATGTCGTTAGGACGGATGGGGAGATCGTAAGGTCTTCGGTATCGCCATGCCATAAGTTACGCTTTAGATAACCGGAAAGGTATTGGGTCGGAACTTAAGAATGACGTTACGAAATGGTCGAGGAAGTGTCATAAGGATAAAAATGCAGACAGTACGCATGTATGAAACTGTATGATCATGGATCAAGATAGAAATCTTGACAAGTCATTGGATTATGTAATACCGTGAATTGAGGTTGAACACCGGACTATAAGCTCTACGAGCTGAGAGAGGATAATAGGATTACTACTTGACAAGATCAAGGAAGTCTTCCCCCTAAATTGTGATTGGCAGGAAGTCTTAGCCATGCGGCAAGCAAAGGAATTAGATCCAAGTATAGTAACCAAGTTTGGTTGCAACAGAGAAAGGGAAACAGGAACCATAACTGAGATTAAGGATGCCCGAATATTTCGCAAGTACAAGAAAGGCTTCCAGTTATTGGAAGAGAAGTTGACCACGACTACAGTTCTAACCCCTCTTGAGAGACTAGAGGGTTAGGGTATTATTGTAACACGTTGGATGTTGGGCTAGGTTGTGTGCTGACGCAACACGATAAGGTTAGAGCTTGTGTTTCCCGGCGGTTAGGGAAGCAAGAAAGGAATTACGTTACTCACGATTTAGAGTCGGCGCTTAATCGCACTTGAAGATTTGGAGGCAATTCCTTATATAGATTTCATGTGGATATTTGCGTAGACCACAAGAAACTCCGGTATATCTTCAGACTGAGGCAGCTGAATTTGCGACAGAGACGGTGGTTAGGGTTACTCAAGGATTGTGATATTGATATCCTATACCACCCAGGGAAGGCCAATGTAGTTGCAGATGCCCTTAGTCGCAGATCGATGGGTAGTCCGTCGAAGTGCGCGGGGAAGAAGGACATGGTCCGCGAGTTACATCAGCTAGCGAGCCTTGGGGTTCGATTGGTTGATTCTGATAGTGATGGAATTCGGGTTCGAGGGGTTGCCGAGTCTTCCATCGTCGAGGAGGTGAAGAGGCGACAGTATGAGGATCCGATTATGGTACGGTATCGAGTTACGGCTCTTCGGGAGGAGAAGAGTCTATTTGAGGTAGCACCTGATGGGGTGCTAAGATTTGAGGGCAGGTTGTGTGTTCCCAAGGTGACAGGACTTCGTCAGCAGATTCTGGGGGAGGCACACAGTGCTCGTTATTCTATTCATCCGGGGTCGACTAAGATGTACCATGACCTCAGATGTGTGTATTGGTGGGACGGCCTGAAGAGGTACGTGGCAGGTTTTGTTGCACCGTGTCCTATTTGTCAGCAGGTTAAGGTTGAGCACCAGAAGCCCGGTGGGCTGTTACAGGCTATTGATATTCCGACTTGGAAGTGGGAGGTGGTAAATATGGATTTTATTACAGGGCTACCTACCAATCAGAGGAAGCATGATTCCATTTGGGTTATCGTCGACAGGCTGACGAAATCAGCCCACTTTATTCCAGTCAGGACGACTTTTTCGGCCGAGGACTATGCTAGATTGTATATCAGGGAGATTGTGAGGCTGCACGGAGTTCCTATATCGATTATTTCAGACAGAGGAGCCCAGTTCACGGCTAATTTCTGGAGGTCTTTCCAAAAGGGATTAGGGACGCAGGTAAGTCTCAGTACGGCGTTTCATCCTCAGACCGACGGACAGGCCGAGCGCACTATCCAGACACTTGAGGATATGCCGTGGGCTTGTGTTATTGATTTCAGGGGTAGCTGGGAGGATCATTTACCTCTTGTGGAAGTATGCTTATAACAACAGCTACCATTCTAGTATCCAGATGACGCCTTTTGAGGCCTTATATGGGAGGAAGTGTAGGTCACCGATAGGTTGGTTTGAGGTGGGAGAAGTTCAGTTAGTCGGGCCAGACTTGGTACAGCAGGCAGTGGATAAGGTGAAGCTTATCCAGGAGCGGTTATTGTCAGCTCAGAGTCGACAGAAGTCGTATGCAGATCATCGGCGTCGACACCGAATTTGAGGTAGATGATTGGGTTTTTCTAAGGTATCGCCACGGCGGCGTGATGAGATTTGGAAAGAAGGGAAGCTTAGCCCAAGGTACATTGGGCCGTGACGATTGTCCGTAGGTAGGCAGGTTGCCTATGAGTTAGATCTGCCGTCCGATTTGGAGGCGGTACATCCAGCTTTTCCATGTGTCCATGCGGAAATGTATTGGAGACCCATCTAGAGTGCACCGGTTCATGATGTCCAAGTGACAGAGGAGTTATCGATGAGGAGAGTCCCATAGCGATACTCGATCGTCAAAGTTAGACGACTTCGGACGAAAGACGTGGCTTCCGTCAAGGTCTTATGGCGGAACGAGAACAGGGAGGAAATGACGTGGGAAGCAGAGGATGACATGATGAAGAAGTACCCTCACTTATTCCCTATACCTCCAGGTAACCTACTTTCCTGCTTGTTAGTTTTGGTTTAGCAATTGTGCTTGAGTTTTGTTGTGGCCGTGTGGAGCGTCTTTATTTGAGTCTATGTCGATATTGTGATTTGGGTAAGCCTAGAAGGAACATTCGGGACGAATGTTTCTAAGGGGGGGAGAATGTTATACCCCGTGGTTCAGGCCGTGCGTATGGGGCCATGCGGAAGGAGTTAGGACTCGAAATCAGAAAAACTTCGGTCAGGCCTCACGCGCGCAAGGCGGAATCTGCCGCGCGCCGAATGGCGCGCGCCGATCGCAGGCCGCGCGCCAGGCGGGATCTCTGCGAGTTAGTGGAAATTTCTGCACTGTTTTGTTTTAAAAGAGGCCATGGGTGGGTGCCAAGTGTCCCCCCCCCCCGCTGAAAGGTTGCATGCCGTCTAGTGACCAAGTCTTGAAGACTGGGTCATCTGTTCATCTTTCATCTCTCTCTCTCTCTAAGCTAAAATGCTCTCCCTTCTCTCTAGAAAATCAAGAGAAACTCCAAGCTTAAGGAAAATCTGAAAAGGGTGTTAAGAAGGAAAGTTAAATGCAAGCTTGTGGAGGTTGTTGTGGTGGTATTCTTGAAAAGGAGGCTAGCAAATTGTTGGAATAATTTTGGCTAAAGCTCCAAAGGTAACATTTCTTCTCAGAGCTAGTTATTGGTGTTGCATGTGAAGAATAAGGAATTTGTAGTGGTAACGAATGCTCTTAGAATCATTGCATGTAAGAAAAATGGTTTGGATATGAAGGATTGGTTAAAGAGATATTATGAGCATGTTGTAGCCTACAAACCACTTTAGAATTGTTAAGTATATTGTTTTACCTATTGGGGCAGAATTTTACACACCTAAGATTGGTTGTGTAATCCTTTGAAATATTGGATTGTTGGGCCTTAAATGTGGCGTTTGGTTATTGAATTCGCCTTGAAAAAGGTGGCAAAGTATGTAGAAACAAAGGAAATGCTGCGATTTTCCTTAGGAATTAGTAACTTGAATTTGGAATTTCTACATTGAAATTAGGGGTTAATAAACGATTATGGTCATTATAGGTTGACATATTACGCATGTATTTTGACTTAGCAAGTGGATTAACCAAGAGGTATGTGGAACTTTCCTATCTCTGAGCATGAGTAGTTGTACCTATGTAGTACGGTAGACGATAAGATTTGATATCTTTCACTTGTTTTAAAGTATATTGGTACTTGTTTCATTTTAAAAGTATAAGTCCCTTGGATTTAGGGAAAATGTATTTGACAAAGGAATAACGCTAATATAATGACTTTATGGGAAGTTGGTTATATTAGTTTTTGAGAGGTTCACAAAGAAAGGTTTACTCTAATTAAAACAAGTACGGGTAAAGGATTTGAAACTAAGAAAGGTGAATTGATTTTTAGGCATTGGTTGCCTAAGGTTTTAAAGGAAATGAAGTCACTTGATTTAGAAGCTTATTATATTTCTAAAAGGAAATGTGACTTGTTTTGAAAAGAAATTGTAACTTGACACTATGGTGTTTAGTATCTTGGAATTTTTGTATAAAAAGGAGTTATTTCTTAAAAGGTTAGAAGTACATGGTACTTGGGTTAAATTTCCGGATTTTCTATTAAAAGACATGTTAGTGCCTTAGGTATACTAAAATGAGAGGATATATTAATAATGTTAATAAGAAGTTAGGAGATTTCTTAACTTGCTTATGTTATGATATGATAAGCCGGTAGTGCTTATGTTATGATATGATAGGCCGGTAGGGCTTATGTTATGATATGATAGGCCGGTAGTGCTTATGTTATGATATGATAAGCCGGTAGTGCTTATGTTATGATATGATAGGCCGGTAGGGCTTATGTTATGATATGATAGGCCGGTAGTGCTTATGTTATGATATGATAAGCCGGTAGTGCTTATGTTATGATATGATAGGCCGGTAGTGCTTATGTTATGATATGATAGGCCGGTAGTGCTTATGTTATGATATGATAGGCCGGTAGTGCTTATGTTATATATGATAGCCGGATGAGCTATGTTATATATATATTATTACGGGTAAACCCCGGGTTATCCTTGTTATTTCCTTTGGACATACTGACACGATGGGTGGCCCACGGGTATGCTCCAATAGGATGGTTTACTACTTATGCCATGGATTTGTTACCCATGATGCGAGCGCGCTTGTACTCACGCGGATCCGGTCCACGGGATCCACGCGGTGAAATAGTCCCACGCGAGTGCGGCGATGGTACTCATGCGGGTCCACAGGATCCATGCGGGTGAAATAGTCCACGACGCGGATGACCTCATGCGGGTCCACAGACCTATGCGGGTGAAATAGTCCTGAGAGTAGGATTGTTTAATGACGCTACGCGAGGTACCTGTTTTGATCATGAGCTTCCTATTTTTACGCAGATATATATATACATTTGTTACTCTCATTGTTAGTAAGGCACTGCAAAGTAAACTTTTTTTCGCCTATAACTCCAAATTATATTTTGACTTATGATATTATTACAGATTTTCCGCCGCATATTTGGTACATGTTGTATTGACCTCCTCGGGCGCGTTCATGCCGCAGTTGAGGTTCATAGCTTGCGATCCGCACTCTTAGGATCACGGTTCGTTCTGGAAGGCTCCATTTCTCCGAGGCCTCGCTTTTGGTACGGTTCCTCGAGGTTGTAGACTTTTGTACATTCAGAGGTATGGCGGCCCTGTCCGTCATAGTGTTATACCTTCTGTGAGGCTTGTAGTCCGCTATGAATTGGGGTGTAAGGATGTAACTGTTCGTTTTATTATATTTAGAGGTAGCCACTTTGGGTTAGCCTGTTTTATATTCTTATATGGTTCTTGTTTGTGAGTTTATTTCCGCTGGTTTTCTCTGATGTTGTATCACAAGGGTGCCCGGGGTAAGGCACCAGTTACGGATCCGAGGTCGGGTCGTGACACCTCCCCCCGTATCCACATATATATACACTTATATCAAGGCTCGCTACCGATAGCCAACAACTCAACAGGGATTACACGCCTAACCGGACGTGTACAATTCTGCCCCACAATATACCAATAGTCTATAACTTTTCAATTTTCCTTCCACATATCATATATTCAATTATAAACTACTACAATATGTAATCTCCATTTACAATAGAAGGACATAGATCATTACCTCGATAAGCCTAAAATTATCCAAGATTATTAAGTACATCCTGAGCAACGTTTAGCTCCAATTCATTACGTTCCAACCCGCTCCAAGCAACCCTTATAAGCTCCTAACCAACTTCTCTTCAAGATCTAACCTCAAAAAGTGAAGAACACTTAGGCACAAACTTGGCAAGTTTCGGCCAAGAGGGGTTTCAAAGGCTAGGGGTGTGAAATCTTTTCCAACTCTTGGTTCACAATCTTCCTGTCACGACCCAACCTCGGCCATGATCGTACCCTACCGGTACTGCCGTATATGTCGAGAATAGCAATGAACATACATAACACATAACTTATAAAAGGGTAACATCATCGCCACCGATAAGGTCGCTTCCATAAAATATACTTAAACAAAGTATAGTAGTACAACCGGTTCTTATAGCCCAAAACATACATGTGACCACGCACTTAAAGATAACAATCGTGGCGGGACAGGTTCCGCCATACCCTGAATGTACAAAATACCTATAGCATCGTGGAATATCCGTACTCAATAAACAAGCTTCCGAGGAATGAGCTTCGACAATCGAGTAAAAGATCCTAGGAATGAGGATCTACCACCGCTTCCTTACTCGCAGATGAACGCAGCCCAGGAAGGGGGTCGACACAACGTACTCAAGTATGTAAAATCGAAAATATCGTAGTAATATCATAAGTCAAAATAAACTTGAGTCATAGATAAAGTCAATTTCCTTGCATTGTGCCTTACTAACAATGAGAGTAACAAGTATAAAACTTAAAGCATAAAAATAGTAGGCTCACGATCAAAACAGGTACCTCGCCTCAGTAGTATCATTAAGCAATCCTACTCGGGACTATTTCACCCGCATGGGTCCTGTGGACCCGCATGAGGTCATCCGCCTCATCACGGGACTATTTCACCCGCACGGACTATTTCACCCGCATGGATCCCGCGGACCCGCATGAGTACCATCGCCGTACTGCGTGAGACTATTTCACCCGCGTGGATCCCGTGGTCCGATCCGCATGAGTGCAAGCGCCGCACTCGCATCATGGGTAGCAAATCCATGGCATAGATAATAACCCGGGGTTTACCCCGTAATAATACAAATATATAACATAGCTCATCCGGCTATCATACATAACATAAGCACTACCGGCCTATCATATCATATATAAGCACTACCGGCCTATCATATCACAACATAAGCACTACCGGCCTATCATCTCATACATAAGCACTACCGGCTTATCATAACATAAGCAAGTTAAGAAATCCCCTAACTTCTTATTAACATTATTAATATATCCTCTCATTTTAGTATCCTAAGGCACTAACATGTCTTAATATCGAAAATCCGGGAATTTAACCCAAGTACCATGTACTTCTAACTTTTTAAGTAAAACTCTTTTATACAAAGACTCCAAGATACTATTCACCATAGCATCAAGTTACGATTTCTTTTCAAGACAAGTCAAATTTCCTTTTTAGAAATATAATAGTCTTCTAAATCAAGTGACTTCATTTCCTTTAAAACCTTAGGCAACCAATGCCTAAAAATCAATTCACCTTTCTTAGTTTCAAATCCTTTACCCGTACTTGTTTTAATTAGAGTAAATCTTTCTTTGTGAATCTTTCAAGAAAACTAATATAACCAACTTCCCATAAAGTCATTATATTAGCGTTATCCCTTTGTCAAATACATTTTTCCCTCAATCCAAGGGACTTATACTTTTGAAATGAAACAAGTATCAATATACTTTAAAACGAGTGTAGATTATCAAATCTTGTACGTATACCGTACTACATAGATACAACTATTCATGCTCAAGTGATAGGAAAGCTCTACATACCTCTTCGGTCAATCCACTTGCTAAGTCCAACTACCGCAAGTAATGTGTCAACCTATAATAACCATAGTGCGTTTATTAACCTCTAATTTCAATGTAGAAATTCCAAATTCAAGTTACCAATTCCTAAGGAAAATTGGGCAGCATTTCCTTTGTTTCTACTCACTTTGCCACCTTTTCAAAGGCCGATTTTTCAACACTCAAACACATCATTAAGGCCCAACATCCAAACCAACACAAAGGGGATTACACACCTAATCTTGGGTATGTAAAATTCTGCCCCATAAATTATAATAGTACACTTAACAATTCTAAAGTAGTTTGTAGGCTACAACATGTTCATAACATCTCTTTAGCCAAAACCTTCATACCCAACCCACATTTCTTGCATGCAATGACTCTAATAGCATTATTTACTACCACAAGTACTTTCTTCTTAACATGCAACACTAAAAACTAATAATAGAGGAAGAATCATTACCTTAGAGCTTTAGCCAAATTTATCCAACAATTTGCTAGCTTCTATTCCAAGAACACCACCACAACAACCTTCACAAGCTAGCCACAAGCTTCCTTCTTGCCTTTTACTTTTTCAGATTTTTCCTAAGGCTAGAATACCTCTTAGAGTTTTAGAGAGAAGGAGGAGCTTGAAATAATTTAAGAGAGAAGGAGGAGCTTTTCTAAGAGAGAGATGAAAGATGACCAAGTCTTTAAGACTTGGTCAATATAATGCATGCAGAAATCAGATGGGGGGGGACACTTGTCACCCACCCATGCCCTTTTAAAAGAAAAGATCAGATTTTCCTAAGTTTTTCCGCCAGATTTCCGGCGTTCTCGCAGCCGGCCACCGGCCGCAACTCCCGTGGACTCGAACTTTCCGGCGGCGCTGAAACTCAGCGACCTCGATCTTCCCGCCGCGCCCTACAATCACCCGCTTACGCCGCGTTCGCTCTCAGCGCGTGCGCCGAGACCCGACCGCTGTCCACTAACCACGGGTATAACATTCTCTCTTAGAAACATTCGTCCCGAATGTTCCTTTTAGGCTTACTTGAATCACAAATTGACGTAGACGCTCTTAACTACTCTTTTGCAAATAAAGACGCTCCCCACGGCCACAATAATACTTAAGCACAATTGCTAAATCAAAACCAGCAAGCAGGAAAGTGGGTTACCTGGAGGTGTAGGAAATAAGTGAGGATATTTCTTCATCATGTCCTCCTCCGCTTCCCACGCCATCTCTTCCTCGCCTCGCTCGCCATAAGACCTTGACGGAAGCCACATCCTTTGTCCGAAGTCGTCTAACCTGACGATCGAGTATCGCTATGGGACTCTCCTCATACGATAACTCCTCTGTCACTTGGACATCATGAACCGGGTGCACTCTAGATGGATCTCCAATACATTTCCGCAACATGGACACATGGAAGATTGGATGTACCGCCCAAATCAGACGGTAGATCTAACTCATAGGCAACCCTGCCTACCCTACGGACAATCTGATACGGCCCAATGTACCTTGGGCTAAGCTTCCCCTTCTTTCCAAATCTCATCACGCCCTTCATGGGCGATACCTTTAGAAAAACCCAATCATCTATCTCAAATTCCAAGTGTCGACGCCGATGATCTGCATACGACTTCTGCCGACTCTGAGCTGCCAACAACCGCTCCTGGATAAGCTTCACCTTATCCACTGCCTGCTGAACTAAGTCCGGCCCGACTAACTGAACTTCTCCCACATCGAACCAGCCTATCGGTGACCTGCACTTCCTCCCGTATAAGGCCTCATAAGGCGCCATCTGAATACTGGAATGGTAGCTGTTGTTGTAAGCAAACTCCACAAGAGGCAAATGATCCTCCCAGCTACCCCTGAAATCAATAACACAAGCCCGCAGCATATCCTCAAGTGTCTGGATAGTGCGCTCGCCTGGCTTGGCCCGAGGGTGAAATGCGATCGAGACTCACTGTGTCCCTAATCCCTTCCGAAAAGACCTCCGGAAGTTAGCCGAAATGGGCCCTCTATCTCGATATAATCGACACTTTGGGACTCGCATACCTCACAATCTCTAATATATAATCGCATAGTCCTCACCGAGAACGCTGCTCGACCTAAGAAAATGGGTTGATTTCGCCACCATCGACAATCACCCAAATGGAATCATGCTTCCTCCGAGTGGTAGGTAGCCCCGTAATAAAATCCATATTTATCACCTCCCACTTCCAAGTCGGAATATCAATAGCCCGCAATGTACCACCGAGCTTCGGTGCTCAATCTTAACTCACGACAATTCGCATGCGCTACACGAACTCCGCAACGTCCTCTTTAGGCCATCCCACCAATACACGCACTGAGGTCATGATACATCTTAGTCGACCGATGAATAGAATAACGAGCACCGTGCCTCTCCTGCATCTGGCCGACGGTCCTCGCTACATCGGAACACACAACCGCCTCAAATCTTAGCACCCCATCGTGCTACCTCAAATAGACTTTTCTCCTTCCGAGAGTCGCGTCTCATCGTACCAAAATCGGATCCTCATATCGCCGCCTCTTCACCTCCTCGACGATGGAAGACTCGCAACCTCTCGAACCCGAATTCGTCACTAATGTAATCAACCAAACGAACCCCAAGGCTCGCGAATGATGTAACTCTCGGACCATATCCCTTTGCTCGGGTGAACATCGCATGCACTACCCATCGATGTGCGACTAAGCGGCATCAGAATTACATTGGCCTTCCCCAGGTGGTACAAAATATCAACATCGTAATCCTTAAGTAGCTCCAACCACCGCCTCGCCGCAAGTTCGGCTCCTCCGTGAAGATGTCCGAGACTCTTGTGGTCCGTGTAAATGTCCACATGAACTCCATATAAATAATGTCTCCGCATCTTCAAGGCATGAATCATCGCCGCCAACTCCAAGTCATGTGTGGGATAGTTCTTCTCATGCTTCCTAAGTCGCCGAGATGCATAAGCTATAATCTTGCCGTCTTTGCATCAAAGACGCACTCAAGCCCGACACTGACGCCACAATAAAACCACATATCCATCTAAGCTCTCGGAAGAGTAAGAATGGGCGGCCGTCAACTTCTCCTTTAGCAACCGGAAACTTTCCTCACAAGTATCAGCTTTTCCGGAACAGCATACGCCTTAGTCAAAGGTTTGAAATAGAAGCAAATTTTTCTACAAACCTCCGATAATAGCTGCAGGCCCAAAGTCGCGCACTGCCGGTGTAGTGGTCCGCCAAGTCTTGACCGCTTCAATCTTGCCGTATCAACCCGAATACCATCGCCCCGATAACATGTCCTAAGAAAGCCACCGACGCCAACCGAACTCGTGACTTCGAGAACTTAGCATACAATCGCGGCCTCGGAGGACTCTAATACCGCCCTCAAATGATCTCAGATGCCTCGCTCAGGCGCGAATACACCAAGATATCATCAATAAACACTATAACGAACATATCCAAGAATGGCACGAACACCCTATTCATCAAATCCATGAATACCGCTGGGCGTTGTCAACCCGAAAGACATCACCACAACTCATAGTGCCCATACCGGTCCCGAATGCACTTGGGATATCTATCTCTAACTCGCACTGATGATAACTGCACCGCAGTCTATCTTGGAAAAACACTTTGCACCTCGCAACCGGTCAAACAAATCGTCAATCCCGGGAGGATACCGTTTTGATAGTAACCTTGTTCACCGCTCAGAATCAATACACATACGCAGCGTCCCATCCTTCTTCTTTACAAATAAAACTGGCGCCCCCCAAGGAGAAACACTTGGCCTAATAAAGCCTTTCTCCAGCAAATCTTTCAGCTGGTCCTTCAATTCCTTCAACTCGGCAGTGTCATCCGGTATGGCTAATAGATATCGGTCGAGTGTCTGGCGCCAAATCGATGCAAAACTCAATCTCCCTCTCAGGAGGGATACCCGGAAGCTCGTCTGGGAATACGTCTGGAAACTCTCTAACAACCGGAACTGACTGAAGGTCCGGTATCTCAGCCTCAGTATCGAATACCCGAACCAAATGGTAAATATACCCCTTCCGTACCATCTTCCTAGCCTTGAGGTAAGAAATAAACCTACCCCTCGGCGATGCAGTATTCCCCTTCCACTCGATAACCGGCTCACCGGAAAACTGGAACCGAACTAACCTCTCTCTACAGTCCACATTGGCATAGCAAGACGCTAGCCAATCCATACCCATAATCACATCAAAGTCCGTCATATCCAACTCTATCAAGTCGGCTAGAGTCTGACGACTATCTATAGTCACTGGGCAAGCCTTATATACCCGGCTACCATCAAGACCTGCCGGCGTAGCCACCTCCACAGATTCTATGGACTCGGGCTCTATCCCTATTCTACCAGCAATATGAGGAGATATATAGGACAAGGTAGAACCTGGATCTATCAAAGCATATACATCACAGCAAGAAACCAATAATGTACCTGTGACGACATCGGTGACGCCTCGCATTTCTCGACGATCGACATAGCATAGATGCGTTCGAGGACCGCTGAACTAGAACCCCGCCACGACCCGCCGCGCTCGCCGCCCGCGTGAACACCACGCCCGGCGCATAACAATCAAGATAAAGACTCAAAGAATCGACCGGGTGAGCCATAGCATTTCCGCCGCCTCGACTTGGACAATCTCTCTTCAAATGGCCTGCCGCCACAAGAGTAATAAGCTCCTAGAGGAACACGACACTTCATAATGGCAATCACCACATCGACCACACCGAGGCATAGGTGGCCTCATCCGACCGAACTCGTCCTCCGAAACCCAAGCCCCGAACCCTGCCCCGCCTCGAATACTCAGACGTCCCGGCAAGATGGTGGAGAGCGCCTGACCGGCCGTGGTGCACCGTTCGGCCTTTGGGTTGTCTACCCTAAAACTACCAGAGGACCTGCCTCCGGCCTCTTCGCTGATACTGCCGATCCGGCCGCCCTGCGCTCTCACACCTGTGCATATGCTCGCACGCGGCAATGTCCATGCCCGTGAAGAGCTACTCCCGTGCAACTCTCGCCAAGTGATCATCGAGTCTGTGACATAGCGGCACTCGCCCTCCATGTTCGCTACCAAAGCGGGCACATACCGAGCCAATGAGTCAAACTCACATTGTACTCCCGACCGCCCGCCCACTGCCTCGGTCAAAAATCTGCTTACCGAGCCCTCCTCATCTGCGGAGGCAAGAAATGGCCAAGTAACGCCTCTGAGAACTCGTCCCAAACAGCTGGAAGCGCATGCTCCCCCCGGGATAGTTCTCATGAATCATACCAGTCAACTGCAGTGTCCCGAAGCCGATGCGAACCTAGTACCACCGACTCGGTCTCCGAAGCCCCGATCACCCTCATGATCCTCAGAATCGCCGGATAAACTCCCGAGGATCATCCTCGTGCCTCGACCCATAAAACTCGTGGGTCGCAACTCAAAAGTCCTCGCCTCGCTAGCTTCTGTCTTTGAACTACGGTGCAATGGAATCGCTGCTCACTCTATCTCGTATCGCCACGATCTCGGCTAGTAATCGCCATCTCCTTGTAGCCTATATCCTTCGCCTTGCCGCTGGATCGAGGCTCGTGTACCGCGTCTCGATGAGCGTTGCTGCCGCCTCGGATCTTTGGGGTTGGCGACGTTGTAGAACTCGCCGTCCAAACACCTCATCCGTAGGGATCGGGCTGCGCCTGGTAACCCTGCGCCCTACTAGTAGTTCCTCATCGCTTGCCCTTCGGGCCGCGTTGCCTTGCGTGAAGGCATAATCGATACATAAAGGAAAACATCGAGGAGGTTCAACCTATAACTCACTTTCTATTGCACGATCTTAGAGTGAAAGAATGAAACCAATCCTAAATATCTGCAGCCTCCTCGATTATAGATGTGCGCATGACACACCGATAATCAAGACTCTACTAAACACGGCCGTGGACACTTTCCGAGGACTAATCGCTCGATACCACTTTTGTCACGACCCAACCTCGGCCGCATCGGTACTTACCGGTACCGCCGTATATGTCGAGGAGAATAGCAATGAACATACATAACACATAACTTATAAAAGGGTAAACATCACCGCCACCGATAAAGTCGCTTTCCATAAAACATACTTAAACAAAGTATAGTAGTACAACCTGGTTCTTATAGCCCAAAACATACATGTGACCACGCACTTAAAGATAATAACAATGGCGGACGGGCCCCGCCATACCCCTGAATGTACAAAATACCTATAGCATCAGGGAATATCCGTACCAATAAACAAGCTTCCGGAGGAATGAAGCTTCTGACACCTGAGTAAAAGATCCTAGGAATGAGGATCTACCACCTGCTTTCCCTTACATGCGGCATGAATGCAGCCCTCGATGAAGGGGGTCAGTACACAACGTACCATGTAAAACTGGAAAATACTGTAGTAATATCATAAGTCGAAAATAAACTGGAGTCATAGATAAAGTCAATTTCCTTGCATTGTGCCTTACTAACAATGAGAGTAACAAGTATAAATCTTAAAGCATAAAAATAGGAGGCTCACGATCAAAACAGGGTACCTCGCCCGTAGTATCATTAAGCAATCCTACTCCTGGGACTATTTCACCCGCATGGGTCATGTGGACCCGCATGAGGTCATCCGCCTCGTCATGGGACTATTTCACCCGCATGGGACTATTTCACCCGCATGGATCCTGTGGACCCGCATGAGTACCATCGCCGTACTCGCATGGGACTATTTCACCCGCATGGATCCTGTGGTCCGGATCCGCATGAGTGCAAGCGCCGCACTCGCATCATGGGTAGCAAATCCATGGCATAGATAATAACCCGGGGTTTACCCCGTAATAATACAAATATATAACATAGCTCATCCGGCTATCATACATAACATAAGCACTACCGGCCTATCATATCATACATAAGCACTACCGGCCTATCATATCACAACATAAGCACTACCGGCCTATCATCTCATACATAAGCACTACCGGCTTATCATAACATAAGCAAGTTAAGAAATCCCCTAACTTCTTATTAACATTAATAATATATCCTCTCATTTTAGTATCCTAAGACACTAACATGTCTTAATATCGAAAATCCGGGAATTTAACCCAAGTACCATGTACTTCTAACTTTTTAAGTAAAACTCTTTTATACAAAGACTCCAAGATACTATTCACCATAGCATCAAGTTACGATTTCTTTTCAAGACAAGTCACATTTCCTTTTTAGAAATATAATAGGCTTCTAAATCAAGTGACTTCATTTCCTTTAAAACCTTAGGCAACCAATGCCTAAAAATCAATTCACCTTTCTTAGTTTCAAATCCTTTACCCGTACTTGTTTTAATTAGAGTAAACCTTTCTTTGTGAATCTTTCAAGAAAACTAATATAACCAACTTCCCATAAAGTCATTATATTAGCGTTATCCCTTTGTCAAATACATTTTTCCCTCAATCCAAGGGACTTATACTTTTGAAATGAAACAAGTATCAATATACTTTAAAACGAGTGTAGATTATCAAATCTTGTACGTATACCGTACTACATAGATACAACTATTCATGCTCAAGTGATAGGAAAGCTCTACATACCTCTTCGGTCAATCCACTTGCTAAGTCCAACTACCGCAAGTAATGTGTCAACCTATAATAATCATAGTGCGTTTATTAACCTCTAATTTCAATGTAGAAATTCCAAATTCAAGTTACCAATTCCTAAGGAAAATTGGGCAGCATTTCCTTTGTTTCTACTCACTTTGCCACCTTTTCAAAGGCCGATTTTTCAACACTCAAACGCCTCATTAAGGCCCAACATCCAAACCAACACAAAGGGAATTACACACCTAATCTTGGGTGTGTAAAATTCTGCCCCATAAATTATAATAGTACACTTAACAATTCTAAAGTAGTTTGTAGGCTACAACATGTTCATAACATCTCTTTAGCCAAAACCTTCATACCCAACCCACATTTCTTGCATGCAATGACTCTAATAGCATTATTTACTACCACAAGTACTTTCTTCTTAACATGCAACACTAAAAACTAATAATAGAGGAAGAATCATTACCTTAGAGCTTTAGCCAAATTTATCCAACAATTTGCTAGCTTCTATTCCAAGAACACCACCACAACAACCTTCACAAGCTAGCCACAAGCTTCCTTCTTGCCTTTTACTTTTTCAGATTTTTCCGAAGGCTAGAATACCTCTTAGAGTTTTAGAGAGAAGGAGGAGCTTGAAATAATTTAAGAGAGAAGGAGGAGCTTGAAATAATTTAAGAGAGAAGGAGGAGCTTTTCTAAGAGAGAGATGAAAGATGACCAAGTCTTTAAGACTTGGTCAATATAATGCATGTAGAAATCAGATGGGGGGGGGACACTTGTCACCCACCCATGCCCTTTTAAAAGAAAAGATCAGATTTTCCTAAGTTTTTCCTCGGCTGGCGCCGCAGCTCTGTGGACTCTGAACTTTTCCGACGCGGCCACGCTTCCGGTGCCGCGCTGAAACTTCAGCGACCCCTCAGATCTTCCGGCGCCGCGGCCCTACAATCACCGCGCGCCGCGCGGCCTGCAGCGCGGCCTGAGACCCGATCGCGGTCGGACCGAACCACGGGGTATAACACTTCCTAACACCTTAAGGAGGAACACTTAAAAGTTTAAGGATTTTTGGACAACTTTAGCTCAAAAAATTCAGCCCATGGCCGAGAGCACCTAGAAGGAAGGGAGTAATTTTTCAAGCTTTGGAAAACTCTAAGTGTGGGATGAAGAAGTCTTGCATTCAAGGGGGGTATTTATAGAGAAATCAAAGGCTAGGATCAAGTCTAGTGTGTGGTGAGATTGGGGGACAAGTGTGTGTGGGTCCCACCCTCCACATGTCTACACAACGGTTGGGACAAGTGGCTTGCCACTTGGCACCACATTTCGGCCAAGGGCCACTTGTCACACTAAGTTTGGCCAACATGGCCACATGGGGTGACACGTGTCGCCCCCCTACTCGTCCAAAATATTTCATCTCCCGAAAATATCCATAATATCCAAAATCAAGAAAACAAAGTGGAACCCACAAAACCAGAATTTTCCCGTGGCCCCACGTGACCAAATCGGAAATAAAATTCCATAATTCTATTATATTCCCAGTCCGAATACCAAACTGGGAATCCACCCGATTAACGAACCTTTTTCCTTCACAAAATCCGGAAAATTTTCCGTCGGAAAAATCAAATCTTTCTTCCTTTCCAATCTTTATGTCGTATTCTCGTACATAGGTCCTCACATACATACCCTGGAACTACGGGGTGTAACATTCTTCCCCCCTTAGAAACATTCGTCCCGAATGTTCCTTCAAAGTCTTCAAACACACATGCGCCGGTATAGTCTTCGGTACCATAATTACGAAACCACTTATGCCACACATGGCCATAATATAACATACGCGCAAAAACTCAAATTCAAGCCAACAAGGAATCACCCCTAACGTGTATAACACCACAATAAGCTCTCACCCATGGTCTAAAGGATACTCTCTTCGCACCTTCACTTCACAAAAATGCTCACTTCCATTCTCTTAACACATGTTCGCTTCTTTTCTTACTCGATGTACCCTTCTCGTATACCCAAACTCCTTATAGTACATGTACCACATTTCCGTCATTGCTTCAGTTTTCAACACCTTGGAGTTACCACCTCCAAACTTGGTCATTACGCTAGCTTCAATTTCCTTTAAGGCCATTCCCGACCTTCACGATCTGATTCTGGTCGAACGCATCCACGAACTCATACGATGATTACCTAAACATGGGCCTAGCACCCTCGTGACCCTACCACCTGGCGGGACCACCTCAAACTGACCCCACCTCATTCCGGGCTGCGGGTTGACCCGCGATATGGCCTCAACCCGACCCACTTCGTACCAAACTCTTGTTCCCGTCCGGGACAATCTTACTATTCTCGTCATGAAAGCTACCACTTTCATCTTACACAACCCATGGAATTATCTCACAATACATTTCACGCATACCAAGTACTTCGACAAAGATTAATCAGAAATCTTTTACTCAAGACGGCCTTACATCTAAGGTCTCAACGGTTATAATTTCTAAGGTTCACAATTTACCTGTCCCCAAACTTACCTTTTCATCTAACCATGTTTTCTAAATCACAATTAACACAATGCTATCCGAACATAACACTTAATATATAATCATCTTATCACACATACTAATCTTTAAAGGGTTAAAGATATACCTGAAATTATTGCTTTACTTTCCCTCTGCCACGCTAATCATAATCCCGCCCTGCAGGGCGCCTAGCTATAGGAGGTGATGAACCAGCCACTGATCCCGAAGGCTGAGTCGTAACATCCGCGCTACCTCTGGTCGGACACTTCTTCGAAAAATGGCCCTTCCTGTTACACCCCGTAGTTCCAGAATACGTATGTAAGGACGTACGTACGAATGTATAGCCCTAATTAGGTTAAGGATGAAAATTTGGGATTTCCAACGGAAAATATTCCGAGCTTCGTGAAGGAAAAAAGTTTATTATTGAGAATTGGATTCTCAACTTCGGTATTTAAGACTTTAAGAATTTATAAGAATTATGGATTTTATTTTCCGGAATTGGTCACGTAGGGCCCACGGGAGGAATTTACGGTTTTACGGGGCCCACATTATTTTCGGGATTTTTAACATTATGGATATTTTCGGGAGATAAAATATTTTGGACGAGTAGGATGGCGACACATGGAACCCCCATGTGGCCATGTGGCCGATTTATGCATGCCATGTGTCCCTTGGACGTTTTTGTGGAGACATGTGGCTAGCCACATGTCTCAAGTTTGTGGAGGACATATGGTTGGTAGAATCCACACACATATGTCCCCAATCTACACCATACACATGCTTGAATCTTGGCCATTGAATGTCCTATAAATACCCCCCTTAAGTTGCAAGACTTCTTCATCACTTACTTAAATATTTCTAAGTCACAAATATACTCCCCCTTTGTAGAAGTTCTCGTCCAAACCCCCCCCCCCCCCCCTCTTGTGAAAGATTTCTTCAAGTGTTGTTATTATCCCAAATACCTTAGCCTAGTATCCCTAGTAGTATTCCAAAGTTATCTCAATACTAAGAGCCCGGAAATACTACTTTATTCCTTTAGCCGCAAAACGAAACCCTAGGAAAAATCTTCATAGTTGGATGAAGTGTTAGGAGGAGTTGTTTAGAAACTTCTAAGGGTTTCTTGGAGTGGATTGGAGCGTACGGAATAGGAGCTAAACGTTGCTCAGGATCGACTTATAAATCTTGGATAATTTTGGGCTTATCGAGGTAATAATCTTTGTCCTTCTATTGTAATTGGAGATTACATATTGTAGTAGTTTATAATTGAGTATAAGATATAGGGAAGGATGATTAAAAAGAATTGAACTGTATTTACATTGGACTGTATTTACAGTAGACTTGTGTAGTATTACGGGGAGGGAGGTGCTGCCCAATTTTCCGTAGAATAAGGAACTTTATGCTTAGAATATTCTACGAAGTAGTCTAGACGTTGATAGACGTATTTGACTATTATAGGTTGATACTCTGCACGCGACATATTTGACTTGGCAAGTGGATTTAGCCGAGGAGGTATGTGATTCTTCCTATCCTCTTGAGCATGATATTTGTGAAATATATATGTCACCACCCGAGCCAAGCTCGCGATCGTGCCCTACTCCGCACCCTTACGTGTATACATCGAGATAACCAGTGAACATACATGAAACTTATAAAATAACACAATGTATAAAACAACGGAGTTAGCCGATAAGGCTACCATCCCGACATATATAAATACAACCAAGCGGTTGCCTGCCTTTACAAACCGACCCACGATATGTGACTACGCTGCACTCTAAGAATTTTTAACAGAACAACTGTGGCGGGATAGGGCCCCGCTATACCCCTGAATATACATGAATCTACTACCTCAGGGAAACCGTACCAAGAGATAAGCCTCCGGAGCAAATGGAGCTTTTCTCAAAACTGAACCGAGATCCTATGAGCAAGGATCACCAACCTGTGCACCTAATACCTGCGGGCATGAACGCACTTCGGAGAGGGTCATAACAAAAATTTAATATGGAATGTAAATAACGTGATAAGAAATGCACCATAATCAGACAAAAGAATGACAGGGAAAAGTATAAAAAGTACATACCAGATCCTGCCGTGTCATTACCACTTATGAACTTAATTTCACATCAATATCTTTTCCCATTTTGAAAAAAGGTTATAGCCACATTCTTACGCACATGATTAGGAAAAATCATTAAGTTCATTTCTATATAACTTACTTATCTTTCATAAGTATAATCTGGCCCTTTAAGGAGGGCACATATACTACCCGGCCCAATCTGGGACGCGATCAAGTCACACAAATATCAAGCGTGTCCGTGGAATCCCCCATCACTGCCGACAGCTATAAGTGTAAAATATAATCATGTGACGCGCCCGTGGCATCCCACCTCACCGCTGTCGCACATACACAACACATATATATATCTCCCGCCCGTGGAATCCCACATCATCGCGATACCAGTATAATAATACACCAATAGGCATACATGAACACCAAGTCCCACCGGTGGTATAGCGTCTTGGGGTCTACCCTCACTTATACTCTTACCCCGAGAAGGTGGTAAAGCAGGTGGTATAGCATCTTGGGGGTCTACCCCTCACTTATACTCTTACCCTGGAGAAGGTGGTAAAGCATCTTGGGGGTTCACCCCTCACTTATACTCTTACCCTATCTCAACCGACCATCAAACAAAACAAGCAGGGGGTATAATGTCTTGGGGGTTTACCCTCACTTATACTCTTACCCCGAGAAGGTGGTATAGCATCTGGGGTTTACCTCACTTATACTCTTACCCTATCTCGACCATTGCCAAACAAATGTAAGCACTACCATGTCTTCTATAAAAATCCGAATTTAACCAAGTACTACTAATAACGGAAGCATACCGTGGAATCCCACATCACCGCTTGCGTCCAAGTACTTACAACAAGACAAATGACCCCTCCAACCGAGAGTCGCGGCAACGTAATAAAACATAATACTTGCACTCAAAGGCTATCACCAGCACACATAGGCTAATTCTCAATTAACAAGCCAAAGTACTTATCAAGGCACACTTAGACTAATTCTCAATTAATCAAGCCAAAGTACTTATCAAGGCACAAATAGAACAATTCTCATTGAACAAGCCAAAGTACTTATCAAGGCACACTTAGACTAATTCTCAGTTAATCAAGCCAAAGTACTAATCAAGGCACAAATAGAACAATTCTCATTGAACAAGCCAAAGTACTTATCAAGGCACACTTAGACTAATTCTCAATTAATCAAGCCAAAGTACTAATCAAGGCACAAATAGAATTATTCTCAATTAAACAGGTCAAAGTACTACGTACGTACGTTCTTTTTAGGAGACTCCTTTTTGTGTAAAACCCCAAGATACTAACACCCGTAGTATCCAGGCTTGTGTACATTTCACATAAGTCACGATACTTTTAGAAATACATTTCTCGGCTTCTAAATCAAGTGACCCATACTTTAAAGCTTTTAAGCAAGTGATACCTTTAAATCACATTGCCCTTCCTTAAAACAAGTTAATTCTTTGATTACTTTATTAGAGAAAACCATTCTCTTAACCTTTCATAAAGCCGTTATAACCAATTTCCCATAAAGCCGTTATAACCCTTTATGGTTTTAGACAAACTCATTCATTTTCTAACCAAGAGACTTCTACTTTTTGAAACCAAGTAATATATACTTTCAAATCAATTCGCCTAACTTTCAAAAATACTATTAGTCTCTTAACCTTTAAAAAATCAAGTGACTCTTTTTATTATAAAACCTTAGGCAATTGATGCCTTAAAATCAAGTCATTTATCTTTTCATAAAGCAAATATAACCAACTCCCCATAAAGTCGTTATATTCACTTTATACCTTAGCCAAATACAATTTCCTATCCAAGGGACTTATACGTTTAAAACGAAACAAGTATCACATACTTCAAAACTCTTCAAGTCCCTTAACTTTAATAAAACATTAGACATCCTTAACACTCTCAAAGAAGTGAGTTAATCTCCTAACTCACCCGACTTGGCTATTCATAAAACTAGTAAAGGGTATCAAGGTGTTGTACGTCTACCGTACTACACACGTGCAACTAGTCATGCTTAAAAGATAGGAAAAGTTCTACATAGAGTAAATCACACAACTACCTCTTAACTTCTAAGATTAGAAGGAAACATGAAATGATACCTCAAGTATATTCCATACATTGAATCATGCCAAAGGAAGGAAGAGGTTCACATACCTCGCGACGATTATCGACAAGTAGCAAAATGCTCCAAAGTACTTCAACCTTGATAGCTAATCCATCCTTCAAGTAGGATACGCTATACTAAGTACTTCAACCTATAATGGTCACAATACGTCCATTAACCTCTTACTTCAAACGTAGAATATTCTAGGTGCTAAGTCGCTAAATTCTACGGAAAATCGGACAGCACCTCCTTTGTTTTTACTTACTTTGCCACCTTTTTCAAGGCCGAATACAATAACCAAACACGCCACATTTAAGGCCCAATCAAAGCAATTAACAATAGGGGATTACACGCCTACTAGACGTGTAAAATTCCGCCCCACAAACGATATCAAATTAATACAACTTACTAGGCCAATTCGGCTAACTTGAAGTACTACAACATCAATTCTTATCCAATTCCCATTTCAATCCAAGTTATTAGCCTAACATGATATCAAGTCGCAAACGAGTAAACTACTATAATCTCCAAGTAATTAACATGCGACGATTCTAATAACGACTAAATTGCAATCCAACTTAACATGGCTTACATTACATTTCGGATTTCCAAGGATACAGGCAATCCATAATACTTATAAACTTCAACATATCAACTTCATGCTAGCAACATGTAAAGCTAACAACAATATAAATAATCTTGTAACACTTTCAAAGAACAAGATTATACCTCCACGAATCTTAATCCAATCTTCAACCAAGTCGCTCATAGAAACTTAGAGACTCTTCAAGACACTTCAATCCGCTACTTGAGACCCTTAGAACAACACCAACCAATTTCCTTCAAACTTCCAAACAAAACCTAGAAAAGCCACTAGGTTTTCACTTCATGACTAACCCGAAAACTATCTTTTTCCGAGATTTTTCTATTGAGATATGCTTAAAATACACTCAAGAACCTTGGTTTAAAGTGTGGAGCTTAAAGGACAAGAAACAAAAAAAATTTCTTCCTTGTGTGCTAGAACCCGAGAGCTCTTGAGCTTGTTCTTCAATTTTTTTGTGTAAATATGGCTAAGTATGGAACTTGTCTCACTACTAGTAGTATTATAAAGGGACATGGAGGGTCAATATGTGTACAATTGGGTGGCTAGGATGATCTCTTATTAAATATCAAGACTTGTGGGTCCTTGACCAAGTCAACTTTCTCAAGCTCACACTTGCAAGACTTAATCATCCTACCAAAGGTCAAATGACCCTTCTGCCCATGGCATTTTCGTCCAAGCTCACTAAAGGGGGGGCGGGTGACACGTGTCGCCCTCCCATTCGTCACAATAATACGTTTTCCGACAATTTCATAATTCCGTTAAAATTTTACAAGTCTCAAATCTTAACACTTGTGAGTTTCTTACTTACGTTCTTAAAACATGTCCTGCAAATACGGGGTGGAACAATATATATAGTACTGTAGACGTACGTGTGTTAACTGAATTTGGTTTCACTTTGATGTCTCTTGACTTGAGTTCTAAGTATTAAGAATCTTGAAATATTTCAAAAAGAGTTATGAACCATTATTCGGAAGGAAATTAATACTTGGTTTTAAAAGAATAAGTTCTCTTGGTTTTCCAAACAAATGTGATTGTTTTGATTTATTAAAATGGTTTAAGTGTTGTACTAGCTTTATGGGAAGTTAGTTATAACGACTTAAGAAAGATAAAAAGAACGGTTTACTTACTTGTTTATTAAAGCCTTGTAATGATTTCTGAAGGTGTGGTAAGTTGGTTTGATAAGTAAACATGTTATGATGCTACGGGTGTTAGTGTCTTGTGACTTTTGTGTTAAGGGGGTTTTCTTGTTGTGCTTATGTTGTTTAACGATAAGCCCGTTGTGCTGGTATTATATCACTTACCCCCCTGACTTGTTACGAGCCGCGGGTTAGCTACCCCCGATGCGAGGAATACCTCATGCGGGTCCATGAGACCTATGCGGGCTACGGTAGTCCAGGAATCACTCCGGGTGTGTTACGCCGATGCGAGGAATACCTCATGCGGTCCAAGTGGCCATGCGGATTGCGGGAGTCCAGGAAATGCCGCGGGTTAGCTACCCCCGATGCGAGGAGTACCTCATGCGGGCCCAGGTGGCCTATGCGGACTGCGGGAGTTCCAGGATTAGGCTCGCACAATGATACTGAGGGCGAATGGCCCTGCTTCGATCATTAGCAGCCTAGAAAAGACCGGTTGCGTTACATCTATTTGCTCTTGTTTATGCTGTGGCACTATGTGCGGCTAATTGGTTTTTCATGCCTATCTGTGGATTTGTTTTGAAAATGTTATGATTTCATTACAGTACTTTACAGTTTCACATACTTGGTACCTGTTGTACTGACCTCCTTCGGGGGGCTGCGTTCATGCCGCAGGTAGAGGTACTCCTGTTGTTGATCCTCGCTCATAGGATCACCGTTCTGCTTTTGGGAAGCTCCGTTTCTCCGGAGGCTTATCTTTTGGTATGATTCACTGTCATTATAGGTTTATGTACATTCAGGGGTATGGCAGGTGTTACACCCCGTAGTTCCAGGGTATGTATGTGAGGACACACGTATGAGAATACGACATTAAATTGGAAAGGAAGAAAAGATGTGATTTTTCGACGGAAAAGTTTCCGGATTTTTTGAAGGAAAAAGGTTCGTTAATGGGAATTGGATTCCCAGATTTGGTATTCGGACTTTTTGGGAAGATTTGAGAATTATGGAATTTTATTTCCGAAATTGGTCACGTAGGGCCCACGGGAGAATTTACGGTTTTGTGGGGCCCACTTTATTTTCGGATTTTTGGCATTACGGATATTTTCGAAAGATGAAATATTTTGGACCAATAGGAAGGCGACATGTGTCACCCCTAGGTGAAACTTGGTGGACGAAATTGTTGGACATGATTTACACGTTTTTGGCATGAAAAAGACTTAAAACATTTGGTCAAAGTCTTGCAAGATATTTGTGGAGTAGATAGATAAGTGGGACCCACACACACATGGCCCAATCTAGACCACACACTTGCTTCAATCCTAGCCCTTGAATGTCCTATAAATACCCCCTTAAGTTGCAAGACTTCTTCATCCACACTTGAGAATTTCCAAGGCAAAAATACTCCCTCCCTTTGTTGTAGTTCTCGTCCAACACCCCTCTCCCTTAACCAAAATTTGTCCAAAAATTCTTAAACTCTTAAGTGTTCTTCCTTAGTGCATTAGGAATATTATTAACCAAAAGTTAGAAAAGATTTCACACACAGCCTAAAACTACCCCTTGGCCGAAACATTGCCAAAATTGTAGCCTAAGTGTTCTTCACTTTTTGGAGTTGAAGTGTTTAAGAGAAGTTGTTAGAAACTTCTAAGGGTTGCTTGGAGCGGTTTGGAGCGTACATATTAGGAGCTAAACGTTGCTCAGGATCGACTTATAATCTTGGATAATTTTGGGCTTATCGAGGTAATGATCTTTATCCCCCTATTGTAATAGGAGATTACATGTTGTAGTAATGTATAATTTGAGTATATGATTTATGGAAGGATGATTATAAAGAATTGAACTGTATTTACATTGGACTGTATTTACAGTAGACTTGTATTATTATTGTGGGGCAGTGTTGTACACGTCCGGTTAGACGTGTAACCCCCTTGGAGTTGTTAGCCTGGTAGCGTGCCTTGACAGAGGAGGAGATTTGTGTGGTTGCGGGGAGGTGCTTCGAATTTTTCGTAGAATAAGGAATCTTGTATTTAGAATATTCTACGAAGAGATCGAGAAGTTGATAGACGTTTTGTGGCCTTTTTAGGTGGAAGTTGCGAGTAGCGTATTCTACTTGAAGGGTGGAAAGGACTTGCAGGGTTACAGTACTTTGGAGCTTTTTGCTTTTTATCGATAATCGTCGCGAGGTATGTGAACCTCTTCCTATCTTTTCTAGCATGATTATTGTGAACTATGTAGTACGGTAGACGTACATGTGCTAAACGAATATGGTTGATTGTTTTTAAAAGATAAGAGACTTGACTTGAATTGTGTTAAAAGGTTGTGAAACCGCATTTTTGAGAAATGGGTAATTGGGTCTTAAATGAGAATAAGTATCGAACAAACCACCAAATGCAGTTAATAACGGAAAATGTATTGACTAATTAATTATTATTAAAACAAGTAGAAACCTCCATCTGCATAGAAGCTAAGATAAGACAAAATTGTATTACATTTCCTAGATCATGGATGCTTTAATAAGATCATTAATAACAAATATTGATTTTTCTTAAATTCCACAGTAAGGAACTTGATTTCTAAAAGAAAAGAGACTTGAGGAATTGAAGAGTTTTTGGTTTAAAAGAAAGGTATGGTCTTGTCTTAATTTGGTTTAAAACATAAAGTGTTATAATAGCTTTATGGGAAGTTAGTTATAACAACTTTATGTAGGTAAAAGAATGGTTTTATTATTGGATTTAAAATGGTAACTTGACTTTAAAGGGAGAAGTGATTTGGTTTAAAAAGAAAGTATGGAAATTGTTTTGGTTTACTTAATAAAAATAGTTACTCTATTTTTTATACTACGGGTATCGTGTGACTTTTGTAAAAGAAATGGATCTTTTTGAAAGAACTTATGTACGTAGTACTTTAGGGTTAAAACCCGGATTGTTGGCACAAAATGGGAGTACTTGAGTTATATAAATGGTGAATCAATTTACATGTTAATGAAAGTCTAAAAGTATGTTGAACTTGCCTATGCTAGTTGTGATAGCTTTTGTTGTGCAAGTATTGTATTTCTATACCACCGCGTCTCTCGATGGAGGGCCGGCTGACTTGTTATGAACTTACTTGGACGTACCGGCAGTGACGGAAGATTCCACGGGTATGCTTCCATTATTATTGTCACATGGGCATGTCTACACCGATGAGGGATTCCGGGGGCATGTGACCATTATTGTTATTTGTGGCGAAGAAAGTATCCTTTGGACCATAGGTGGAGCTAATGGTATTGTTATACGATTAGAGGTAATTCTTCGTTGGCTTGGATGTGAGTTTTTGCCCGTATGTGGTATTATGGCCAGGTGTGGCATAATTGGTTTTGTAAGTATAGTAGTGAAGACTATACCGGTGCTTGTGTGATTAGAGACTTAGAAGGAACATTCGGGACGAATGTTTCTAAGGGGGGAAGAATGTTACACCCCGTAGTTCCAGAGTATGTATATGAGGACGTACGTACGAGAATACGACATTAAAATTGGAAAGGAAGAAAGATGTGATTTTTCGACGGAAAAGTTTCCGGATTTTTGTGAATGAAAAAGGTTCGTTAATGGGAATTGGATTCCCAGATTTGGTATTCAGACTTTTTGGAATATTTGAGAATTATGGAATTTTATTTTCGGAATTGGTCACGTGGGGCCCACGGGGAAAATTTACGGTTTTGTGGGGCCCACTTTATATTCGGATTTTTGGCATTACGGATATCTTCGGAAAATGAAATATTTCGGACGAGTAAGGGGGCGACACGTGTCACCCCACGTGGCCACGCCGAATGGTGATGGACACACGGCTCGATTGGTAGTGGACACGTGGCTAGCCACTTGTCCAAATTTTGTGGTGGACATGTGGTTGGTAGAATCCACACCCACATGTCCCCAATCTACACCACACACTTGCCTAGATCTTGGCCATTGATTTTCCTATAAATACCCCCTTTGTGCAAGACTAATTCTTCATCCACACTTAAAGTTTTTCCAAGGCAAACACTCCCTACCATTTGTTGTTTTCCCCCTCTTGTGAAGTTCTCGTCCAACCCCCCCCCCCACTTTGGGTAGAAATACTCCATGTATTGTTGTATAAATCCCAAATACCGTAGCCTAAATTCCTAGTAGTATCCCAAATTTATTTCAATACTAAGAGCCCGGGAATACTACTTTATTCCAATAATCGCAAAATGAAGCCCTAGAGAAATCTTCATATCTTAGATGAAGTGTTAAGAGAAGTTGTTTAGAAACTTCTAAGGGTTGCTTGGAGCGGGTTGGAGCGTAAGGAAGTGGAGCTAAACGTTGCTCAGGATCGACTTATAAAACTTGGATAATTTTGGGCTTATCGAGGTAATGATCTATGTCCCCCTATTGTAATTGGAAATTACATGTTGTAGTAATTAATAATTGAGTATAAGATATATTGGAAGTATAATTATGAAGAATTGAACTGTATTTACATTGGACTGTATTTACAGTAGACTTGTAGTATTATCGGGCGGTGTTGTACACGTCAGGTTAGACGTGTAACTCCCTGAGTTGTTGGCTTGGTAGCGGGCCTTGATAGAGGAGAGATTGATGTGGTTGCGGGGAGGTGTCGAATTTTCCGTAGAATAAGGAATCTTGTATCAAGAATTATTCTACGAAGAGATCTAGAAGTTAATAGACGTTTTATGACCATTATAGGTTGAAGTACTACGAGTAGCGTATTCTACTTGAAGGGTGGAAAAGGCGAGCAAGGTTAGAGTACTTTGGAGCGTTTTGCTAATTGTCGATAATCGTCGCGAGGTATGTGAACCTCTTCCTATCCTTTCTAGCATGATATTTGTGAAATATATTTAGTGCGTAGACGACGTGTGTTTAAAGGAATTTGATTTTCCTTTTGTGTCCTTGACTTGATTCCAAAGTTAAGTGACTTGTTATGAATTATTAAGGACTTGAATTATGTTAAAAAGTTGTAAAACCTCACTCATGAGTAATGGGTGTGTGGTCTTTTAAAGAATAAAGTTATCTTGATTTCGAAAATAAGAATGGCTCTATCATTGGATTTAAAATGATAACTTGACTTATAAACAACTTGATTTTGGGAAAGGAGAAGTAACTTGATTTAAAGGTATAGGTTACTTGTTTTTAAAAGAGTAAGACACTTGGTTTAAAAAGTATATTGCTACTTGACTTTAAAAAGGAAAAAGTGCCTTTGTTTTAAAGGAAGGCATGGTTTTGTCTTAAAATGGTTTAAAAAATGAAGGCATGCTTTTGTCTTAAGATTGGTTTAAAAAGAAGGTATGGAAATTGTTTTGGTTTTACTTTGATGTCTTTTGACTGGAGTTTAAATAATAAGAATCTTGAAGAATTTCAAAAGAGTTATGAATCATTTTTGAAAGAAAAGAAATACTTGGTTTTAAAAGCTTAAGTGTTATACTAGCTTTATGGGAAGTTAGGTGTAACGACTTAAGGAAGATAGAAGGAACGGTTTACTTATTTGTTTATGAAAGTCTTGTATTGATTTCTGGAAAGTGTAGTAAGACGGTTTGATAAGTAAACATGTTACGATGCTACGTGTGTTAGTGTCTTGTGATGTTTGTGTAAGGGAGATTATTCTTGTTGTGCTTATGTTGTTTAACGATAAGCAGTTATGCTGATATTATATCACTTACCCCCCTGACTTGTTATGCCGAGGGTTAGCCGGCCCCGATGCGAGGAATACCTACGCGGTGCATGTGACCTATGCGGAGTCGGGAGTTCCAGGATGATCCTCCGTGGTTACCCCGACGCGAGGAATACCTCACGCGTGCGGTGACTATGCGACCGCGGAGTCCAGTTGATGCCGAGGTTAGCTACCCCCGATGCGAGGATTACCTCACGCGGACCTAGGTGGTCTATGCGGATCATGAGTCGAGATTAGGCTCGCATAATGATACTATGGGCGATTGGCCTTGCTTCGATCATTAGCGACCTAGAAAAGACCAGTTATGTTATATCTATTTTGCTCTTGTTTATGCTGTGGCACTATGTGCAGTTAATTGGTTGTTCGTACGTATTTGTAATTGGTTTTAAAATGTTATGATTTTATTTCAAGATTTTACGCTTTCACATACTTGGTACTGCCAGATCGACTTCCTTCTGGCCGTTCATGCCGCAGTAGAGGTACACCTGGTTGATCCTCGCCATAGGATCACCGGCTCACGCTTTGGGAAGCTCTGTTTCTCCGGAGGCTTATCTTGTGGTATGATTCCCTGAGAGTGTAGGTTCTTATATATTCAGGGGTATGGCGGGGCCCTGTCCCGTCCTTGTTGTTATAAAACTCTTAGAGGTCTGTAGTACTGTTTTGGGCAGGATTTGTAAAAGGGATGTAACTGTTCAAGCTTTTATTATATATACAGAAAGGTAACCGTTTTGGTTAGCCTGTCTTCTTATTTCACTGTTTGTCTTTATGAGTTTTTATTTCCGCTGATTTTCTCTGATGTTGTATCACTAGGGTGCCCGTTAAGGCACGATCGCGAGGCCTGGTCGTGACAAAAGTGGTATCAGAGCGATTAATCCTCTGAAAGTGTCTAGGCATCGTATCTAGTAGTCTTGATTATCGTTGTGCACCACACCTATAATCGAGGTCGCAGGATATTTAGGATTGGTTTCCATTCTTCTCACTCGAGATCGTGCCTTAGAGCCAGGTTATAAGTTGGACTCCTCTGACGTATTCTTTTCACCCGTTATGCCTCTACGCAAGGCAATCGAGCCCGGAAGGGCAAGGCGCAGGGAGTCGCGAGTAGAGCACGAGGGTTACCGTGGCACGCCCGCCATTATCCGAGACATCGCTTCATTCGGGAGTTACGTGGACGCCGCTAGCCCCGAGAGAGTTTAGAGCAGAGCGTGAGCTACCGGAGACCACGATACCTGAGCCTCTAGTCCCACGGCCAGGAACAGAGGATATGAATTACAAGGAGATGGCCCAGTTACCAACTACTGGTCCGTGGCCGGAACGAGGACGGACGGAGCCGTGGTTCGGGCAGCGATGAGTTCACCCTAGATCCGATAGTTTTGAGACTTCGACGTCTTGAGTCGCAGCCCACCCGAGTCCTATGGATTGAGGGCGAGAAGATCATCGTGAGTTTATTCGACGATTCAGCGGATCATGAAAGTGATCAAGACCTCAGAGGCATTTCTTACACACTTCTTGCCCTCGCAGATGAGGAGAGCTCGGACAGATAGATTTATGAGGTTGAGGCAGAACGGGCGGACGGTTCGGGAATACAGTATAGAGTTTGACTCATTGGCTCGTTATGTCCCCGCTTTAGTGGCAGACATGGAGGATAGAGTGCACCAATATGTCACAGGACTTGACGATTATCTAGCAGAGAGTTGTACAAGAGTAGCTCTTCATCGACACGGACATTGCCGCAGCGAGCTTATGCGCAGATCGAGAACGTAGAGATCGACGGATTAACCAAGATCAGCGAAGAGGCGAGCAATGCAGGTCCTTTGGTAACTTCCGAGGCGACCTTCTCGAAGGCGGGTTATGCGCCTCCGCCCGATGCAGTGGTCCTCCGCGCACTTCGTGACGTTCGGAGTATGCAGGAATTGGTCAAAGCTCCAGGGCTTCTGGTTCACAGATTTACATAGGTTCTAGCCAGCCGGGTTCAGTTTTTCCTCAGTGTTCACGATGTGACAGGCGTCATCCCGGGGAATGTCGTCTTTTTGCTGGTGCTTGTTTTACCTGCGGCCGTCAGGGCCATGTGAGGAGAGGATGTCCTAGTAGGAGGGATGCAAGTAGGAGGACTCAGCCTACCAGGTCAGTTGCGGATTCAGTGGTTCGGAGAGGAGGGGGTGTTAGCCAGAGGAGGCCACCCCCGCCTCGGTGTGGCCGTTGCGGTAGGTGTCATTGTGGGGAGTGTCGTACTACTTCGACAGCTTGTTATGCTTGCAGCCAGCAGGGCCATTTTGCGAGAAATTGTCCGACCAGGGGTGGCGCGGATGTTACGACTTAGCCTTCAGGATCAGTGGCTGGTTCATCACCTTCTGTAGTTATGCGCCCAGCAGAGCAGGTTTTGATTTGAGCGACAAAGGTAAAGTGAGGCAGTAGTTACAGAGATATCTTCAGCCCTTAAGAGACCGGTCTAAGTCGTTATGGTACATACATGTGGAGTGCTATGTGCGGATAGCATTGTGTTAGGCGTGGATTAGAAAACATGGGTAGTTGAAAGGGTTAGTCTGGGGATGAGAAAATGGTGAGCCTTAGAATTTATAACAGTTGGGACCTTGGATGCAAGGCCGTCTTGAGTGGATGATTTTATGGTTGGTCTTTGTCGAAGTACTTGGTATGCGTGATATATATTGTGGGATAATTCCATGGGTAGTGTGAGATGGAAGTGGTAGCTTTCATGACGTGAATTGGTAAGATTGTTCCGGATCGGGGAACGAGAGTTTAGTACGAAGTGGGTCGGGTTGAGGCCATATCGCGAGTCAACCCGCAGCCCGGAATGTGGTGGGTCGGTTGAGGTGGTCCCGCTAGATGATAGGTCACGAGGGTGTTAGGCCCAAGTTTAGGTAACCATCGCACGAAGTTTGTGGATCGGACGCAGCTTGTAGGCCATGGCTGGTCAGCCCATCTTGTCTTTTAGTCGACTATTTACTCGGCGGAGGTTATGCGAGATGTTGTATATCGAAGGTTGTAAGAGTCGCATCGGGTTCCTACTTTTATTTTATGGCAGGCAGTGGAGCCCAGTTTATGGCTATTTCTTTTTTCGGGAGGTTTTACCAGGCAGGGTTAGGAACTCAGGTGAGTCTCAGTATTGCATTCACCCTCGGGCCGACGGACGAACAACGCGTTTTATCCAGACATTTGAGGATAGGTTACGGGCCGGTATTTTGATTTTAGGGGTAGCTGTAAGGATTATTTGCCTCTTGTTGAGTGAGTATTATAATAGTTACCATTTCAGTATTCGGATGTCGCCTTATGAAGCCTTGTATGGGCGGAAGTGCAGATTGTCGGTTGATTGGTTCGAGGTTGGCAAGGTTCAGATAGTTGGTCCATACTTGATTCATCAGGATGTGGGTATGGTGAAGCTTATCCAGAAGAGGTTTTTAGCAGCTCAGAGTCAACAGAAGTCGTGCGGGTAATCGGCGTCGATACTTGGAGTTCAGGTTGACGGTGGGTCTTCTTGAAGGAACCACCCCAGAAGGGTGTGACGAGATGTGGAAAGCAGGGGAAACATAGCCCGAGGTACTTTGGACAGTTTCAGATCGTTTGTAGAATAGGCCAGGTTGCCTATAAGTTAGCACTGCCGTCCGACTTAGGAGGCAGTACGTCCGGTATTCCATGTTGCTATGTTTCGGAAGAGTATCGGAGATCCCTCCAGAGTGTTCCCAGTTAATGATGACCAAGTTAGAGATAGTAACCCCGAGATTTTGGAAACTGAAGCTATGACAGAAATGTGGTAAGTATATTAGGAAGAGTTCGAGTGTACGAGAAGTGTACGACGAGTAAGGGAAGAAGCGAGCATGTGTTATGAGAATAGAAGTGATCATTTCTTGTGTGAAGAAAGTATCCTTTGGACCATAGGTGGAGCTAATGGTATTGTTATACGATTAGAGGTGATTCTTCGTTGGCTTGGATGTGAGTATTTGCGCCTAGGTGGAATTCTGGCCATGTGTGGCATAATTGGTTTAGTAAGTATAGTAGTGAAGACTATACCGGTGCTTGTGTGATTAGAGACTTAGAAGGAACATTCAGGACGAATGTTTCTAAGGGGGGAAGAATGTTACACCCTGTAGTTCCAGAGTATGTATATGAGGACGTACGTACGAGAATACGACATTAAAATTGGAAAGGAAGAAAGATGTGATTTTTCGACGGAAAAGTTTCCGGATTTTTGTGAATGAAAAAGGTTCGTTAATGGGAATTGGATTCCCAGATTTGGTATTCAGACTTTTTGGAATATTTGAGAATTATAGAATTTTATTTTCGGAATTGGTCACGTGGGGCCCACGGGGAAAATTTACGGTTTTGTGGGGCCCACTTTATATTCGGATTTTTGGCATTACGGATATTTTCAGAAAATGAAATATTTTGGACGAGTAAGGGGGCGACACGTGTCACCCCATGTACCACGCCGAATCGTGATGGACACACGGCTCGATTTGGTAGTGGACAAGTGGCTACCACTTGTCCATTTTGTGCGACATGTGGATGGTAGAATCCACACCCACATGTCCCCAATCTACACCACACACTTGCCTAGATCTTGGCCATTGATTTTCCTATAAATACCCCCTTTGTGCAAGACTAATTCTTCATCCACACTTAAAGTTTTTCCAAGGCAAACACTCCCTACCATTTGTTGTTTTCGTCCCCCCCCCCCCCCCCCCTTGTGAAGTTCTCGTCCAACCACCCCCCCACTTTGTGTAGAAATACTCCATGTATTGTTGTATAAATCCCAAATACCTTAGCCTAAATTCCTAGTAGTATCCCAAATTTATTTCAATACTAAGAGCCCGGGAATACTACTTTATTCCAATAATCGCAAAATGAAGCCCTAGAGAAATCTTCATAGCTTAGATGAAGTGTTAAGAGAAGTTGTTTAGAAACTTCTAAGGGTTGCTTGGAGCGGGTTGGAGCGTAAGGAAGTGGAGCTAAACGTTGCTCAGGATCGACTTATAAAACTTGGATAATTTTGGGCTTATCGAGGTAATGATCTATGTCCCCCTATTGTAATTGGAAATTACATGTTGTAGTAATTAATAATTGAGTATAAGATATATTGGAAGTATAATTATGAAGAATTGAACTGTATTTACATTGGACTGTATTTACAGTAGACTTGTAGTATTATTGTGGGGCAGTGTTGTACACGTCCGGTTAGACGTGTAACTCCCCCTAGGAGTTGTTGGCTTGGTAGCGGGCCTTGATAGAGGAGGAGATTGATGTGGTTCGGGGGGGGGGGGAGGTGCTGCCGAATTTTCCGTAGAATAAGGAATCTTGTATCTAGAATTATTCTACGAAAAGATCTAGAAGTTAATAGACGTTTTATGACCATTATAGGTTGAAGTACTACGAGTAGCGTATTCTACTTGAAGGGTGGAAAAGGCGAGCAAGGTTAGAGTACTTTGGAGCATTTTGCTAATTGTCGATAATCGTCGCGAGGTATGTGAACCTCTTCCTATCCTTTCTAGCATGATATTTGTGAAATATATTTAGTGCGGTAGACGCACGTGTGTTTAAAGGAATTTGATTTTTCTTTTGTGTTCTTGACTTGATTCCAAAGTTAAGTGACTTGTTATGAATTATTAAGGACTTGAATAATGTTAAAAAGTTGTAAAACCTCACTCATGAGTAATGGGTGTGTGGTCTTTTAAAGAATAAAGTTATCTTGATTTCGAAAATAAGAATGGCTCTATCATTGGATTTAAAATGATAACTTGACTTATAAACAACTTAATTTTGGGAAAGGAGAAGTAACTTGATTTAAAGGTATAGGTTACTTGTTTTTAAAAGAGTAAGACACTTGGTTTAAAAAGTATATTGCTACTTGACTTTAAAAAGGAAAAAGTGCCTTTGTTTTAAAGGAAGGCATGGTTTTGTCTTAAAATGGTTTAAAAATGAAGGCATGCTTTTGTCTTAAGATTAGTTTAAAAAGGTATGGAAATTATTTTGGTTTTACTTTGATGTCTTTTGACTGGAGTTTAAATAATAAGAATCTTGAAGAATTTCAAAAGAGTTATGAATCATTTTTTAAAGAAAAGAAATACTTGGTTTTAAAAGCTTAAGTGTTATACTAGCTTTATGGGAAGTTAGGTATAACGACTTAAGGAAGATAGAAGGAACGGTTTACTTATTTGTTTATGAAAGTATTGTATTGATTTCTGGAAAGTGTAGTAAGACGGTTTGATAAGTAAACATGTTACGATGCTACGTGTGTTAGTGTCTTGTGATGTTTGTGTAAGGGGGATTATTCTTGTTGTGCTTATGTTGTTTAACGATAAGCAGTTATGCTGATATTATATCACTTACCCCCCTGACTTGTTATGCCGAGGGTTAGCCGCCCCCGATGCGAGGAATACCTCATGCGGGTCTGTGTGACCTATGCGGAGCTGCGGGAGTTCCAGGATGATCCCTCCGGGTGGGTTACCCCGATGCGAGGAATACCTCATGCGATGTGACTACGCGATCGCGAGTCGAGTTGATGTCGAGGGTTAGCTACCCCCGATGCGAGGAATACCTCATGCGGACCTAGGTGGTCTATGCGGACTGCGGGAGTCCAGGATTAGGCTCGCATAATGATACTATGGGCGATTGGCCTTGCTTCGATCATTAGCGGCCTAGAAAAGACCAGTTATGTTATATCTATTTTGCTCTTGTTTATGCTGTGGCACTATGTGCAGTTAATTGGTTGTTCGTACGTATTTGTAATTGGTTTTAAAATGTTATGATTTTATTTCAAGATTTTACGCTTCATACTGGTACCGTTGCCGACCTCCTTCAAGTTGCGTTCACGCCGCAGGTAGAGGTACACTGATGGTTGATCCTCGCCATAGGATCACAGTCAGTTTTGGGAAGCTCCGCTTATCCGAGGCTTATCTTGTGGTATGATTCCTCGAGAGTGTAGGTTCTTATACATTCGAAGTACGGCGGGCCCCGTCTCCGTCGTTGTTGTTATAAAACTCTTAGAGGTTTGTAGTAATTATTAAGAGCGGGGATTTGTAAAAGGGATGTAATCGCTCAAGCTTTATTATATATACAGAAAGGTAACCGTTTTGGTTAGCCTGTCTTCTTATTTCACTGTTTGTCTTTATGAGTTTTTATTTCCGCTGATTTTCTCTGATGTTGTATCACTAGGGTGCCCGGGGTAAGGCACCAGTCGCGGGCCCGAGGTCGGGTCGTGACATCCTGGTTACTTTCCCCCGTCAGCTACGTGACGCAGGTGGATCTGGTAGAGGTTATCGCACTTGCCACGTGTCAGCTTCGCGGCGAAGTATCGTGACTTACGGTTGTGATCTGGTGGTTAGCCTGGTTACTTGCCCCCGTCAGCTACGTGGCGCAGGGAGGATCTAGTAGAGGTTATCGCATTTGCCACGTGTCAGCTTCGCGAGTCAGTGTTTGGACGAAGCTTCGTGACTTACGGTTGTGATCTGGTGGTTAGCCTGGTTACTTGCCCCGTCACCACGTGGCGCAGGAGGATTCGCAGAGGCTATCGCAATTTCCACGTGTCCTTCGTGATATGGTTGTTTAGTATTGTTGGTACGGTGAGGTTCGTAGTCGGCTTTCGTGCCCTTGGCCGATTGATGATGCAGTTGGATCCGTAGCTATGCCTTCGCATTGCCCGTACGGTTTTTATGACACAGGTGGGACCTGGTGTTCATGTGTACTTCTTGGTGTTATTATATCATAGACTGCCGGCAGTGAGGAAGGTATTCCACGGGCATGATTGATTTTGTGGGCGTGAGACCCATTGTTATATTTGAGTGATGACTTTGAGGGCGTGAGTCCCTGACTTGACATGACTGCTTATATGTTGTGTACTGTAGTTTGGTTATCATCTATGTCTCCTGCTTTATATAGACTATTATGATTTCATTTACAGTATTTTCAGTTCACATACTTGGTACTGTTGTCGACCTCCTTCGGGCCGTTCATGTCGCAGTAGAGGTACATCGTTGTTGATCCTCGTTCATGGATCGCAGCTCAGCTTGGGAAGCTTCAGATCTCGAGGCTTATCTTTTGTATAGTCCTGTCATCGTAGGTACTTATACATTCGTGGTATGGCGGGCCCCGTCCCATCATAGTTGTTGTTACATTCTTAGAGGTCCGTAATCTGTTGTGGGCGTGGTTTGTAAAAGGATTATAAATCGTCGGTTATATTGTATATACATGGCGTGACCGCTTTGTTAACTGTTTTCTTATCTTGTATCTTGTTCCTCGTTTAAGTTTTTGTTTCCGCTGATTTTCTCGATGTTGTATCACTAGGGTGCCCGGTAAGGCACGATCGCGCCCGAGGTCAGTCGTGACAAAAGTGGTATCGAGCGCTTAATCCTCGGAAAGTGTCTACAGACCGTGTCTAGTAGAGTCTTGATTATCGGTGTGTTGTGCACCACATCTATAATCAGGAGGCTACAGGATATTTAGGATTGGTTTCCATTCTTCTCACTCTGAGATCGTGCCTTACAGCTGTGTTATAAGTTGGACTCCCTCTGACGTATTCTTTTGTACCAGTTATGCCTCTACGCAAGGCAACCAGAGCCCAGAAGGGCAAGGCAGCAGAGGGAGCTGCGAGTAGAGCACAGAGGGTTACCAGGGCGCAGGCCCGTTCATTACCTGAGATAGCGCTTCAGACGGCGAGTTTTGCGACGCCGCCAGCCCCAGCAGAGTTTAGAGCCGCAGCAGAGGCTACTGAGACCACGGTACCTGAGCCTCACCCAGCCTGGAGCAGGAGATGGGTTCTGAGGAGATGGCGATTACTAGCCGAGATCGTGGCGGATACGAGGATTGGCCGGACACAGCCTTCGAAGCACCCGTGGTTCACCCGAGATCGGATAGTTTGAGGCTACAGGACTTTCTGAGTTGCAGCCCGCCAGAGTTCTACGGGTCGAGGCCTGAGGATGATCCGCAGGAGTTCATCCGACAGTTACAGCGGATCATGAGAGTGATCAAGGCTTCGGAGACCGAGTCAGTGGTCTTAGGTTCGCATCGGCTGCGAGATACCGCAGTCGACTGGTTTGATTCGTGGGAGCTGTCCCGAGGAGTGCATGCGCCTCCAGCTGTATGGGACGAGTTCTCTGAGGCATTCCTTGGTCATTTCTTGCCGCCACAGATGAGGAGAGCACGAGCCGGCGATTTTTGATCTTTGAGACGCAGAGACGCCGCGGTTGGAGTACAACGTTGAGTTTGACTTCGTTGGCTCGATATGTCCCTGCGTTAGTAGTGGCGATATGGAGGTCGAGTGCACCGCTACGTCACTGGCTCGATGACTACTTGGCGGCTTGCTCGGTGTAGCTCTTCACCGCATGGACATTCGTGCCGTATACTGAGCTTATTGCGGGGATGGAGGCGTAGAGACCGACGCGTGATCGAGATCAAAGATAAGAGGCCAAGACAGCAGGTCCTTTGGTAACTTTCGAGGCGGACCGCCTCAAAGAGCTAGTTATACACCTCCGCCCAGATAGAGTGGTCCTCCACGCCTTGAGCGTCGAGTATTCGGAGCGGTCGAGCTCTGTGTTTCAGATTTTCCGGGAGTAGAGTACTCACGGATGAGTCTACCCGTATCTCAGTGTATCCGTTGTGGTAAAACCCATAGGGGGGAGTGTCGTACTAGTTTGGGAGATTGCTATACTTGTGGCCGGCAGGGCCATTTTGCGGAAGAGTGTCCGACCAGAGGTAGCGCGGCAAGGGGAAAGTGAAGCAGTAGTTACAGGTATATCCTTAACCCTCTAGAGACTAGTATGTATTGATGTTATGATGATGTGTTAAGTGTTATGTTCGGATAGCTTTGTGTTAAAATGTGATTTAGAAGCCTGGTTAGTGAAAAGGGTAAGTCTGGGGATGAGAAAACTTTGAACCTTAGAAGTTATGACAATTGAGACCTTAGATGTAAGTAGCTTGAGTAAAAGATTTTACGGTTAGTTTTTGTCGAAATACTTGGTATGCGTGAAATGCATCGTGGGATAATTCCTTGGGTTGTGTAAGATAAAGGTGGTAGCTTTCAGGACTTGAATAGGTAAGATTGTTCCGGATCGGGGGAACAAGAGTTTGGCACGATTTTAGGTCGGGTTAAGGACCATTCGCGGGTCAACCCGCAGCCCGAACGGAGAGGTGGTCAGTTTGAGGTGGTCCCGCCAGGTGGTGGGGTCACGAGGGTGCTAGGCCCAGGTGTTACACCCCGTAGTTCCAGAGTATGTATACAAGGACGTACGTACGAGAATACGACATTAAAATTTGAAAGGAAGAAAGATGTTATTTTTCGACGGAAAAGTTTCCGGATTTTGTGAAGGAAAAAGGTTCGTTAATGGGAATTGGATTCCCAGATTTGGTATTCGGACTTTTTGGGATATTTGAGAATTATGAAATTTTATTTCCGGAATTGGTCACGTGGGGCCCGCAGGAGGAATTTACGGTTGTAGGGCCCACTTTATTTTCGAAATTTGTGGCATTACGGATATTTTCGGAAGATGAAATATTTTGGACGAGTAGGAGGGCGACACATGGCACCCCATGTGGCCCTATGGCCGAAAATAGTGTGGCCTTGGACGTTTTTGAGACATGTGGCTAGCCACATGTTATACCCCGTATTTCCAGAGTATGTACGTGGGGACGTACGTAGAAAAGTTTGAACTTTAAAGTAGGCTTGGCCGATTTTATTTTGTGCACAACCCCCGATTAGAGTCGTTTTTCGATGAAACGTTTTACACAACTTGCGAAGGGAAAATTCCGGCTATGTCATTTTTATTTTTTGCGGATTTTTTCGAGAGACGAAACATTTTGGACCAACGAGAGGGCGACACTTGTCACCCTCCAATTGGTGGACGTATGGGGCGGATTTGGGACGATTTGGTTGGCTTTTTTGTCAAGGAGTTGGTAGGATATTTTTTGTGTAGTAGATAGAGTGGACACTTGCCTAAATCCTCACCCTACACTTGCCTTGCACTTGGCATGATCTTGGCCATTGGTTGGCCCTTGCTTGACCTATAAATACCCTTCCCCTTTGAAGACTTCTTCATCCACTCCTCACTTCTTTAAGTCTTGAAAGCCCTCCCATTTCGTAGGCCCTCGTCGAGAGTTAGCACCCCCCTCCTTAGGGTGTGGCCGAGACCCACCCCCCCTTCCTAGTAGGGCTAAGCCGTGGGGTACCCCCCCCCCCCTTGCCTAGTTGTTCTCATAAAATACCCCCCGACCTTGGTAGAAATACTCTCCAAGTATTGTTACTATACCCAAAATACCTTAGCCGTATACCTTGTAGTATTCCAAAGATACCTCTATACGTAGAGCCCGGAAATACTACCGTATGTCCTTTTTGTCTCTAACCGAAACCCTAAGGAAAATCTCCATAGTTGGTTGGAGTATTAAGAAGAAGTTGCGTAGAACTTCTAAGGGTTGTTTGGAGCGGTCGAGCACCCGAGTAGAGCTAAGCGTTGCCCAGACCGACATTTATACTTGGATAATTATGGGCTTATCGAGATAAATATCTTGTCTCCCTATTGTAATTAAGTTTACATACTATCAAGTATAAGAATATGTATAAGTATATACAAGGAAAGTATATAAGAAGGAATTGAACTGTTTACATGGGATCAGACATGAGACTTGTGTAGTTTGACGGGTAGGAAGTCGCCAATTTTCCGTAGAATCTTGTATCTAGATTTATTCTACCGAGTAGTCTAGACTTTGATAGACGTATAACCTTTATAGGTTGAATGTTCATGAGTGGCATGTACTACTTGAGAGTGGACAAGGCTAGCCGTTATAGCCGTGGAGCGCTTTGCTAATAGTCGATAATCGCCGCGAGGTATGTGATTCTTCCTATACTCGAGCATGATATTTTAAAGAATATATATAGTACATGAGACGACGTGTGTTAACTGAACGTAGTTTTACGGCAATGTCTTTGACTTAAGCTCGAATAAAAGAATCAAGTATTTCAGAAGAATTAAGTAACCTTTTTGAAAGAAGAGTAACACTTGGTTTTAAAAGTTTTAAAAGCTTAAGAGTTATACTAGCTTTATGGGAAGTTAGGTATAACGGCTTAAGAGTGATAAAAAGAATGGTTTATTAATTTTAGAAGTTAAGAGACTTGATCTTAAAAGATAAGAGACTTGACTTAATTAAATTAATATGAATTTTGTGTGAAACCTCATTCGTGAGAAATGAGTACTTGGTTTTTAAAAGCAATAATCTTTTTACTGATTTCGGAAATCAGAATAAGTATCGAACAAACCACAGCAGCGCTAATAAAGGGAAATGTTTTGACTAATAAAGTATTATTAAAACCAGTAGAAACTTCCATCTGCATAGAAACTAAGATGAGACAAAATGATATTACATTTCCTAGATCATGGCTGATGTAATAAGATTGTTATGAACAAGAATAACCTACTCACACATAAGGCATGTGTTTCTCAAATTGTTTTAAAGGATTAAAACTATGAACTACGAAACCTTTCGAAAAATGAGAAACTTGAGCATTGGAAATTAGGCAAACTTGAACGTTTGGAAAATAATGTTGTTACTTGATTTTACAAAGGGAAGTGTTTTGGTTCACTTAAAAAGATAGTCACTCTATTTTTATACTACGGGTATTGTGTGACTTTTGTGAAAGAAACGGATCTTTTAAAGAGTTAATACATGAAGTACTTTGGGGCTAAAAACCCAAACGTGTTAAACATAAAGTAGAAAGTACCGTGTGGATAACTCGAGCGTGTTGATTTGTGATAGCCTTGTAATACTTCCTTGTTTGATTTGATAATTAAACATGTTAGGATGCTACGTGTGTTAGTATCTTGTGATGTTTGTGTAAAGGGGTTTCCTTGTCAGGCTTATGTTGTCTAACGCAGTTCGCTACGCTTAGTATTATATCACTCACCTCTTGACCTAATACAGGGGTTGCCCTCCGACGCGGGGTATAGCTCAGCGGTCCGGGACCATGATTCGAGACTACCCTACGCGGTCCGGGGATCCATGCGGAGCTACGGAGTTACGTGTTAGCGCGCCCTTGTGGTCATGCGGTCTTCGCGCTACGCGGACCGCGAGTCGAGCGGACGCCGGGAGAGCTACCGACGCGGGAATACCTCATGCGGGCCTACGAGGTTGGCCTATGCGAGTCAGCGGAAGTTCCAGGACTAGACGCGCGACATTAGATACCGCGGGCGTGGCCGCCGATCATGTGGCGGTCTGACAGATCTCATGATACGATTTATGACCTTGTTGCATGGTAGGTGTTAGTAATCGGCTATGCCTTCGTACTTACCGTGACGGTTTATTATGACACGTGGGACCCGTGTTCATGTGTATTTCTTGGTGCTTGTATATCATAGATCACGGCAGTGAGGAAGGTATTCCACGGGCATGATTGATGTTGGCGTGAGACCCATAGTTATATTTGAGTGATGACTTTGAGGCGTGAGTCCTCGACTTGACATGATCACGTATTTATTTTGAATCGTAGTTTGGCTATCATACATGTCTCCCGCTTTATATAGACTACTATGATTTCATTTACGATTTTCAGCCACATACTTGGTACCTTGTTGTCGACTTCCTTCGGCCGCGTTCATGCCGCAGGTAGAGGTACACCAGTGTTGATCCTCGCTCATAGGGTCACAGTTCAGCGTTTGGGAAGCTCCGTTTCTCCGGAGGCTTATCTTGGTATAGTCCCCTGTTGTTGTAGGTGCTTACATTCAGGGGTATGACGGGCCCTGTCTCGTCGTTGTTGTCATATCATTCGTAGAGGTCTGTAGTACTGTTGTGGGCAGGGTTGTAATAGGATGTAACTGTTCGGATCTAAGTTTTATATATATATATGCCGAAAGGCAACTTTTCTTCAGATAAACATGTGTTTCCTTTGCATTATTTCCTGTTGTGTTTTATGTTCCGCTGATTTTCTCTGATGTATGACTACGTGGGTGCCCGGGTAAGGCACCAGTCACGGGCCCCGGAATGGGTCGTGACAAAAGTGGTATCAGAGCAGTTAATCCTCGGAAAGTGTCTATAGACCGTATCCAGTAGAGTCTTGATTATCGGTGTGTTGTGCACCACACCAATAATCAGGAGGCTATAGGATATTTAGGATTGGTTTCTATTCTTCTCACTCTGAGATCGTGCCTCAGAAAGTGTTGTAAGTTGGACCTCTAACGTATTTCTTTCCACCGCTATGCCTCCGCATGCAAAACCCGCCCGGGAGGCAAGACCGAGGCGAGTAGAGTACTGAGCATGGTTACGAGGCACAGCCCAACCATCACCGAGTTAGGTGCTTCATTCGGGAGTTATGCTACGTCAGCCCAATTTCAACAGAGTTCAGCACCAGCGGCGATGCTCATCGCGCCATGATAATTGAACCTTCAGTTCCACGACCGGGGACAGAGAATATAGATTGCAAAGAGGCGACCCTGTTACTAGCTATGGATTTAGCAACCGAGAATATTTATGCATCGATTTATCACGGGTCTTAATGACTATTTAAGAGAGGGTTGGACAAGAGTAATTCTTCAGTTAGGCGTGAGCATGGCCGGTGTACGGGCTTATGCGCAGCAGGCCAAGAACGTAGAGATCGACGGGTTAACCAAGGGCGAGAAGAGGGCGAGCCGCCAAGGTCCTTTGGTAACTTTCGGTGAGTCACCTCACCAGATTAGATTACGACATCCACCGCTGCGTAAAGGTCCTCAGGTTGGGACGTTCGTACGCAGGAGTTGGTCGAGCTCGAGCTTCCGCTCACACTCTACGTAGGTTCCGCCCGGCCCGGATTCAGTTTTCCCGTTGTTCATAGCGATGCGCACGCCATCCCGGGAATGTCGTCTTTTTGGTGCTTGATTTACCCGCGTCGTGGCCATGTGTGTCGAAAGGATGTCCTAGCAGGAGGATGTAAGTGAGGACTCAACTTCACGATCGCGACCATTCGTCACCTTTCTTAGTTATGCGCCACTACGGCGTTTGATTAGAACGACCAAGGAGTAGCAGATGAATGAGGTATATCCTTAACCCTCGAGATTAGTATTGTGATAAGACGAGTATATCTTAAGTGCTATGTTCGATAGCAGTGTGTTAATTGTGATTAGAAATCATGGTTAGTAACCGGAAAGATTGGGGATAGGAAAAGTGTGAGCCTTAGAGCTTTATACGTGAGACCTTGAGGTAAGGCCATCTCTGTAAAGATGTATTGTTATGTTTTGATCTCATCGAGTGCATAGTGCACGTGAGATTTGTTTGTGTGATAAGTCCCTGAGTAGGGTGGAAGGAAGAGGTAGTTGAGCTAAGAAGACCAGTTTTCGTGAACGTGATTAGTAGATTGTTCCTTCGGGAGCTAGTGTTTTGCGCGTTGCGGGTTGGGTCCCATGTTGCGGGTCAACCCGCGGCTGTATGGTGGTGGGGCCAGGTTGTGGTGGTCGCCTTGTGGTAGGTCACGAGGGTGTTAGGCCCAAGTTTAGTTAACAGTGCGAAGTTCATGGATCGCGTTCGACCGAGATCGCCGATGAGGTCACCCATCTTAGCTTTAGTCAAACCGTACGGTAGCGAAGTTGCGAGATGATTATTTCAGAAGGTTGTGTACAGAGGTGCCTACTTTACTTTCACCTTATGTCGAGATAGTGGAGCCCGTGTTACTGTTTCTTTTTCTTTCCGAGTTTTACCAGGCAGGTTAGGAACTCGTAATACTCGAATCGCATTGCCTCGGGCAGTGTTTGATTTGTGGGTAGTTGTGGGGTAATCTGTACCAGATTACATAGGCATATACAGAGACTTGTGGTTGTGGTAGGAAGGCTGCCCAATTTTTCCGTAGAATCTTGTATCTAGATTTATTCTATCGAGTAGTCTAGACTTTGATAGACATATAACCTTTATAGGTTGAATGTTCTGCGAGTAGCATGTACTACTTGAGAGGTGGAAAAGGCTAGCCGGGTTATAGCCAGTAGAAACCTCCATCTGCATAGAAGCTAAGATGAGACAAAATGATATTACATTTTCTAGATCATGGCTGCTGTAATAAGATCGTTATAAACAAGAATAAACTACTCACGTATGACATATGTTACTCAATTGTTCTAAAAAGGAATCAAGTGATTAAGTTTGGGAACTATGAAACCATTTGAAAACGAAAGCTTGAGTAATTCAAACTAGGCAAACCGGAACTTAGGAAAAGAATGTTGTTACTTGATTTTGAAAAGGAAGGTGGTTGGTCATTCTAATACTACTGTATCGGGTGACTTTATAAAAGTAATGGATCTCTTTTAAAAGAACTTAACGTGTATGTAGTACTTTGGGGTTAAAAACCCGACTTTGGCATAAAATGAAAGTACTTTGAGTTGTGTGAAACTTGCCTATGCTTGGTGTTGTGAAACTTGCCTACGCTTGTGATGATAGCCTTTATTGTACAATCGCTGTGTTTCGTGTTACCGCGTCTCTCGATAGAGGTCGGTTGACCGTTGAGAACTTACTTGGGCGTTCGCAGCGACGGAGAAATTCCGCACGCTTCTCGCTGATAGTTTTATTGTTGTTAATCGCTTTGGACATACTGACACGATGCGTAGCGCACGGGTATGCTTCCATGGTGGGTTAGGTCTTGTGGTTAATCGCTTTGGATATCTTCACGATCGTGGCGCGCGTATGTTTCCATTTGATTATCGAATTGTGAGTTCCCTTTGGACATACTGACACGATTCGTAGCGCACTGTTATGCGTCCATTTGGATTGTTTTCTTATTTATCCCTTTGGACATACTGACACGATCGCGTAGGCCGCACGTATGCTTCCATTTGGATTGCTGTATTGTTGTTGAGGTCAAATGGACATGTATACACCGATGCAGAATTCCGGGGGCATGTGGCCATGGGACATTGGTATTATTGTTGCATCATGGACATGTCTACACCGATGCAGTATTCCGGCATACGCGCCATAATGCGAACTCGATTGATGTAGTGGGCGTGAGACCCATAGTTATATCGAGTGATGATCGTTTATGTTGTGATCGTAGTTTGGTTATCATACATGTCTCCCGCTTTATATAGACTAGTATGATTTCATTTCTGATTTGTACGATTCACATACTGGGTACTGTTGCAGACCTCCTTGAGGCCGCGTTCATCTGCCAGTAGAGGTACATCGGCCGTGGTTCCTCGCCATGGGATCACAATTCAGCGCATTTGAAGCTCCGCTTCTCCGAGGCTTATCTTTGGTAGGTGTTCCACTGAGTTGTAGGTTCTTGTACATTGTGGTATGGCGGGCCTGTCCGTCATAGTCGTGATATCTTAGAGTCCAGTAATCTTTGCTGTGGCGTGGTTGTAAAAGGATTAAACTGCTCGTGTTTTATGTATATACCAAGGCAACTGCTTTGGTTGGCTGTTTATTCATTTATCTCTTGTTAAATGACTCTTGTTTTGTGTTCCGCCGATTTTCTCGATGTATGTATCACCAGGGTGCCTGTAGGCACCAAGATTCGCCCCGGGCAGTCGTTACAAAAGTGGTATCGAAGCGTTAATCCTCGGAAAGTGTCTGAGCATCGTGTCTAGTAGAGTCTTGATTATCGGTGTGTTGTGCACCACATCTATAATCGAGGCTATAGGACATTTAGGATTGGTTTCCATTCTTCTCATTACGAGATCGTGCCTTAGAGTGTTGTAAGTTGGACCCTCGACGTATCTCGTTTTTACCATTATGCCTCGCGCGCAACGAGCCTGGAAGGGCAAGGCGGCGAGGAGCTGCTAGTGAGATCTGAGAGAGTTCGGCGCGAGCGGTCGATGCACGAGCAGTGCTTCCCGGCCAGCGAGTTTCGCGACGCCAAAGACCGCCAGCGAGTTTAAAGCCGCGGCGGTGGCTGCTGAGACTCTGATACCTGAGCCTCGATCCGCGATGGAGCGGGAGATGGTCACAAGGAGATGGCGATTGCTGGCGTGGTCGTGGCGAGATATGAGGATATTGAATCACGATTCGATTCGATTCGGTACACTGATGGTTCACCCCGAGCGAATAGTTTGAGGCTACAGGACTTTACGAGTCAGCCGCGATTTTATGGGTCGAGGCACGAGGATGATCCGCAGGAGTTCATCCGGCGATTACTGGATCATGCGGGTGATCAAGGCTTGAAACCGAGTCGGTGACCTGGTTCGCATCAACGCGTGATACCGCGATCGATTGGTTTGATTCATGGGAGCTTTCCGGAAGCATGCACTCCAGCGATATGGGACGAGTTTTCGGGCTTTCCTCACGCACTTCTTGCCTCCGCAGATGAGGAGGCACGGCCGGCGATTTTTGTTAATGAGGCGAGAGGCGTCTGTCGGGAGTACAATGTCGAGTTCGATTCTTTGGCTCGATATGTCCCTGCGCTAGTTGCAGATATGGAGGATAGGAGTGCATCGCTCGTCACGGGCTAGATGATTATATGCATTGTAGTCTTGTGCGGGTGTTTCTCTTGTTGAACATGGACATTGCCAGCATCGCAGCTCATGCACTAGGATGTGAGGCGCGGAGGTCGACGGAACGACACAGATCAGCGAGAAGAGGCGGGACGGCGAGGTCCTTTGGTGGCTTTCGAGGCGGACCGCCTCGCGGCCAGCTAGTTATATACCCCACCGGTGAGTGGTCCTCCACCGCCTTGAGGCGGTCGGGCTCGAGGTTCAGATTTTCAGCGGTGAGCGGGGTGTTAACGGTGAGCCACCCCTACCTCGTTGTGACCATTGTGGTAGACTCCATTTTGGAGAGTGTCGTGCTAGATTGGGAGTTTGTTTTGCATGCGGCCAGCGGGGCCATTTTGCGAGGCTGTCCGACCAAGGAGCGCGGATGTTCTGACTTCGGCCGGGATCGTGGGTGGTTCATCACCTTCGACTATACGCCTGCAGTGAGCCTATGATTAGAGTGGGCGGTAGCTCGTATATCCATAACCCTCTAGAGTTTTGGTATGCTTGTTATGATGATCTCATTATTGTGTGCTATGTCGGATAGCATTGTGATATGTGTGAGTTAGAATGCATGGTTAGTTGGAAGGATACGTATGGAGGCATGGTAAGTGTGAACCTTAGACTATTTTCACGAGTGAGACCTTAGAGGTAAGGTCGTCTTGAGTAAAGATTCGCTTTATGTTTGACCTTTATAAGGGTGAGTAGTATACGTGGGATTTATTTGTGTGATAAGTCCGTGGTAGTGTGAGATGGTAGTGGTAGCTTTCGTGATGTGAATTAGTAAGATTGTTAGAATCGGGAACAAGAGTTTGCATGATTGAAAGTCGGGTTTAGGACCATTTGCGGGTCAACAGTAACCGGTTTTAGGTGGGGTCGATTCGGTGGTCCCGGTGGTAGGTCACGAGGGTGCTAGGCCGGAGTTTAGACGACCATCGATGAGTTGTGGATGTGTTCGACCGAATCGTTCGTGAAGGCCGTAATGGCCTTAGGGGATACGGCTAGTAAGGCGACCAAGTTTGGAGGTGGTGACTCCAAAGTTTTGGAAAGCGGGCGATGACTAAAGTGTGGTACGTATACTAGAAGAGTTCATGTGTTCGAGAAGGGCACGGCGAGTAAGGAAGGAGGAGAAAGCGTGTGTTATTTCGCTGAAGATGTGGCGTTGGCAATTTGTTAGAAGAGCTTCATCGATATCCGTCTTGTGAAGGAACATTCGGGACGAATGTTTCTAAGGAGGAGAATGTTATACCAGTATTTCAGTATGTATGCGAGGCGTGCGTGCGAGAATCTGGCGAAAGATTGGAAAGGAAGAAAGAGGTGATTTTTCCACGGAAAAGTTTCGGTTTTGTGAAGGAAAAAGGTTCGTTAATGGGAATTGGATTCCCAGTTGGTATTCGGACTTCTGGAATATTAGAGAATTATGGAATTTTATTTTGGAAATGGTCACGTGGGGCCCACGGGAGAAATTCTGATTTTGTAGGCCCACTTTGTTTTGAGATTTTGGCCATTGTGGATTTTTTTGAAGATGTTTTATTTTGGGCCAATAGGAGGGTGACACGTGTCACCCCGCCTAAGTGGCTTGGCGAAATGACATTTGTGCACAACACCGGTTAGAGTCGTTTTTTGCGTAAACGCTTGCGAATCAAGCGGGAAAATTCCGGCTATGTCGTTTGTTTTTTTGCGGATTTTTCCGAGAGGCAAACATTTTGGACCAACGGGAGGGTGACATGTGTCACCCTGCAATGAGACAAGTGGGCACTTGCCGAGTGAGGGCTTGTGGTGCTAGATATTTGTGTAGATATTTGTGAGGGTTTTAGGAGTAGGGGCTAGGGTGCACTTGGCTTGATCTTGGCCTTACACTTGCCTTGCACATGGCTTAATCTTGGCCATTGGTTGGCCTTTGGTTTTCTATAAATACCTCCTTGTGAAGACTTATTCATTCTCCTCACTTTGTCTAAGTCTTGAAATCCCTCCTCCCTCTGGTAGCTCTCGTCTAAGCCTCTCCCCTCCTCCTCCTTGTGGCCTTTGGCGAGAAGGTTCCCCACTTGTGGTGCTAGCGTGGGTACCATTTTTAGCCTAGTTGTTTCGTATAATACCCTTGTTGTGGTATAGAAATACTCAACTAGTATTGTTATAATGCCCAAAATACCTTAGCCTTGTACCTTGTAGTATTCCAAAGATACCTCTTTACGTAGAGTACGGAAATACTACCTTTTGTCCTTTTAGTCTCAAACCGAAACCCTAAGGAAATCTTCATAGTTGGTTGAAGTATGTGAGTAGAAGTTTGTTAGAACTTCTAAGGGTTGTTTGGAGTGGTTTGGAGCGCACGGAGTGGAGCTAAACCTTGCTCAGGATCGACATTATAACTTGGATAATTTTGGGCTTATCGAGGTAATTATATTGTCCCTCTATTGTAATTGGAAATTACATGTTTGTTAGAGTATATAGTTGAAGTATACTATATCTGGAACTACTTAGTATTCGGATGTCTTTTGACTTAAGCTGAAGAATAAAGCTGTGACTGTATTTACATAGGGTGTATTGCGATAGACTTGTGTAGAATTGTACACGTCAGGTTAGGCGTGTAAACCCCACTCGTTGGCTTGGTAGCGGCCTCGATAGAGGAGGAGATTTCTGTTTGTTGTGGGAAGTCTTGAATTTTCTATAGAAAGATAGAAACTTGTGTTTTGGGGTTAATAGACGTTTTGACCTTTATAGGTGAAAGTACTAAGAGTAGCGTATTCTACTCAAGGAGTGGAAAGGGCTAGCAAGGTTGTAGTACTTGGAGCATTTTGCTTATTGTCGATAAATCGTCGCGAGGTATGTGAACCTCTTCCTATCTTTTCTAGCATGATTGTTGTGAACTATGTAGTACGGTGAGCGTACGTGTGCTAAGTGATTTGGTTGGTTTAAAACATAAAGTGTTATAATGGCTTTATGGGAAGTTAGTTATAACGACCTTATGTAAGTGAAAATGGTTTACTGATGTTAGAAGTTAAGAGACTTGATCTTATAAGATAAGAGACTTAACTTATTTGTTTTAATGTGGATGTTTGTGTGAAACCTCATTCGTGAGTAATGAGTACTTGGTTTTAAAGGGATAATGTTTCTTGATTTCGGGAATCAGAATGTGAATCGACAGACAACTGCAGCGTTAATAAAGGAAAATGTATTGAATAATGATGTGTTGTATTAAAACCAGAAGAAACCTCCATCTGCATAGAAGCTAAGATGAGACACAATGATATTAAATTTTCTAGATCATGGTATTTGTAATAAGATCGTTATAAACAGAATAAACTACTCACGTATATGACATATGTTACTCAATTGTTCTAAAAAGGAATCAAGTGATTAAGTTTGGGAACTATGAAACCATTTGAAAATGAGAAGCTTGAGTAATTGAAACTAGGCAATCTGGAACTTAGGAAAAGAATGTTGTTACTTGATTTTGAAAAGGAAGGTGGGTTGGTCATTCTAATACTACGGGTATCGGGTGACTTTTATAAAAGTAATGGATCTCTTTTAAAAGAACTTAACGTATGTAGTACTTTGGGGTTAAAAACCTGGACTTTGGCATAAAATGAAAGTACTTTGAGTTGTGTGAAACTTGCCTATGCTTGGTGTTGTGAAACTTGCCTATGCTTGTGATGATAGCCTTTATTGTACAATCGTTGTGTTTTTGTGTTACCGCGTCTCTCGATAGAATTCGGTTGGTAGTTGAGAACTTACTTGGAGCGTCTTGCGGCGATGCGGAGAAATTCCGCAGATGCGTTCTGTTGATAGTATTATTGTTGTTAATCGCTTTGGACATCGACACGATCGTGGCGCAGCGGGTATGCTTCCATTTTGGTTAAGGTCTTGTGGTTAATCGCTTTGGATATCGCGACCACGATCGTGGCGCGCGGGTATGTTTCCATTTTGATTATCGCCTTGAGTTCCCTTTGGACATCGACCACGATGCGTAGCGCTGCGGGTATCGTCCATTTGGAATGTTGTCTTATTTTCCCTTTGGACATCACGCGATCGTGGCTGCGGGTATGCTTCCATTTGGATTCTTGTCTTGTTGTTGAGGTCACATGGACATGTCTACACCGATGCAGAATTCGGGGGCATGTGGCCATGGGACATTGTATTATTGTTGCATCATGGACATGTCTACACCCGTCACGATGTTAGGGGCATCAGCGCCATGTCTGAACGATTGATGTAGTGGGCGTGAGACCCATAGTTATATTAGATGATATCGTTTTATGTTGTGAGCTGTAGTTTGGTTATCATACATGTCTCACTTTATATAGACTAGTATGATTTCATTCTGATTTTATCTGATTTCACATACTTGGTACTGTTATCTTGACCTCGCCGAAGCTGCGTTCATCTGTGAGTAGAGTACATCGGCCGTGGTTCCTCGCTCATAGGATCACGATTGTAGCGCATTTGAAGCTCCGTTTCTCGGAGGCTTATCTTTTAGTAGGTGTTCCCTGAATTGTAGGTTCTTGTACATTCGAGGTATGGCGAGGCCACTGTCCGTCATAGTCGTGCTATCTTAAGTGCATGTAATCTTGTTGTGGCGGGGTTGTAAAAGGATTAAAGCTGTTGAGTTTTATGTATATCTTGAAGGCAAGCTTTGTTTTGGTTGCTTTGTTTATTCATTTATCTCTTGTTAAATGACTCTTTGTTTGTGTTCGCTGATTTTCTCGATGTATGTATCACTAGGGTGCGAGGTAAGGCACGATACGGGCCGGGCAGTCGTTACACTAGAGGCGAATCGGTATGGAAGTTATGTATGTATGCTAGTATGAGTTGGAAATGCGGAAGAGTGCGACCGATGAAGGATAGCAACCAAGTGTAAATGAATAGAGCAGGGTTCTTTCGAGGTAAATACACGGTGGGTGTTTGGGTGGTAGTGGCGGATATGAGAATTTCCGGTGGCGATCACGGTCGTCGGACCTAGTAGACCTAGTAGAGATGATTACGACGGACTTTGAAGTCATTATGAGTATGGACTAGTTGGCTGAGTGCCAAGGTTGACATCTTAGTATAAGTATTGTTATGTGGCCATGGGTGGCATATGTAGTATGAAAGGGTGCAGTAAAAGGAGACTATGTCGCTATCTAATTAGATTGGACTCCGAAAGAACATTCGAGGACGAATGTTTCTAAGGGGGGAAGAATGTTACACCCCGTAACTCAGGACATGTTTAAGAGAATGTACGTAAAGAACTCAAGACTTAAAATTAGTGCGAAATGAAGAATTGTTTTTTAAACGGAAAATCTTAGAAACGTCGGAAAGGAGAAATGTTCGTTGAGGAGAATTGGATTCTCAAAATGAATTAATAGAAGAGTATAGAACTTATTATCATTATGGAAATTTATTTTGTCATGTGGGGCCCACCCGAGGAATTTTACGTTTAGTCGGGCCCACGATTCTAATTTTATAGGCGAATGGGAGGCGACACGTGTCACCCCCACATGGCTTGGTCGAATTTTATGCAGGAGTATTATGGTCATTGACCATGGTAGAAGACAGTCTTGCTAATTATAGAGCTTGACATTGTTGACTAGTCGAGGGCGGCAGCTTGATCTCTTCCCTCCAAATTTAACATGTGTTGTAATCTAGACCCTCCATTGTATTATATATACATAACTAGCTCTTTTAACACTTAGAAAAAAATCACAACATGTTTGTTCTTGGAGACTTGCTCTCGGGTTCAAGGTGTAATCCACAAGGAAATTTTGTAGTTTTGATCCATTAGCCACAAGACTTTAACCCAAGGTCCCTAAGGGTATTGTAAGGATATCTCAATAGAAAGATTTGGAAAACGGCGTTTTCACATTAGTCATGGCGAAACCTAAGGCATTTTCATAGGTTTTGATTGGAAATGGAAGAGAAGTTGGTTGTGAGCTTCAAAGGCTTCAAATAATGGATTGAGCGTAAAGGAAAGGAGCTAAGAATTGCTAAGGAGCGACTTTGAATCTTGGAAATTATAAGGGCTTGTAAAGGTATAATTCTTGTCGTTTTAGTAATTAAGATTACTTATTGTTGTAGCTTTGGATGTTAGCAAGTATGAGAAATATATATTATGAAGTTGATAAGTGTTATGGATATTGGAACCCTAATACGAAAACTAGTTGTTTAGCCTTGAGATTTCAATTCAATTGGATTATTAGTTTAATCGTCACATGTTATATAAGGAAGGAATTATAATTGTTAAGTTGTTTATGATTATATAACATGTTAGGCCTAAGAGGTTGGATTGAAAAGGAATTGGAAAGGTTGATAAGTTGTTGCACCTTTTGGCCGAAATTGGCAATTGTATTGTGGACTAGTTTAATGTCAATTGTGGGGCGGAATTTTACACGTATTGTAAGGCGTGTAATCCCCTTTAATTGGTTGTTGTATTGAGCCTTAAATGTGGCGTGTTTGGTTATTGTATTCGGCCTTGAAAAAGGTGGCAAAGTATGTAAAAACAAAGGAAGTGCTGTCCGATTTTCCGTAGAATTTAGTGACTTTGCACTTAGAATATTCTACGTTTGAAGCTAGAGGTTTAATGGACGTATTATGACCATTTTAGGTTGAAGTACTAAGTATAGTGGATTCTACTTGAAGGATGGAATAACTATCAAGGTTGAAGTACTTCGGAGCATTTTGCTATTTGTCGATAATCGTCGCGAGGTATGTGAACCTCTTCCTTCTTTAGACATGATTCTATGTATGGAATATACATGTGGTATTATTTCATGATTCCTTCTACTCTTAGAAGTTAAGAAGTATGTATGTTGATTTACTCTACGTAAGGGTTATGTCTAAGTTATCCTAAGTTCTTACCAAGTCTTATGGGGGATGTTGGTAAGAGTCGTTAGGAGGTATTTTGGAGCCAAGTTGACTTGGCCAAATTACGGCACAAATGAGAATAAGTGTCGAACAAGCCATTGCAGCGTTAATAAAGGAAAATGTAATGACGATAAATTATATTAAAACAAGTAGAATTCTCCATCTGCATAGAAGCAGATAAGACAAAATTGTATTACATTTTCTAGATCATGCACGCGAATGAGATCAGTATAAACAAGTATAACCTATTCACACATATAAGGCATATGTTGCTTAAATTAAAGAGTTTACGTTATGAAATGTTAAGACTATGAACTACGAAACTTGATTCTAAAAGATAAGAGACTTGAAAGTATACGATACTTGGTTTTCGAAAGTATAAGTCTCTTGGTTATAAAAATAATGTATTTGCCTAAGGTATAAAGTTAGTATAACGACTTTATGGGAAGTGGGTTATAATAACTTTATGGAAAGTTAAAAGAGTGGTTTACTCTAAGTAATGATAAATGTTTTGAAATAAGGAAAGGCAAATGGATTTAAAAGCATCAATTGCTTAAGTTTTAAGGAAAGAAGTCACTTGTTTTAGAAGCCGAATAATGTATTTCTAAAAGTGTAGTGACTTATGTAAAATGTAAACAAGCCTTGATACTACGGGTGTTAGTATCTTGGGGTTTTATATGAAAATGAGTCTTTTGAAAAGAATGTAAGCACGTAGTACTTTGGGTTAAATTCCCGGATTTTTATGTGTGAAACGAAAGTGCCATGAGTTTATAAAAAATGGAAGTCTAAAGGTTTAATGAACTTGCCTATGTTTTCTTGTGATAGCTTTGAGTGCAAGTATTATATGTTTACGTTATCGTGACTCTCTCGGTTGGAGGGCATTTGTCTTGTTGTAAGTTTACTTGGGCGTCACAAGCGGTGATATGGGATTCCACGGGTATGCTTCCATTATGATTGATCCTTGGACATGCTTATACGATGTGGGATTAGGGCATGTGACGGAGGCGGGTTAGATTCGGTTGTTTTATTACCCGTGGCCATACTTTATCGATGAGGATTAGGGGCATGCGACCAAGTTATGTCGACTATTACTCCATGGGCTAGCTCCCGGCGAAGACATGTACCACGATGAGGATTAGGGGCATGTTATATTATTACTCCATGGGCTAGCTCCCATGAAGACTGCACTCACGATGAGGATGTCGAGGGCACGTTATGGCCATGCTTATACGATGAGGATTAAGGGCATGCGGCGCGTTATATATATATATATGTATTGTGTATGTACGCGGCGGTGAGGTGGGATGCCACGGGCGTCACATGGTTATATTTTACAACATAGCTGTCGGCGGTGATGTAGGATTCCAGGCGGGAGATATATATATATGTATTGTGTATGTATGCAAATGATGAGGTGGGATGCCGCAGGCGCGTCACGTGGTTATATTTTACACTTATAGGTCGGCGATGATGGGGATTCCGAACGCGCTTTGATATTTGTGTGACTTGATCGCGTCCAGTTGGGGCCGGGTAGTATATGCGTCCCTCATAAAGGTCGGATTATGTTATGAAAGATAAGTAAGTTAGTAGTAATGAACTTAATGACTTCTCCTAAGTATATACGTAAGATATGGCTATAACTCTTAATGGAATGGAAAAGATAATGATGTGCAATTAAGTTCATGTGGTAATGACACGGCGGGATCAGTATGTACTTTTATACTTGCCCCTGTTATTATTTTGCTGATTATGATCATTTCATCGTACTTTATTTACATTCCATATTAAATTTTTGTTATGCGACCCCGGAGCTGCGTTCATGTCGCGAGTTTAGGTACCACGATTGTGGATCATGAGCTTAGGATCTGGTTGGATTTTGAGATGGCTCCAATGTTCCGAGTTGTCATGGCTATGTATATTCGAGAAGTGGCGGGGCCTTGTCCGTCATAGTATGTGTTCAAATCTTAGAAGTGCAGTATTCACGTATGGCTGGATTGGTTAGAGTTGTAATTACATTTTTGGATAGTGTAAGCCCTTTTTGGGTGATTTATATTATGGCAGCCTTATCGGCTTTGCCTTGGTTTTTTTTAAAAAAAATGTGTGTTACTTATTTTCATGATTGTTTTGGTGTTGTATGTTTGGAAGGTGCGGGTAGGGCACTGCCGCGGCTTGGTCGGGTCGTGTGATTATATTTGAGTGATGACTTTGAGGCGTGAGTCCACGACTTGACATATTTGCTTATATGTTGTGTCTTGTAGTTTGGTTATCATCCATGTCTCCCCTTTATATAGACTATTATGATTTCATTCTGATATTTTGATTTAGCATACTTGGTACTGTTATGCGACCTCCCCGATGAAGGCTGCGTTCATGCCGCGAGTAAGTACCGGTTGTTGATCCTCGTTCATAGGATCACGATTCAGCGTTTAGGATGCTCCGTATCTCGGAGGCTTATCTTTTAGTATAGTCCCACATCCTTTGTAGAGTACTTGTACATTCGGGGTATGGCGAGCCACTGTCCGTCATAGTTGTTGTTACATTCTTAAGTGCAGCATGAAATCTTGTTGTGGCGAGGTTTGTAAAGGATTGTAACTGTTCGGTTATATTGTATACATGAAGGTGACCGTTTTGGTTAACCTGTTTTCTTATCTTGTATCTTGTTCCCTGTTTAAGTTTTTGTTTCCGCTGATTTTCTCTGATGTTGTATCACTAGGGTGCCCGGGGTAAGGCACCAGTCGTGGGCCCGAGGTCGGGTCGTGACAGCGGGGCCCTGTCCCATCATAGTTGTTATATACTCTTAGAGGTCTGTAGTCCTATTGTAAATGGGGTTTGTAAAGGATGTAATTGTCAGGCTTTGATATATATATACATGCTGAAAGGCAATTTCTTTTTGGGTTAGACTATTTCTTATTTTACATTGTTCTATGTTGTAAGTTTATTTTCGCTGGTTACTCTGATGTATATCTACTAGAGTGCCCGGGTAAGGCACCAGTCACGGGCCCGGGATCGGGTCGTGACAAAAGTGGTATCAGAACAGTTAATCCTCGGAAAGCGTCTACAGACCGTATCTAGTAGAGTCTTGATTACCGGCGTGTTGTGCACCACACCTATAATCAGGAGGCTACATGATATTTAGGATTGGTTTCCATTCTTCTCACTCTGAGATCGTGCAATAGAGCGGTGTTATAGGTTGAACTCCCTCTGACATATTCTTATGTACCAGTTATGCCTTCGCGGCTTCGGGCCCGAAGGGCAAAGCGGTGAGGAAGCGCTAGTAGGGCGTATAGGGTTCTGAGGCCTGAGCCCGGTCTTTACGAGGTGATGCTACGGCGCGAGTTCCACGACGCCCGCCGGCCCAGCGAAGGTTAGCCGCGGCGGTAGCTCACGAGACCACGGTACGAGCCTCCTGCCCGCGGCTGTGAGCGAAGGATATGAGTTACGCGAGATGGCCCAATTATTAGCGAGATCGTGGCAAGAGCATGAGATAAGCGAGAGCCAGTTACGGTTGTACCGTAATTCACCCAATCGATAGCTTGAGACTTGGGACTTTTGAGTTGCACCACGCGAGTTCTATGGGTCGAGGGCGAGATGATCCTCGGGAGTTCATCAAACGATTCTGTGGATCGTAAAGTGATCGAGGCCTCGGAGATAAGTCGATAGTATTGGGTTCCACATCCACGCGTGATCTGCGATCGTAGTTTGATTCATAGGAAGCGTCACAGGAGCATGCGCTTCCGGTGTATGGGACGAGTTCTCGAGGCGTTCTTACCCACTTCTTGCCTCGCGATGAGAGAGCTCGGGCAATAGATTTACGATGTTGAGACAGGCGGGTGGGCGGTTCGGAGTACAACGTAGAGTTTAACTCATTGGCTCGGTATGTCCCGCGTTAGTGGCGGACATGGAGGGCGAGTGCACCGCTACGTCCGCGAGGCTCGATGATTACTTAGCGAGGCTTGCTCGGTGTAGCTCTTCACGGGCGTGGACGTGCCGCATGCGAGCCTACACTTGGGTGTGAGCGTAGAGGCAGCGGATTGTGAATGCTCGCGAGAAGAAGGCCGGGGCGGCGGTCTTTTGGTAGCTCTCGGCGGCCGACCTCGATGCGAACTAGATTTGCACCTCGGCCCGGCAGAGCACTCCTTCACCGTCTGCGGCACATCGAGTATTCGGGGCGGTCGGGGCCACAGGCTTGAGCTTCCGAAGCGAGGATGCTAACCGATCGAGACCACCCTCCTATCGGTGTGGCCGGTGTGGTAGATCCCATTACGGGAGTTGTGGTAATACTTCGGGAGCTTGTTACACTTGTGGCGGCGGTCATATTTCGAGGCCGTCAGGCAGGCGGCGCAGATAGTAGGGTTGACCTGAGGTCTTTCGCGGTCTTCATCTCCTACGATTTACTCGCCCGGGCGGGGTGATCATGGTCGGCCAGTCGCGGCGGAAGGTCGTGGCAAAGGTCTAGTTCAGCGGTCCTCGTAACGCATTTATGCCGTGCCAGTAGCCAGACGGAAGCGTCACCGGATGTCGTCATAGGTACATTATTGGTTTCATGTTGTGACTTATATGCCTTGATAGATCCGGGTTCTACCTTGTCCTATATATCTCCTCATGTTGCTGGTAGGATATGGATAGATCCTGAGTCCATAGACCCTTTTGAGGTAGCTACGCGATGAGTGATTCGGTGGTAGTTGGCGGGTATATAAGGCTTGCCGGTGACTATATCTGATCGTCGGACCTGGCGACTTGATAGAGTTGGATATGTGACTTTGGCGTGATTATGGGTATGGATTGGTTAGCTTCTTGCTACGCCAATGTGGGTGTAATGGAGAGATTGGTGCAGTTCGATTTCTGAGGCCGGTTATCAGTGGGAGGAACACTGGGTGTAGAGGTAGGTTTATTTCTTACCTCAAGGCTAGGAAGATGGTGCGAGAAGGGTATATCTACCATCTTATTCGGGTATTTGATCTTGCTGTGTTGCCATCTATTGGTCGATTCGGTGGTTAGGGAGTTTCGAGGCGTATTGAGACGATCTCCGGGTATCCTCCGAGAGGACATTGAGTTTTGCATTGATGTATTGCCAAACACTCGACCTATATCTATTCCGCCGTATAGGATGGCACCTGCCGAGTTGAGAGAGTTGAAGGACCAGCTGAAAGATTTGCTGGAGAAGGGCTTTATTAGGCCTAGTACTTCACCTCAGGCGCCAATATTATTCGTAAGGAAGAAGGATGGGGCCAGCGCATGTGTGTTGATTACATGCGGTGAATAAGGTTACCATCAAGCAGATACCTCCCGGGATTGATGATTTGTTTGACCGATTGCGAGTGCGAAGTGTTTTTCCAAGATAGACATGCGATCTGGTTATCATCAGGTACGAGTTAGGGAGACGGATATCCCTAGGACTGCATTCCGGACCCGGTATGGGCACTATGAGTTCAGGGTTATGTCTTTCGATTTGACGAATACTCGGCGATATTTATGGATTTGATGAACCGTGTTCAAGCCATTTTGAATCGCTTGTTATAGTATTCATTGATGACATCTTAGTTTATTCTCGCTCGGAGGCGAGCATGCGAGCATTTGAGGGCGGTCTTTGAGAGTCCTCCGGGACGGCGGTTGTATGCAAGTTCTCGAGTGTGAGTTTGTGTTGGCCATTTGGCATTCTTAGGAGCACATTGTCGTGGCGATGGTATTCGGTGGATACGGCAAAGATCGAGGCGATCAAGACTTGGCCTAGACCTCTTACAATCTGCAAGCAGTGCGCTTTTGGGCCTTGCGGGTTATTATCGGAGGTTTGTGGAGAAGTTTGCTTCTATTTGGCACCTTTGACTAGCTCGACTAAAGTTGCTAAGTTTCAGGCGGATGCTTGTGAGGAGGGCTTCGATTCTTGAAGGAGAAATTGGCGACGCCTTGATTCTTACTCTTACAAGAGGTCTAGGCGGCTATGTGGTTTATTGTGATCGTCGGTATCGGGCTCGGATGTGTGTTGATGCGGCGAGAAGGTTATAGCTTACGCATCTCGGCGGCTCGAAGCATGAGAAGAACTACCCACACATGACTTAGAGTTGGCAGCGATGATTCATGCCTTGAAGATCGGAGACATTATTTATATGGAGTTCATGTGGATATTTACCACGAACCACAAGAGCCTCCAAGTATATCTTGACCAGGAGTGAACTTGCGGCGAGAGGCGGTGGTTAGAGCTACTTAAGGATTATGATGTCGATATCCTATACCACCCGGGGAAGACGATATAGTTGCGATTCCCTTAGTGGTAGATCGATGGGTAATCTGTCGGATGTGCGACAGAGAAGGGGCATGGTCCGCGAGTTACATCATTCGCGAGCCTTGGAGTTCGTTTGATTGGTTACGATAGTAGTGGGGTTGGGTTCGAGAGGTTGCGAGTCTTCCATCATCGAGGAGGTGAAGAAGCGGCGATGTGAGGATCCGATTATGACGGTATCGAGATACGACTCTTCGAGAGGGGAAGGGTCCATTTGAGGTAGCACCTGATGGGGTGCTAAGTTACGAGGGTAGATTGTGTGTACCCGATATTGCAGGACTCCGTCAGCAGGTTCTAGGGGAAGCACACAACGCTCGTTACTCTATCCATCTGGGGTCGACAAAGATGTACCACGACCTCAGATGTGTGTATGGGTGGGATGGCTGAAGAGGGCGTTGCGAGTTTGTTGCTCGGTGCGAATTGTCGAGTCAGGTAGAGCACCGAAGCACGGTGGGTTGTTGCGGATGATAGAGATTCCGGCATGGAAGTGGGAGGTGATCAATATGGACTTTATTACAGGTTACCTCGTTTCGGAGGAAGCATGATTCCATCCGGTTATTGTCGACGGTGTGAAATCAGCCCACTTTCTTCGGTCGGGGCGACTTTTCGGCCGAGGATTATGCTAGACTTTACATCCGAGAGATCGTGAGACTGCATGGTGTCCCTATATCTATTATATCAGACATAGGAGCCCAGTTTACGGCTAATTTATGGAGGTCTTTCCAGAAGGGATTAGGGACACAGGTGAGCCTCAGTACTGCATTTCATCCTCAGACCGACGGACATGCAGAGCGTACTATCCAGAAACTTGAGGATATGTTGCAGGCCTGTGTTATTTATTTCATGGGTAGCTGGGAGGATCATTTGCCGCTAGTGGAGTTTACGTATAACAACGGCTACCATTATAGTATCCGGATGGCGCCTTATGAGGCCTTATACGGAGAAGTGCAGTCACCGATAGTACAGTTTGATGTGGCGGTTCGATTAGTCGGGCCGGACTTGATTCAGCAGGCGGTGGATAAGGTGAAGCTTATCCAGGAGAGGTTATTTTCAGCTTAGAGTCGACAGAAGTCGTATGCAGATCATCGGCGTCGACACTTGGAGTTTGAGATTGATGATTGGGTTTTCCTGAAGGTGTCACCCATGAAGGGTGTGATGAGGGTTGGGAAGAAGGGGAAGCTTAGCCCAAGGTACATTGGGCCTTATCAGATTGTCCGTAGGGTAGGAAAGGTTGCCTATGAGTTGGATCTGTCGTCCGATCTGGAGGCAGTACATCCAGTTTTTCATGTGTCTATGTTGCGGAGATGTATCGGGGATCCATCTAGAGTGCACCCGATTTGTGATGTCCAGGTGACAGAGGGGTTATCATATGAGGAGAGTCCCATAGCGATACTCGATCGTCAGTTAAGCGTGCGGACAAAGGATGTGGCATCCGTCAAGGTCTTATGGAGGAATGAGAACAAAGAGGAAATGACATGGGAAGCAGAGGAGGACATGATGAAGAAGTATCCTCACTTATTCCCAACACCTCCAGGTAACTCACTTTCCTACTTGTTGATTTTAATTGACATATTTGCTTAAGTGTTATTTTGACTATGTATGGCATTCTTGTTATGGGGATATAGTTAAGAGGGCCTATATCGATATCTGTTTTGAAGGAACATTCGGGACGAATGTTTCTAAGGGGAGAATGTTACACCGTAGTTTGAAATACATATGTAAGTGTTATACCGTATTTCCAGTATGTACGTGGTAGCGTCACGTATTATAATTTGAGCCTTAAAGTTGGCTAGTTTGAAATTTGTACACAACACCCGATTAAGTCGTTTTTAAAAGCGTTTCCTGACTTTCGTAGGGAAAATTCGCTATGTCATTTATAATTTTGCGGATTTTTAGAGACGTAACATTTGGACCAACAAGAGGCGACACTTGTCACCCTCTAATTGGTGAAGGTTGGCGACGAAATGGGCAAGGATTGGCACGTTTTTGTGTTGAATTGTGGTCAAGGGTTAGGTAGGATATTTTGTGTAGATGGATAAGGTTGCACGTGGCTTAATCTTGGCCTTACACTTGCCTAACACTTGGATGGATCTTCGCCATTGGTTGGCCTTCACTGACCTATAAATACCCCTACAGTTGAAGACTTTCTTCATCAAAACTTGAGCAATCTAACTAAGTCTCAAAATACTCCCTCTCCCAGCTTTCGTCCACCACACCCCCTCCCCTTTGAGAGCCCTTGGCGAGAGCCACCTCCCTCCCTTTGAGGTGTTTTGCCGTGGGTACCCACTAGCCTAGTTGTCTCGTATAAATACCCCCCTTTTGTGGTATAGAAATACTCTCCAAGTATTGTTATAATGCCCAAAATACTTTAGCCAAATACCTTGTAGTACTTTCCAAAGTACCCTTTTACAAAAACCGGAAAATACTATTATACTTTCCTCACTACTAAAACGAAACCTAAGTAAATCTTCACCCGTAGTTGAAGTTATAGTAGAAGTTGGTTAGAACTTCTAAGGGTTGTTTGGGAGCGGGCCTGAGCGCTGAGTAGGAGCTAAACCTTGCTCAGGATCGACATTTAAACTCGGATAATTTTGGGCTTATCGAGGTAAACACTCTTGACCTTCTATTGTAATTGGAAATTACATGTTGTAGGAATATATAGTTGAAGTATACTATATATAGAACTGAACATTATAATTGTGCGGCAATGTCTTTTGACTTAAGCTGAATAATACTTACGGCAATGTCTTGCGACTTAAGCCCAATTTAAATAAGAGAAGCGACTGTAATTACATAGGTGTATTACAGTAGACTTGTGTAGCATTCTTTGTGTAGTAGAATTGTACACGTCCGGTTAGGCGTATTAACCCCTGGTTGGCTTGGTAGCGGCCTCGTTAGAGGAGGAGATTTCTGCTGTTGCGGGGAGAGTCTTCAATTTTACGTAGAATATTCTCGTCGGGATCTAAAGATATTAATAGGCGCTTTGTGGCCTCTATAGGTTGTAGTACTACGTGTGGAGTGATACCTTGATAGAGTGTGGCCAAGCGGTTTGAGGTACTTGGGCGTTTTGCTATTAGTCGATAATCGTCACGAGGTATGTGAACCTCTTCCTATCTCTTCTAGCATGATATGTGTGAACTATGTAGTACGGTAGACGTGCATGTGCTAAATGTATTTGATTGGTTTAAAACATAAAGTGTTATAACGGCTTTATGGGAAGTCGGTTATAACAGCTTTATGTGGATAAGCAAATACTTTGTGGTTTCAAAAAGGCGATTTGAATAATAACGGCTTGATATGTGTTAATAAAGATCTTGAAGTATTTCAAAAGATTTATGAATCGCTTTGAAAGAATGAGTAGTACTTGGTTTTGAAAGCTTAAGAGTTATACTAGCTTTATGGGAAGTTAGGTATAACGGCTTAAGAATGTTTCTTGATTTCGAAATCGAATGTGTATCGACAAACCACTGCAGCGTTAATAAAAGGAAAATGTATTGACTAATGAAGTATTATTAAAACCATAGAAACCTCCATCCGCATGAAGCTAAGATGAGACAAAATGATATTACATTTCCTAGATCATGGTTGCAATGAGATTGATTATAAAAAGAATAACCTACTCACATATAAGACATATGTTTCTCAAAACGTTTAAAGGAGAATTATGTTTTAAAGGACTAAAACTATGAACTACGAAACCTTTTCTAAAATGAGAAACTTGAGCATTGAAATTAGGCAAACTTGAGCGTTTGGAAAATAAGGTTGTTACTTGATTTTACAAAGGAAAGCATTTTGGTTTACTTAACAATGTTAGTCACTCAAATTTTATACTACGGGTATCGGGTGACCTTTGTAAAAGAAATGGATCTTAAAAGGAATTTAACGGACGTAGTACTTTAAGGATAAAATCCGGACTTTGACATAAAATGAAAGTACCTTGAGTCGTGTGTAACTTGCTTATGCTTGTTGTTATGAAACTTGACCATGTTACGTGTAATAGCCTTGTTGTGCAAGAAGCGTGTTCTACTCGACACGTCATCGGGAATGTATTTCACTTGATTACCGGTCATCCGGAATGTATTTCACTTGATTCTGGGTCATCCGAATGTATCTCACTTGATTAGGGTCATCCGAATGTGTTCTACTCGACACGGGTCATCCGAATGTATTTCACTTGATTCTGGGTCATCCGAATGTGTTCTACTCGACTACGGTTCATCGAATGTATATCATCGACTACCGGTTAAATCAGAATGTATTTCATGACTAGGTTCATCAGAATGTATTCCACACGTTTCTATATTGGGTCCATAAGATGGGCGAGACACATTATACGTATCACATGATTTGTACCTAGGCTGGCGGTGAGGAAGAAGTTCCACGGCGTGAGGATGACTTTGAGGCGTGAGTCACGACTTGACATGGCTTCTATGTTGTGAATCGTAGTTTGGTTATCATACATGTCTCTGCTTTATATAGGCTATTATGATTTCATTTCTGATATTTCTGATTTCACATACTTGGTACTGTTGTCTTGACCTCCTTGAAGTGCGTTCATCTGCAGAAAAAGGTACATCATTATCGACCCCGCTTTTAGGATCACCTTTGGCGTATTGGGAAGCTCCGTTCCTTGAGGCTTATCTTTTAGTATGTTACCACAGTGCAGATGCTTATACATTCGAGGTATGGCGGGAGCCTGTCGTCCGTCATAAACGTTGTAAAATCTTAGAGTCCATGCTTGTTGTGGCGGGGTTTGTAAAAGGATAATCGTAGGTATTTATGTATATGTGATGAAGGCAATCGTTTTGGTTGCTTTGTTTATTTATCTTTTCTCTAAATTCATGTTCATGTTTTTACTTACTGATTTTCTCGATGTTGTATCACTAGGGTGCGGGGTAGGCACGATCCACGGGCGGGTTCGGTCGTGTGATGGGCGTGCGTCACGAATGTATAGCCCTAATTAGGTTAAGGATGAAAATTTGGGGTTTCCAACGGAAAATATTCCGAGCTTCGTGAAGGAAAAAAGTTTATTATTGAGAATTGGATTCTCAACTTCGGTATTTAAGACTTTAAGAATTTATAAGAATTATGGATTTTATTTTCCGGAATTGGTCACGTGGGGCCCACGGGAGGAATTTACGGTTTTACGGGGCCTACATTATTTTCGGGATTTTTAACATTATGGATATTTTCGGGAGATGAAATATTTTGGACGAGTAGGAGGGCGACACATGGCACCCCCATGTGGCCATGTGGCCGATTTAGGCATGCTATATGTCCCTTGGACGTTTTTGTGGAGACATGTGGCTAGCCACATGTCTCAAGTTTGTGGAGGACATATGGTTGGTAGAATCCACACACACATGTCCCCAATCTACACCATACACATGCTTAATATTGGCCATTGAATGTCCTATAAATACCCCCCTTAAGTTGCAAGACTTCTTCATCACTTACTTAAATATTTCTAAGTCACAAATATACTCCCCCTTTGTATAGTTCTCGTCCAAACCCCACACTTGTGAAAGATTTCTTCAAGTGTTGTTATTATCCCAAATACCTTAGCCTAGTATCCCTAGTAGTATTCCAAAGTTATCTCAATACTAAGAGCAGGAAATACTACTTTATTCCTTTAGCATAAAGCGAAACCACAGGAAAAATCTTCATAGTTGGATGAAGTGTTAGGAGGAGTTGTTTAGAAACTTCTAAGGGTTTCTTGGAGCAGATTGGAGCGTACGGAATAGGAGCTAAACGTTGCTCAGGATCGACTTATAAATCTTAGATAATTTTAGGCTTATCGAGGTAATAATCTTTGTCCTTCTATTGTAATTGGAGATTACATATTGTAGTAGTTTATAATTGAGTTTAAGATATAGGTAAGGATGATTTAAAAGAATTGAATTGTATTTACATTGGACTGTATTTAAAGTAGACTTGTGTAGTATTACGGGGAGGGAGGTGCTGCCCAATTTTCCGTAGAATAAGGAACTTTATGCTTAGAATATTCTACGAAGTAGTCTAGACGTTGATAGACATATTTGACTATTATAGGTTGATACTCTGCACGCGACATATTCGACTTGGCAAGTGGATTTAGCCGAGGAGGTATGCGATTCTTCCTATCCTCTTGAGCATGATATTTGTGAAATATATATATATAGTACGGTAGACGTACGTGTGTTAACTGAATTTGGTTTCACTTTGATGTCTCTTGACTTGAGTTCTAAGTATTAAGAATCTTGAAATATTTCAAAAAGAGTTATGAACCATTATTCGGAAGGAAATTAATACTTGGTTTTAAAAGAATAAGTTCTCTTGGTTTTCCAAACAAATGTGATTGTTTTGATTTATTAAAAAGGTTTAAGTGTTGTACTAGATTTATGGGAAGTTAGTTATAACGACTTAAGAAAGATAAAAAGAACGGTTTACTTACTTGTTTATTAAAGCCTTGTAATGATTTCTGAAGGTGTGGTAAATTGGTTTGATAAGTAAACATGTTATGATGCTATGGGTGTTAGTGTCTTGTGACTTTTGTGGTAAGGGGGTTTTCTTGTTGTGCTTATGTTGTTTAACGATAAGCCCGTTGTGCTAGTATTATATCACTTACCCCACGACTTATTACTGGCCAGCGGGTTAGCTACCCCGTCACGAGAATACCTCATGCGGTCCATGAGACCTATCAGACTCTGATGATCTGGAATCACTCGGGTGTGTTATGCCGTCACGAGAATACCTCATGGGGTCCAAGTGGCCATGCGGATTGCGGGAGTCCAGGAAATGCCACGGGTTAGCTACCCCCGATGCGAGGAGTACCTCATGCGGGCCCAGGTGGCCTATGCGGACTGCGGGAGTTCCAGGATTAGGATCGCACAATGATACTGAGGGCGAATGGCCCTGCTTCGATCATTAGCAGCCTAGAAAAGACCGGTTGCGTTACATCTATTTGCTCTTGTTTATGCAGTGGCACTATGTGCGGCTAATTGGTTTTTCATGCCTATCTGTGGATTTGTTTTGAAAATGTTATGATTTCATTCTGATGCTTCTGATTTCACATACTTGGTACTGTTATGCGACCTCCTTGAAGCTGCGTTAAATGCCGCGGTAAGTACTCGTGTTGTTGATCCTCGCTCATAGGATCACCGTTCTGCTTTTGGGAAGCTCCGTTTCTCCGGAGGCTTATCTTTTGGTATGATTCCCTGTCATTGTAGGTTTATGTACATTCAGGGATATGGCGGGGCCCTGTCCCGTCATAGTTGTAAAGGATGTAGCGGCGAGGACTATACCAGCGATAAGCCTCGGAGAAAGCGTCCCAACGCAGTGTGACCTATGGCGAGGATCAACACCGTGTACCTACTGCGGCATGCGGCCCGAAGGTCGATATAATAGGTACCAAGTATGTGGCGAAAATCTGTAAATGAAATCATAGTAGTCTATATATAGCGAAACATATATGATAACCAAACTACGGTTCCTGATAAATAAGCGATCATGTCAGTCGAGGACTCGCGCCTCAAGGTCATCACTCAAATATAACTATGGGTCTCACGCCCAATATCAATCATGCGTGGAATACCTTCCTCAGCCGGCGATCTATGATATAAAGCACCAAGGAATACACATGAACACGAGGTCCCACGTGTCATAATAAACCGTCACGGGGTGTAAATGCGAAGGCATAGCCGACTACTAAAACCCACGGTACCAACAAGGTCATAAAGCGTATCATGAGATCTGTCTAGACCGCCACATGATCGAAGCCGCCACTTGCCCGCAGTATCTAATGTCGCGCGTCTAGTCACGGAACTTCCCGCGACTCGTATAGGCCACTCGCATAGGCGCGTGAGGTATTCCTCGCGTCGGTAGCTACTCCCGGCGTAAATCACGGACTCGCGATCCGCGTAGCCACATGGACGCGTGAGGTATAACCCGCACTAACACGGAACTCTCGTAGCTCGCGTGGATCCCCTGGACCCGCGTAGGTATTCTCGAATCATGGTCCTGCACCGCTGAGTCTACCCGCGTGGAGGCGACTTAACCCCGTTATCATGTCAAGAGGTGAGTGATATAATACTAACATAACTTATCGTTAAACAACATAAGCCACAACAAGGAAACCCTTTACACAAACATCACAAGATACTAACACGTAGAATCCTAACATGTTTACTTATCAAATCAACAAGAAAGTATTACAAGGCTATCACAAACCAACACAATCAAGTTATTCACACAAGGTACTTTGTTAACAAGTTCGGGTTTTTATCCCCAAAGTACTTCATACATTAACTCTTTAAAAGATCCGTTTCTTTTACAAAAGTCACACAATACCCGTAGTATAAAAATAGAGTGACTATCTTTTTAAGTAGATCAAAACACTTCCCTTAGTAAAATCAAGTAACAACATTATTTTCCAAACGTTCAAGTTTGCCTAATTTCAAATGCTCAAGTTTCTCATTTTCGAAAGGTTTCGTAGTTCATAGTTTTAATCACTTAAATATATAATTCTCCTTTAAAACAATTTGAGAAATATATGCCTCAGGTGTGAGTAGGTTATTCTTGTTTATAACAATCTTATTAAAGCAGCCATGATCTAGGAAATGTAATATCATTTTGTCTCATCTTAGCTTCTATGCAGATGGAGGTTTCTCTGGTTTTAATAATACTTTATTAGTCAATACATTTCCCTTTATTAGCGCCGCGTGGTTAGTTCGATACTTATTCGATTTCAAATCGATAAAACATTATTCCTTTTAAAACCAAGTACTCATTACTCACGAATGAGGTTTCACACTTTAACAAAATTCAGATTAATTCAATTAAGTCAAGTCTCTTAACTTCTAAAATCAATAAACCATTTTTTTTATCTCTCTTAAGCCGTTATACCTAACTTCCCATAAAGCTAGTATAACTCTTAAGCTTTTAAAACCCAGTATTACTCTTCTTTCAAAAACGGTTCTTAATTCTTTTGAAATACTTCAAGATTCTTATTATTCAGGCTTAAGTCAAAAGACATTGCCGTAAAACTACGTTCGATTAACACACGTCGTCTCGTACTATATATATATATTCTTTTAAAATATCATGCTCAAGAGGATAGGAAGAATCACATACCTCGCGACGATTATCGACTATTAGCAAAACTCTCCACGGTTATAACCCGGCTAGCCTTGTCCACCTTTCAAGTAGAACATGCTACTCGCAGAACTTTCAACCTATAAAGGTTATACAAGTCTATCAATGTCTAGACTACTCTGTAGAATATTCTAAGCAGTAGGTTCTCTATTTTACGGAAAAATCGGGCAGCACTTCCCTACCCGTTAAACTACACAAGTCTACTGTAAATACAGTCCTATGTAACTACAATTCAATCTTCTACTCTAATATTTTTCTGATGTGATTTCAGTTCAAGTATTTTCTGTAATATCCTTCTATTACAGTTCAAATCTCTTCTATGAATCTTATATTCATTTCTATACTACTACCGTATGTAATTTCCAATTACAATATAAGGACAAGAGTATTTACCTCGATAAGCCCAAAATTATCCAAGATTTAATGTCGATCATGAGCAACGTTTAGCTCCTACTCTGGGCGCTCCAACCCGCTCCAAACAACCCTTAGAAGTTCTACGCAACTTCTTCTTAATACTTCAACCGACTATGAAGATTTTCCTTAGGGTTTCGTTTTGTGGTGAAGGAAGTATAATAGTATTTAGGTTTTTAGTATAGGTGTAACCTTGGAATACTACAAGGTATTTGGGCCAAGGTATTTTGGAATAGTAACAATACTTGGAGAATACTTTTCTACCAAGGGGGGGGGGTGTATTTTACGAGACAACTCAAGGTAGTAGGGGGGGTACCCCTCGGCCAAAGCCTTCTCAAGGGGGGAGGGGTGCTCTTTTGGACGAGAGCTTCAACAAGAGGGGGGGAAGGGTTTTTCAAGACTTAGAAACAATTTGTGGATGAAGAAGTCTTCAACTAAGGGGGGTATTTATAGGCCAACCAATGGCCAAGATCAAGACAAGTGGTGGGCAAGTGTAGGGTGAGGATTTGGACAAGTGTGTGTGGGTCCCACCTTATCCATCTACCACACAAAAATATCCTACCAACTCCAAGCTTCAATTCGTCCAATTGACGCCCAAGAATCCGCCAATTAGAGGGTGACAAGTGTCGCCCTCTCGTTGGTCCAAAATATTTCATCTCTCGGAAAAATCCGCAAAAATTATAAATGACATAGCCGGAATTTTCCCTTCGCAAGTTTTGTAAAACGTTTCGTCGAAAAATGATTCCTTTCGGGGGTTGTGCAAAAAAATTTCGGTCCTTGCCTTACTTAAGCCTTAAACTTTTATACGTACGCCCTCACGTACATACTCTGAAAATACGGGGTATAACATTCTCCCCTCCTTAGAAACATTCGTCCCGAATGTTCCTTCTCAAGACAGGTAACGATAAAGTTCCTCGTAGCTTAACGGTTGCAATGCCACACATGGCCATAGAAAACACCCGCGCAAATACTTACATCCAAGTCCACGACGAATCACCTCTAACATCACAAAAACTCCCACCCGAGGTCTAAAATATACTCCCTTCGCACCCTTACTTCACAAAAGTAATGATCACATCTATGTTCTCAACATATGCTCGCTTCTTCCCTTACTCGTCGTACCCTTCTCGCACACTCGAACTCTTTCTCATAACTTACCACATTCCTATTACTGCTTCAGTTTCCAAAACTCTGGGTTACTACCTCCAACTTGGTCATCATTAACTGGGAACATTCTGGATGGATCCCCGATATTTTACGATCATAGCAACACAAAAAGACCGGACATCGCCTCTACGGACGACAATGCTAACCTATAGGCAACTTGGCCTATTTTCCAAATGATCTGAAAAGGCCCAAAGTAACTTGGGCTAAGTTCCCTCTGTTTTCCAAAACTCGTCACACCCTTTCCGGGGTGGTACCTTCAAGACCCACCGTCGACACGAACTCCAGCGTCGTCGCCGATTATCCATACGACTTACGTTGACTCTGAGCTGCCCATAACCTCTCGTGGATAAGCTTCACCTATCCACGATCTTTGGAACAAGTATGAACCAACTATCCGAATCTTGCCAACATCGCCGGCAACTTACACTTCCGTCCCTACAAGGCGTCATAAGGCGACATCCGAATACTGATATGGTAGCTATTATACTACACACTCAACCAAGAGGCGAATAATCCTTACAGCTACCTCTGAAATCAAAAACAGGCCCAGGGTGAATGCACATCGAGACTCACTTTGAGTTTCTAACCCCTGCTCGTAATACTTCGGAAAAAGAAATGCGTCGCGGGCTCCATTGCTGTCATAAGGTTAAAGTAGGCACCTCGTGCCGCCTTACAACCTTACTGATATAACATCTCGCATAACCCTCTGCCGAGTAAACGGTCCTGACTGAAAGACAAGATGGGCTGACCTCATCGGCCCGACTACTGGTCGAACGTATCCACGAACTCGTACGCTGGTTAACTAAACTTGGGCCTAACACCCTCGTGACCCCACCACCTGGCGGGACCACCACAAACTGACCCCACCACCAAACAGGCCGCGGGTTGACCCGCGATCGGTCCTCAACCCGACCCGCTATCGTGCCAAACTCTTGTTCCCCGATACTTAACAATCTCACAATCAAGTCATGAAAACCTAGCGGTCTTCTTAGCTCAACTACCCTCTTTCATTTCATACCACTCAGGGACTTATCACACAAACATATCTCACGTGTACTATGCACTCCGATAAGGGTCAAACATAAAAATATAAATCTTCTACTCGAGATGGCCTTACCTCTAAGGTCTCCACGTATAAAGCTCTAAGGCTCACACTTTCCCTATCCCCAATCTTACCCTTTAACTAATCATGATTTCTAATCATAATTAACACTATGTTATCTGAACATAACACTTAAGATACACTTATCTTATCACGCATACAATCTCTAGAGGGTTAAGGATATACCTGCATCTACTGTTTCACTCCCCTTTGTCGTTCTAATCAATCCTGCCCTGTTGGACGCATAGCTAGGGAAGGTGATGAACTGGTCACTGATCCTGAAGGCTGAGTCTCTATATCCGCGCCACCTCTGGTCGGACAATTTCTCGCAAAATGGCCCTGCTGGCCGCAAGCATAACAAGCTGTCGAAGAAGCACGACACTCCCCACAATGACATCTACCACAACGGCCACACCGAGGTGGGGGTGGCCTCCTCTGGCTAGCACCCCTTCCTCTCCGAACCACTGAATCCGGCTGGCAGGCGGCGTGTATCGTGAATCGAAGCCACAGCTCGACCAACTCCTGCATACCCGAGCGTCACGAACCAGCGGAGGACCATTCTGGCGGGCGGAGTGCATATCGATCTACGAGGCGATTCGCCTCGAAAGTTACCAAAGGACCCTACCGATCTGGCCCTCTTCTGCTGATCTTGGTTAACCCGTCGATCTCTACGTTCCTCTGCGTGCTGCGCATAAGCCTGTACGCGGGCAATATCCATGCCTGACTGAAGAGCTACTCTTGTACAACCTTTTACTAGATAATCGTCTAGACCTGTGATATATCGGTGCACTCTATATTCTCTGGCTGCTAAAATCCTAGCTAGTAACAGGTCCATTCCTTTGTAATCCATATTCTCTGTTCCCGGTCGTGGAACTGAAGGCTCATATATCATGGCCGCAGTAGGAACTGCTGCATTGTGCTAAACTCTCTTTGGGGTGTGGCGTCAGTAACTCCCCGAATGAAGCACCACCCTAGGTGATGATTGGGCCTGTGCCCTAGTAACCATCTGTACTCTACTCGCAGCTCCCTCGGCTGCCTTGCCCTTCTGGGCCCGGGTTGCCTTACGAGGAGGCATAACTGGTAAGGGAAAGAAATACGTTAGAGGGGTCCAACTTATAACACAACTCTAAGGCACGATCTCAGAGTGAGAAGAATGGAAACCAATCCTAAATATCCTATAGCCTCCTGATTATTGGTGTGGTGCACACACACCGATAATCAAGACTCTACTAGATACGATGCGTAGACACTTTCCGAGGATTAAGCGCTCGATACCACTTTTGTCACGACCGAACCGGGCGTGGTATGTGCCTTACCGGGCACCAGTAGACATACATCGAGTAATGTCGGCGGAATATAAAACAAGACATGAAATGAAAGCAGTTTATCGAGAAAAGTTGCCTTTCGGCATATATATATGAACGAGCGATTCATCCCCTTTTACAAACCACACCTGCGATACTACGGACCTCTAAGAATGTTATAACAACAATGGCGGGACGGGGCCCGCCATACCCCACAGATGTAAGTACCTACAACGACAGGACTATACGTGATAAGCCTCGAGAAAGCGGAGCTTCCCAATCTGACTGTGACCACATGGCGAGGATCAACAACTGGTGTACCTCTACCTGCGGCATGAACGCAGCCCCCCGAAGGAGGTCAGTACAACAGGTACCAAGTATGTGAAACTGAAAATACTGTAAATGAAATCATAGTAGTCTATATATAGCAGGAGACATATATGATAACCAAACTACAGTTCACAATAAATAAGCAGTCATGTCAAGTCAGGGACTCACGCCCTCAAGGTCATCACTCAAATATAACTATGGGTCTCACGCCCACAACATCAATCATGCCCGTGGAATACCTTCCTCACTGCCGGCAGTCTATGATATAAAGCACCAAGGAATACACATGAACACCAGGTCCCACCTGTGTCATAATAAAACCGTGCAGGTAAAATGCGAATGCATAGCCCTACTAAAACCCACAGTACCAACAAGGTCATAAAGCGTATCATGAGATCTGTCTGACCGCCACATGATCGAAGCGGCCACTTGCCCGATATCTAATGTCGCGTCTAGTCTGGAACTTCCGCGACTCGCATAGGCCACTCACATAGGCCCGCATGAGGTATTCCTCGCATCGAGGGTAGCTACTCCCCGGAATCGTCCTGGACTCGCAGTCCACATGGCCACATAGACCGCATGAGGTATAACCCCGCACACTAACCTGGAACTCTCGTAGCTCCGCATAGATCCCCTGGACCCGCATGAGGTATTCTCGAATCATGGTCCCAGACCGCCTGAGTCTACCGCGTGGAGGCGACAACCCCGGTATCATGTCAAGAGGTGAGTGATATAATACTAACATAACAACTTATTGTTAAACAACATAAGCACAACAAGGGAAACCCCTTTACACAAACATCACAAGATACTAACACACGTAGCATCCTAACATGTTTACTTATCAAATCAACAAGAAAGTATTACAAGGCTATCACAAACCAACACAATCAAGTTATTCACACAAGGTACTTTGTTAACAAGTTCGGGTTTTTATCCCCAAAGTACTTCATACATTAACTCTTTAAAAGATCCGTTTCTTTTACAAAAGTCACACAATACCCGTAGTATAAAAATAGAGTGACTATCTTTTTAAGTAGATCAAAACACTTCCCTTTGTAAAATCAAGTAACAACATTATTTTCCAAACGTTCAAGTTTGCCTAATTTCAAATGCTCAAGTTTCTCATTTTCGAAAGGTTTCGTAGTTCATAGTTTTAATCACTTAAATATATAATTCTCCTTTAAAACAATTTGAGAAACATATGCCTCAGGTGTGAGTAGGTTATTCTTGTTTATAACAATCTTATTAAAGCGATGATCTAGGAAATGTAATATCATTTTGTCTCATCTTAGCTTCTATGCAGATGGAGGTTTCTACTGGTTTTAATAATACTTTATTAGTCAATACATTTCCCTTTATTAGCGCTGTTGTGGTTAGTTCGATACTTATTCTGATTTCCGAAATCAGTAAAACATTATTCCTTTTAAAAACCAAGTACTCATTACTCACGAATGAGGTTTCACACTTTTTAACAAAATTCAGATTAATTCAATTAAGTCAAGTCTCTTAACTTCTAAAATCAATAAACCATTCTTTTTATCTCTCTTAAGTCGTTATACCTAACTTCCCATAAAGCTAGTATAACTCTTAAGCTTTTAAAACCCAGTATTACTCTTCTTTCAAAAACGGTTCTTAATTCTTTTGAAATACTTCAAGATTCTTATTATTCAGGCTTAAGTCAAAAGACATTGCCGTAAAACTACGTTCAGTTAACACACGTACGTCTACCGTACTATATATATATATTCTTTTAAAATATCATGCTCAAGAGGATAGGAAGAATCACATACCTCGCGACGATTTATCGACTATTAGCAAAAGCGCTCACGGTTATATAACTAGCCTTGTCCACCTTTCAAGTAGAACATGCTACTCGCGGAACTTTCAACCTATAAAGGTTATACAAGTCTATCAATGTCTAGACTACTCTGTAGAATATTCTAAGCGATGAGGTTCTCTATTTTACGGAAAATCGGGCACTTCCCTGCAGTTAAACTACACAAGTCTCATGTAAATACGATCTATGTAAATCTGATTCAATCTTCTACTTTAATATTCTTCGATGTGATTTGATTCAAGTCTTTTACGTAATATCCTTCTATTACAGTTCAATTCTCTTCTATGAATCTTATATTCATTTCTATACTACTACGATGTAATTTCCAATTACAATATAAGGACAAGAGTATTTACCTCGATAAGCCCAAAATTATCCAAGATTTAATGTCGATCACGAGCAACGTTTAGCTCCTACTCTGGGTGCTCGACCGCTCCAAACAACCCTTAGAAGTTCTACGCAACTTCTTCTTAATACTTCAACCGGCTATGAAGATTTTCCTTAGGGTTTCGTTTTGTAGTGAAGGAAGTATAATAGTATTTAGGCTTTTAGTATAGGTGTAACCTTGGAATACTACAAGGTATTTGGGCGAGTATTTTGGAATAGTAACAATACTTGGAGAATATTTTTCTACCAAGGGGTGTATTTTACGAGACAACTCAAGGTAGTAGGGGTACCTCTCGGCCAAAGCCTTCTCGAGGGGAGGGTGCTCTTTTGGGAGAGCTTGACAAGAGGGGAAGGGTTTTTCAAGACTTAGAAACAATTTGTGGATGAAGAAGTCTTCAACTAATGGGGGTATTTATAGGCCAACCAATGGCCAAGATCAAGACAAGTGGTGGGCAAGTGTAGGGTGAGGATTTGGACAAGTGTGTGTGGGTCCCACCTTATCCATCTACCACGCAAAATATCCTACCAACTCCAACCTTCAATTCGTCGATTGGCGCCCAAGAATCCGCCAATTAGAGGGTGACAAGTGTCGCCTCTCGTTGGTCCAAAATTTTTCATCTCTCGGAAAAATCGCAAAAATTATAAATGACATAGCGGAATTTTCCCTTGAAGTTTTGTAAAGCGTTTAGTCGAACGATTCCTTTCGGGGTTGTGCACAAAATTTTCGGTCCTTGCCTTACTTAAGGCTTAAACTTTTATCGTGCGCCCTCACGTGCATACTGCGGAAATCTGAGGGTATAACAGTGTGAGAAGGAAAAGTGTGGGTAAACTTGTGGGAAGCGGTGGGCGAGTTTGATGGAAAAGAAGTGGAAGAAAGGGGCTTTTGTGGGCTTCTCCAAAGGTAAAAGTTTCCCCTTCTCTTGGATATGAGTTAATACTTGTTAGTAGTTTAGAAATGAGCCTGAGGCTGTTATATTTAAGTTTAAATAGATTTGGATCTTGTTGTCTTGTTGAAAACCGAAATGGGCATGTTAGCCTTAAGATTGTAACTTGATTGGATTTCTAATTTGGTCGTCGCATGTTGTAAAGGGGGAAATTGTAGTTGTTGAAGATGTCTAGGGCTAGATATCATGTTAGACCTAATAACTTGGATTGAGAAGATAATTGGAAAAGATTTAGGATTGGTTATATTGTTGGCCAAGAATGGCATGGAAAATATTGGGTTATTTTTGTATTGTTGTGGGCGGAGTTTTACGTATTGTTAGGCGTGTAATCCCTTTGTTTTCTTTGGATTAATTGAGCCTTAAATGTGGCGTTGGTTATTGAATTCGGCCTTGAAAAGGTGGCATAGTAAGTAGAAACAAAGGAAGTCTTTGTCCAAATTTCCGTAGAATGTAGGGACCTTGCACTTAGTTTATTCTACGTTCGAAGCTAGAGATTGATAGACGTTTTATGACCCTTATAGGATTGAAGTACTACGTGTAGCATATTCCTCTTAAGGGAGATAGTACTGTGGAGCATTTTGCTTATTGTCGACAATCGTCGCGAGGTATGTGATTCTTCCTATCCTCTTCAGCATGACTATTTGTGAAATATATAGTGCAGTAGATGCACGTGTGTTAAAGGAATTTGATTTCCCTTGTTGTGCCTTGACTTGATATGAAGTGTAAAGGTCTTGATTGTTTGAAAAAGTAGGAAAATCTTATTCGTTAGTAATAAGTACTCGGTGGTTAAAGAATAAGCCCTCTTGGTCTCATAAGGGCTTATAGTTGTAATTGGTTGGTTTAAAACATAAAGTGTTATAACGGCTTTATGGGAAGTTTGTTATAACCACTTTATGTAGGTAAAAGAATGGTTTGTTGATTTTAAAAGATAAGAGACTGGACTTATATTTGACTTGATATGAAATGTGAAGAACTTGAATTGTATTAGAAGTTGTGAAACCTCTTTCGTGAGAAATGAGTACTTGGTTTTTAAAAGAATTATTGTAATCAAGTTTTGATCTTCTTAAAAATTCCAAAGTAAGGAACTCGATTTCTAAAAGAAAAGAGACTTAAGAATATGAAGTGTTTTGGTTTAAAAGAAAGGCATGATTTTGTCTTGACTTGTTTTAAAACATAAAGTGTTATAATAGCTTTATGGGAAGTTAGTTATAACGACTTTATGGAAAATAAAGAAATGGACTCGTTATTGGATTTAGAAGGGTAACTTGATTTTGGGAAAAGAGAAGTAACTTGTTTTCAAATATTAAACTCTTTGTGATGAAAAAATATAAGTGGCTTGTTTTTTTTAAAGGTAGGAGTACCTTGATATTAAAAGGGTTGGTTACTTGGGTTTGAAATGTATATTTGACGTTGTGTTAAGAAGTGTTTAAAGTACCTTGAGTTGTGTGTAACTTGCCTGTGCTTGGTTGAGGTAGCCTTGTTATGCAAGGGTTTGATTTGTGCTCTAGAGTCTCTCGATGGAGGCGGCTATCTTGTTATTTGTTTGGACATCTTGACACGTTGGGTAGCCACGGGTATCTTCCAGTGAGTATTATCTTGTTATTTGTTTGGACATCTTGACACGTTGGGTAGCCGGGTATGCTTCCGATGAGTATTATCTTGTTATTGTTTGGACATCTTGACACGTTGGGTAGCCGGGTATGCTTCCGATGAGTTTTATCTTGTTAGTTGTTTGGACATACCGACACGTTGGGTAGCCGGGTATGCTTCCACGAGGATTGTTATCTTGTTATCTCCTTTGGGCATACCGACACGTTGGATGGTCCACGGGTATGGGCCATTAGGGCGGTTCGGGGCCATGCTTATATCGAGTGAGATCTTGGGGCATGCGGCCATTGTCTTGAGTTAAATTCGGGTTGTATTTGAGTGATGATTTCACGGGCGTGAGTCCCTAACTTGACATGGCTGCTTATGTGTTGTATCTTGTAGTTTGGTTATCATACATGTCTCACGCTTTATATAGACTATTATGATTTCATTTCTGATTTTTTGATTTCACATACTTGGTACTGTTATCTTGACCTCCTTGAAGTGCGTTCATGTCGCGAGTTGAGGTACATAGCTTGTTGATCCGCTCTTAGGATCCGTTCGGTTCTCGAAAGCTCCGTATCTCGGAAGCTTGTCTGTAGTGCAGTTCCACAAGTAGTAGACTTTTGTACATTCGGGGCATGGCGGGCCTGTCCGTCATTATGGTTTTAAAATTCTTAGAAGTATGTAACCTTTGTTGTGGGCGAGTTTGTAAGGGATATAGCTATTCAAGTTTTCATTTATGTACAAAAGGTAGCTATTTGGGTTAGCTTTGTTTTCTTATTCCTTTGTTTTTCTTTTATGAGTTTTTATTTCCTGGTTTTCTCGATGTTGTATCACTAGGGTGCGAGGTAAGGCACGATCCACGGGCCAGGTCGGAGTCGTGACAAAAGTGGTATCGAGCGATTAATCCTCGGAAAGTGTCTCTGAACCGTATCTAGTAGAGTGCTTGATTATCGGTGTGTTGTGCACCACATCTATGTCGAGGAGGCTATAGGATATTTAGGATTGGTTTCCATTCTTCTCACTCTGAGATCGTGCCTTAGAGGCGTGTTATAAGTTGGACTCCTCGGCGTATTCTTTGTATACGGTGATGCCTCCGCATGACAGCGAGCCCGAAGAGCAAGAAGCGGCGAAGGAGGCTGCGAGTAGAAGCGGCGGCGGTCTCTGCGAGACCACGACACTGAGCCTCAGGTCCCGCGGCAGAGGCGAGAGGAGATGGGTTACAAGGAGATATGGCCCGATTATTGGCGGGATCGTAGCTAAACGCGAGGATAAATTTGAATCTGGCGATTCGATTCGATGGTACCGTGGTTCACGAAGTCGAGATAGTTTGAGACTACGGGATTTTTGAGTTGCAGCCCGCTTTGAGTTCTACGGGTCGAGGCACGAGGATGATCGCGAGGAGTTCATCAAGCGATTCTGACGGATCGTAGAGTGATCGAGGCTTGGAGACCGAGTCGGTGGTTTTGGGTTCACGTCGGTGCGTGATCTGCGATCGTGGTTTGATTCGTGGGAGCTGTCCCGGGAGCATGCACCTCCGGTGGTTAGGCGAGTTCTCGAGGCTTTCCTTGGCCATTTCTTGCCTCACGGATGAGAGAGGGCGCGGGCGACAGATTTTGATCTTTGAGACAAGGAGGCGCCTGATTCGGGAGTACAATGTAGAGTTTGACTCATTGGCTCGGTATGTCCCGCTCAGTGGCGATATGGAGGATAGAGTGCACCGTTATGTCACGGGCTCGATGATTATTTAGCGGAGGATGCGAAGCGGTAGCTCTTCAGGGGCATGGACATTGCCGCATCCGGGCCTATCTTGCGCGGCGAGGCGTAGAGTCGGCGGAATAACCGAGATCGCGAGAAGAGGTCGGGGCGGCGAGGTCCTCACGGTGACCTTGGCGGCGACCTCGGCCAGCGAGACTAGTTATGCGCCTCGCCCGATCTGAGTGCTCGCCCACGATCTTGAGGATGTTCGGGAGATTCGGGGCGGTCAAGGCTCGAGTTTGAGTTTTGAAACATGGGCGTTAGTCGAATGGGACCACCCTACCTCGTTGTGGCCGTTGTGGTAGGCTCCGTGATGGGAGTGTCGTCTTTGGAATGGGAGTTTGTTTTACATGCGGCCGAGGCCATTTTGCGAGAATTATCCAACGAGAGATAGCGCGGATGTAGAGACTCGGCCGGGATCGGAGGTGGTTAAATCTCCTCCTTTTGTGCGCAGGTGCGGAAGGAACATGAGTAGAAGCGACAAAAGGGAAGTGAAGTAATAGTTCTGGTATATTCTTAACCTACAGAGACTAGTATGCATTGATGTATGATGATGTGGTAAGTGTTATGTTCGGATAAATTTGTGTTAAAATGTGATTTAGAAGCTTGGCTAGTGAAAAAGGGTAAGTCTGGGGATGAGAAACTTTGAACTTTAGAATTTATAACAATAGAGGTAGGGCCGGCTAGAGTAAAAGATTTTTTTTTTCAGTTATCTTGGTCGGAGTACATAGTATGGGGAGTATACTCGGGTGATAAGTCCATGAGTGGTGGGAGTTTTTGTGATATTAGAGATGATCCCTCTTTGGCTGGAATTTAGAGTTTTTGCGTGATTTGTATATTATGGCCATGAGTGGCATAACTGATTCTTTTGTGAGTGGAGTGGTGAAGACTATACCGGCGTCTGCGTTTTGGAGACTTAGAAGGAACATTCGGGACAAATGTTTCTAAGGGGGGGAGAATGTTACACCCCGTAAATTCAAGGAGTTAAGATAAGAACATACCAAGGAATATAAGATTTGAAAGTGGAAAGATAAGTGGACAAACATGTGTTGGACGGATTTTGAGTTTACCTTGGAGTGTTGTACCCCAATTGTTAAGAATTTCGAGGTGTTTTAAAAGTCTAGTGTGTAGTCCGTTAAATCTAGTTCCCAATGCAACAAACCGTTAAATCGATAGGACATCGAGTCAAAAGTTATGAAAGTTTCAAGTTTGGTGCTTGATCGGGAAAGCGGCGATTTCGGTTGAAGTGCAGCGTGGCCAGGGATCTGAGGGCATGGCGCGGTTGTCTTGAGAGTCGCGGGGTTGCGTGCCGGATTGCGAGGCGCGGCGCGGAATCTTTGGAACTTTCCGGAGAGTGGAAGCCGCGGCGAGGCGGATTTTTGCGATAGCAAAATCGGGGATATTTTGTTAAAGCCTATGGGAGGGTGACAAGTGTCCCTCCCATCCTTTTGACCAGGAAAGGAGCTATTTTAGGGCCAAGTCTTGGAAGACTTGGCCATTTCATTCAAAACCCTCCCAGGAAATCCTCTCCCTTTCTCTCTAGATTTTGAAAACCTTGCCTTAGGAGAAATTGTTGGGCGGCAAGAAGGAAAAGTGTGGGTAAACTTGTGGGAAGCGGTGGGCGAGTTTGTGGAAAAGAAGTGGAAGAAAGGGGCTTTTGTGGGCTTCTCCAAAGGTAAAAGTTTCCTTCTCTTGGATATGAGTTAATACTTGTTAGTAGTTTAGAAATTAACTGAGGTTATTATATTTAAGTTTAAATAGATTTGGATCTTGTTGTCTTGTTGAAAACCGAAATGGGCATATTAGCCTTAAGATTGTAACTTGATTGGATTTCTAATTTGGTCGTCGCATGTTGTAAAGGGAAATTGTAGTTGTTGAAGATGTCTAGGGCTAGATATCATGTTAGACCTAATAACTTGGATTGAGAAGATAATTGGAAAAGATTTAGGATTGGTTATATTGTTGGCCAAGAATGGCATGGAAAGTATTGGGTTATTTTTGTATTGTTGTGGGCGGAATTTTACGTATTGTTAGGCGTGTAATCCCTTATTTTCTTTGGATTAATTGAGCCTTAAATGTGGCGTTGGTTATTGAATTCGGCCTTGAAAAGGTGGCATAGTAAGTAGAAACAAAGGAAGTCTGTCCAAATTTCCGTAGAATGTAGGAACGCGCACTTAGTTTATTCTCGTTCGAAGCTAGAGATTGATAGGCGTTTATGACCATATAGGATTGAAGTACTCGTGTAGCATATTCCTCTTAAGGGAGATAGTCTTGTGGAGCATTTTGCTTATTATCGACAATCGTCGCGGTATGTGATTCTTCCCGTCCTCTTGACATGACTATTTGTGAAATATATAGTCTGCGATGAGATGCGCGTGTGTTAAGGAAATTTGATTTCCCTTGTTGTGCCTTGACTTGATATGAAGTGTAAAGGTCTTGATTGTTTGAAAAAGTAGGAAAATCTTATTCGTTAGTAATAAGTACTCGGTGGTTAAAGAATAAGCCCTCTTGGTCTCATAAGGGCTTATAGTTGTAATTGGTTGGTTTAAAACATAAAGTGTTATAACGGCTTTATGGGAAGTTTGTTATAACCACTTTATGTAGGTAAAAGAATGGTTTGTTGATTTTAAAAGATAAGAGACTGGACTTATATTTGACTTGATATGAAATGTGAAGAACTTGAATTGTATTAGAAGTTGTGAAACCTCTTTCGTGAGAAATGAGTACTTGGTTTTTAAAAGAATTATTGTAATCAAGTTTTGATCTTCTTAAAAATTCCAAAGTAAGGAACTCGATTTCTAAAAGAAAAGAGACTTAAGAATATGAAGTGTTTTGGTTTAAAAGAAAGGCATGATTTTGTGTTGACTTGTTTTAAAACATAAAGTGTTATAATAGCTTTATGGGAAGTTAGTTATAACGACTTTATGGAAAATAAAGAAATGGACTCATTATTGGATTTAGAAGGGTAACTTGATTTTGGGAAAAGAGAAGTAACTTGTTTTCAAATATTAAACTCTTTGTGATGAAAAAATATAAGTGGCTTGTTTTTTTTAAAGGTAGGAGTACCTTGATATTAAAAGGGCTGGTTACTTGGGTTTGAAATGTATATTTGACGTTGTGTTAAGAAGTGTTTAAAGTACCTTGAGTTGTGTGTAACTTACTGTGCTTGGTTGAGATAGCCTTGTTATCATGGGTTTGATTTGTGCTCTGAGTCTCTCGATGGAGGCGGCTATCTTATTATTTGTTTGGACATCTTGACACGTTGGGTAGCCAGCGGGTATGCTTCCGATGAGTATTATCTTGTTATTTGTTTGGACATCTTGACACGTTGGGTAGCCCGGGTATGCTTCCTGATGAGTATTATCTTGTTATTGTTTGGACATCTTGCGACACGTTCGGTAGCCGGGTATGCTTCCACGATGAGTTTTATCTTGTTAGTTGTTTGGACATACCGACACGTTGGGTAGCCCACGGGTATGCTTCCACAGGGATTGTTATCTTGTTATCTCCTTTGGGCATCTGACACGTTGGATGGTCACGGGTATGGGCCAGCTAGGGCGGTTCGAGGCCGTGCTTATACAGAGGTGAGATCTTGGGGCATGCGGCCATTGGGCGGGTTAAATTCCCGGGTTATATTTGAGTGATGACTTTACGGGCGTGAGTCCCTGACTTGACATGGCTTATGTGTGTTGTGTCTTGTAGTTTGGTTATCATACATGTCTCTGCTTTATATAGACTATTATGATTTCATTTACGATATTTTTGATTTCACATACTTGGTACTGTTGTCTTGACCTCGCCCGGGGCTGCGTTCATCTGCAGCGAGTTGAGTCATAACTGGCGATCCGCGCTCTTATGATCTCTGTTCGGGTCACGGAAAGCTCCATATCTCAGGAAGCTTGTCCTGTTGTACAGTTCCCTGATGTAGTAGACTTTTGTACATTCAGGGGAATGGCGGGGCCCTGTCCGTCATTATGGTTTTAAAATTCTTAGAGTGCATGCCTTTGTTGTGGGCGAGTTTGTAAGGGATGTAGCTGTTCAAGTTTTCATTTATGTACAAAAGTTAACCGTTTGGGTTGCTTTGTTTTCTTATTCCTTGTTTTTCTTTTATGAGTTTTTATTTCCATTGGTTTTCTCGATGTTTTATCACTAGGGTGCGGGGTAAGGCACGATCACGGGCGGTCGGTTCGTGACACCAGAACCCTGGTGATACAACATCGAGAAAATCGGCGAAATAAAATAACAAACATGAAACAAGATATAAAATAAAGCAGGCTAACCAAAACTCACCTTCTGCGTATATAAAAACCTAAGCGATTACATCCTTTACAAGCTTACTGTTATACCGTATTTCAGTATATGCGTGAGGATATGCGTCTGAAAGTTTAAGCCTTAAGTTAGGCAAGGCGAAAATATTTGTGCCTGACTACCAAAAAGAATTGTTTTTTAAAGCGTTTTCCAAACTTTGCGAAGGGAAAATTACGACTGCAACATTAATTATTTTTGCGGATTTTTCCGAGAGATGAAATATTTTGGACCAACGAGAGGGCGACACTTGTCACCCTCAAGTGGACGAATTGTGGGCGTTTTCTTGCACAATTTCTAGTCAAGGGTTAGGTAGGATATTTTGTAGATATTTTGTGTAGTTGATGAACAAGTGGGACCCACAAACACTTGTCCAAATATTGACCCTCCATTTGCCCACCACTTGTCTTGATCTTGGCCATTGATTGGCCTATAAATACCCCCCTTAGTTGAAGACTTCTTCATCCACAAAAATTTCTAAGTCTTGAAAACCCTTCCCCCCTTTGGAGAGGTTCTCGTCCAAGTCCTCCCCCTCCCCCTTGTGAGCCTTGGACGAAACATCCCCCCCCAACCTTGAGTTGTTCTCGTAAAATACACCCCCCCCCCCCCCCTTGGTAGAAAAGTATTCTCCAAGTATTGTTACTATTCCAAAATACCTTGGCCCAAATACCTTGTAGTATTCCAAGGTTACACCTATACTAAAAGCCCAGAAATACTATTATACTACCCATTAGTCACAAAACGAAACCACAGGAAAAATCTTCATAGCCGGTTGAAGTATTAAGAAGAAGTTGCGTAGAACTTCTAGGGGTTGTTTGGAGCGGGTTGGAGCACCCAGAGTAGGAGCTAAACGTTGCTCAGGATCGACATTTAAACTTGGATAATTTTGGGTTTATCGAGGTAAATACTCTTTTCCTCATATTGTAATTGGAAATTACATACTGTAGTAGTATAGAAATGAATATAAGATTCATAGAAGGATATTACAAAAGAGAATTGTACTGAAATCACATCAGAAGAAGATTAAACTGTACTTACATGAATTTGTATTCTGATGAACTTGTGTAACTTAACGGGTAGGAAATGCTGCCCGATTTTAAATAAAATAGAGAACCTCTTGCTTAGAATATTCTCTGAGTAGTCTAGGCGTTGATAGGCGTGTATGGCCTTTATAGGTTGAAAGTTACTGCGAGTAGCATGTTCTACTTGAATGATGGACAAGGCTAGGGTTATAAGCGTGGGCGTTTTGCTAATTATCGATAATCGTCGCGGTATGTGATTCTTCTATCCTCTTGAGCATGATATTTTAAAAGAATATATATATAGTCGGTGAGCGTCGTGTGTTAAGCGAGCGTGGTTTCTTTGCGATGTCTTTTGACTTGAGTCTAAATAATAAGAATCTTGAAGTATTTCAAAGAATTAAGAAACCTTTTGAAAGAAGAGTAATACTTGGTTTTAAAAAGCTTAAGAGTTATACTATTTTTTCGGTAAATGCAAATTTTATTACTAATACCAAAAGGAAAGTGGCTCTGATCGATCGTTGAGGTATCTCGAGCCTCAGCGTAATGTAAACAAGAAGAGAGGAGGAGGAGGAGTGGTCACTCGAATGGTGTCATTACAAGAAGGGATAAAATCATAGAGAACTACATAAGATGTAGTTTTGATTCTTGTAATGACCTCTTCAGGAAAGCTTGTGCCTTCAAAGAGCAATGTGTTTCTTGCCTCCAAATCTCATAGACCACAATGCAAAAAGTAAGCAAAATAGCTTTGGCTCGGATGCTTGTCGCGGTGATCTTTCTTAATCGGCAAGGAGCTTTCAGCGATTGTCATCTCTCTTCTAATACCGACCAATCTTTTATGCTCCTCCAAATCATGTGTGTGTAGGGGCGAGATTAGCAGCGCATATTTGATCTGCTGGCGAGTGGCGGCCGATCATGTGGCGGTCTGACGGACCTCGTGATCTGATTTATGACCTTGTTGATGCTGTGGGATTTTAGTAGTCGGCTATGCCTTCGTACTTACCCGTGCGGTTTTATTATGACACAGGTGGGACACAGTGTTCATGTGTATTCCTTGGTGCTTTTATATCATAGCTGGCGGTGAGGAAGGTATTCAGGCGCATGATTGATGTTGTGGGCGTGAGACCCATAGTTATGTTTGAGTGATGACTTTGAGGCGTGAGTCACGACTTGACATGGCCTTATTTATTGTGAGCGTAGTTTGGTTATCATACATGTCTCCTCCTTTACATAGACTACTATGATTTCATTTCTGATATTTTGATTTCACATACTTGGTACTGTTGTCTTGACCTCGCCCGAGAAGTGCGTTAAATCTGCAGGTAGAGAGTACGCGATGTTGATCTCGCTCGTAGTCACAGTTCAGCGTTTGGGAAGCTCGTTTATCGGAGGCTTATCTTGGGTATAGTCCCTGTCGTTGTAGGTACTTACATTGGGGTATGGCGGGAACCACTGTCCGCCATTGTTATCATATCATTCTTAAGTGCATGTAATCTTGTTGTGGCGAGTTTGTAAAGGATGTAGCTGTTCGGTTAAGTTTTTATATATATGCGAAAGGCAACTTTTCTCAGTAAGCTGTTTCACACTTCATGTTATTTCATGTCTTGTTTTATATTCCGTGATTACTCGATGTATGTCTACTTGGGTGCGAGGTAAGGCACGATCCACGGCAGGTTGGTCGTGACAAAAGTGGTATCGAGCGATTAATCCTCGGAAAGTGTCTGAACCGTATCTAGTAGAGTCTTGATTATCGGTGTGTTGTGCACCACACCATGTCGAGGCTATAGGATATTTAGGATTGGTTTCCATTCTTCTCACTCGAGATCGTGCCTTAGAGGCGTGTTATAAGTTGGACCCCTCTAACGTATTCCTTTCCCTGCCGATTATGCCTCGCGTAAAGGCGGTCGGAGGCAAGCGTAGGAGGCTGCGAGTAAATCTGAGATTCTGAGGGCCTGGCCCAATCATCACTGAGGTGGTGCCGTTCGGGGATTACGCTCGTCGCTAGCCCGTGAGTTTAGCGCGGCGGTGGTTCCTCTGCGGCCATGACATTTACACTTTACGTTCCACGACCCGATGCGAAAGAATAGATTGCAAAGAGCGACCTGTTACTAGCTAGGGAGTTAGCAACGGAAGTATATTAAGTATCGATTTATCACGGGTCTTGATGACTATCTAAGAGGGTTGTGCAAAGTAGCTCTTGATCGGGCTTGAGCATGGCACGTATGCGGGCTTATCGCGACGCCGAAAGCGAAGGATCGGCAGTTAACGAATCGTGAAGAGGCGGTCGGCGAGGTCGCTGGTAACTATCGGCGGACCTTCTCGGCCATGACCCAGTTATGCACCTCGCCCGATCTGAGTGGTCCTCGCGGGTTCGGGGCGTTCGGGGTATCGAGGAGTTGGTGAGCTCGGGTGCTGGTTCCGAAGATACGTAGGTTCCGGCCAGTAGGATTGATTTTCCTCGGTATTCCGCGGTGTGGCGGCGTCGTCGGGAATGTCGTCTTTTTGTTGGTGCTTGTTTTACTGCGGCCGTCGAGGCCGTATGTCGAAAAGTGTCCTAGTAGGAGGATGCAGTAGGAGGACTCGACCTACGGTCGATTCGATTGATGATTCGGAGAGGAAGGGGTGTTAGCGGAGGAGGCCACCCCAGCTCGGTGTGGCGTTGTGGTAAGTGTCATTGTGGGAGTGTCGTACTTCTTGACTTGTTTTCTTGCGGCAGCGGGGCCATTTGCGAAATTTCCCGAGGTAAGCGCGGATGTAGAGACTCGGCCTTGAGGATCGGTGGCTAGTTCGTCACGCCACTGCTATGCGCCCGTAGGCGAGGATTGATTAGAGCGACAAAGAGTGAAGCGATGAATCTGGTATATCTTTAACCTACAGAGATTAGTATGTGTGATAAGATGGGTATATCTTAAGTGTTATGTTCTGATAGCATTGTGTAAATTGTGATTAGAAATCATGGTTAGTTAACAGGGTAAGATTGGGGATAAGAAAAGTGTGAGCCTTAGAGTTTTATACGTGGAGACCTTAGAGGCGAGGCCATCTTGAGTGGAAGATTTATTTTTATGTTTGACCCTTATCGAAGTGCATAGTATACGTGAGATATGTTTGTGTGATAAGTCCCTGAGTGGTATGAAATGAAAGAGGGTATTTGAGCTAAGAATGGCCACTAGGTTTTCGTAACTTGATTAGTGAGATTGTTCTGGATCGGGGAACAAGTGTTTTTGCGCAATGGCGGGTAGGGTTGAGGACCGATCGCGGGTCAACCCGCGGCCTGCAATGTGGTGGGGTCAGTTCGAGGTGGTCCCGCCAGGTGGTGGGGTCACGAGGGTGTTAGGCCCAATTTTAGTTAACGACATCTGAGTTCGTGGATGCGTTCGACGATGGTCGGGCCGATGAATCAGCCCGTCTTGTCTTCGATTAGGGCCGTTTACTCGGCGAGAGGTTATGCGAGATGTTATATCGGGAAGGTTGTAAGTGCACGAGGTGCCTACTTTCACCTTGTGAGGCGGGAGCCAGTTACGGCTATTTCTTTTACGGAAGTTTTACGAGCGGGGTTAGGAACTTCAGTGAGTCTCGATGCTCGCGTTCGCCCTCGGGCGGTGTTTGAATTTGAGGTAGGCGTGAGGTGTTTTATAACTACCATTTCGGTATTCGGATGTCGCCTTATGGCGCCTTGTAGGCGGAAGTGTAAGTTCGTCGATTGGTTCGATGTTGGCAAGTTTGAGATAGTTAGTTACATACTTGTTTGGCGGAGATATGGATAGGGTGAAGCTTATCAAAAGAGGTTATTAGCGGCTGAGTCAGCGAAGTCGTGCGGATAATCGGCGGCGGCAGGTTGATTGGCGGTCGGTCTTCTTTAGGTACCACCGGAAAGGGTGTGGCGAGTTTTGGAAACAGAGAAACTTAGCGAGGTACTTTGGCGTTTTGATCCTTTGGAGAATAGGCGAGTTGCATATAAGTTGGCATTATCGTCCGGCGTAGGAAGCGATATGTCGGTCTTTCGTGTTGCTATGTTGGAAAGTATCGAGATCCATCAGTGTTCCCGATTAATGATGACCAAGTTGGAGGTAGTAACCCGGAGATTTGGAAAGGCGATATGAAATGTGGTAAGTTATGAGAAAGAGTTCGAGTGTCACGAGAAAGTGCGACAGTAAGGGAAGAAGCGAGCATGTGTTAAGAACATAGAAGTGATCATTTCGTTTGTAAAGAAAAGGTGCGAAGGGAGTATCTCTTAGAACTTGGGTGGGAGCTTTTGTGATGTTAGAGGTGATTCCTCGTGGACTTGGATGTAAGTATTTGCGCGGGTGTTTTCTGTGGCCATGTATGGCATTTGCAAACTGGTTAAGCTATGAGGAACTTTATTGTTATCCGTCTTGAGAAGGAACATTCGGGACGAATGTTTCTAAGGAGGGGAGAATGTTATACCCCGTATTTCCGGTATATGCGTGAGGGCGTCGTCTGAGTTTAAGCCTTAAGTTAGGCAAGGGCGAAAATATTAGTGCACGACTACCAAAAGAATTTTTTTAGCGAAGCGTTTTCCAAACTGCGAAGGGAAAATTACGGCGCAACATTAATTATTTTTGCGGATTTTTCGAGAGATGAAATATTTTGGACCAGCGAGAGGCGACACTTGTCACCTCAGTGGGCGAATTGTGGGCGTTTTCTTGCACAATTTCTAGTCAAGGGTTAGGTAGGATATTTTGTAGATATTTTGTGTAGTTGATGAACAAGTGGGACCCCTGAAACACTTGTCCAAATCTTGACCCTCCACTTGCCCGCACTTGTCTTGATCTTGGCCATTGATTGGCCTATAAATACCCCCATAGTTGAAGACTTCTTCATCCACAAAAATTTCTAAGTCTTGAAAACCCTTCCTCGCTTTGGAGAGGTTCTCGTCAAGTCCTCCCCTCCCCATTGTGAGCCTTGGCGAAACATCCCCCACCTTGAGTTGTTCTCGTAAAATACACCCCCTTGGTAGAAAAGTATTCTCAGTATTGTTACTATTCCAAAATACCTTGGCCCGAATACCTTGTAGTATTCGAGTTACACCTATACTAAAAGCCCAGAAATACTATTATACTACCCATTAGTCACAAAACGAAACCCTAAGCAAAAATCTTCATAGCCGATTGAAGTATTAAGAAGAAGTTGCGTAGAACTTATAAGGGTTGTTTGGAGCGGGTTGGAGCACCCAGAGTAGGAGCTAAACGTTGCTCAGGATCGACATTTAAACTTGGATAATTTTGGGCTTATCGAGGTAAATACTCTTGTCCTTATATTGTAATTGGAAATTACATACTGTAGTAGTATAGAAATGAATATAAGATTCATAGAAGGATATTACAAAAGATAATTGAACTGAAATCACATCAGAAGAAGATTAAACTGTACTTACATAGGACTGTATTTACAGTAGACTTGTGTAGCTTAACGGGTAGGGAAGTGTTGCCCGATTTTCCGTAAAATAGAGAACCTACTGCTTAGAATATTCTACAGAGTAGTCTAGACGTTGATAGACGTGTATGGCCTTTATAGGTTGAAAGTTCTGCGAGTAGCATGTTCTACTTGAATGATGGACAAGGCTAGCCGGGTTATAGCCGTGGAGCGTTTTGCTAATTGTCGATAATCGTCGCGAGGTATGTGATTCTTCCTATCCTCTTGAGCATGATATTTTAAAAGAATATATATATAGCACGGTGAGCGTCGTGTGTTAACTGAACGTGGTTTTACCGCGATGTCTTTTGACTTGAGTCTAAATAATAAGAATCTTGAAGTATTTCAAAAGAATTAAGAAACCTTTTTGAAAGAAGAGTAATACTTGGTTTTAAAAAGCTTAAGAGTTATACTATTTTTTTTTCCAGGTAAATGCAAATTTTATTACTAATAACAAAAGGAAAGTGGCTACAATCAGTCGTTGAGGTATCTCAAGCCTCAACGTAATGTAAACAAGAAGAGAGGGAGGGGAGGAGTGGTCACTCAAATGGTGCCATTACAAGAAGGGATAAAATCGTAGAGAACTCTATAAGATGTAGTTTTGATTCTTGTAATGACCTCTTCCGCCGGAAAGCTTGTGCCTTCAAAGAGCAATGTGTTTCTTTCCCTCCAAATCTCATAGACCACAATGCAAAAAGTAAGCAAAATAGCTTTGGCTCGGATGCTTGTCATGGTGATCTTTCTTAATCGGCAAGGGAGCTTTCATGATTGTCGTCTCTCTTCTAATACCCGACCAATATTTTATGCTCCTCGAATCATGTGTGTGTAGGGCAAGTAAAGAAGAGGTGTTCACTTGTTTCATTTGCTTGCTTGCGAGAATGTTATACCGTATTTCAGTATATGCGTGGAGGCGTGCGTCACAGTTTGAACTTTAAGTTTGGCATAGGTTGAAATTTGTGCACAACACGATTAGAGTCGTTTTTAAAGCGTTTACAAAGCTTGCGAAGGGAAAATTCCGGCTATGTCCTTTTTAATTTTTGTGGATTTTTCCGAGAGACGAAATGTTTTGGACCAACGGGAGGGTGACACTTGTCACCCTCAAGTGGAAGTTGAGGTTGGCCGATGGGTCACGGATCCTTGGCCAATTGGTGCCTTGTTTTGTGCCTTGTTTTGTGCCTTGTTTTGTGCCTTGTTTTGTGCCATGTTTGGTGGAGTAGGGTTAGGGTGCACTTGGCTTGATCAAGGCCTTACACTTGCCTTGCACATGGCTTGATCTTGGCCATTGGTTGGCTTTTGGTTTTCCTATAAATACCCCCCTAAGCTTGAAGACTTCATCATCCACAAATGTTTCCAAGTCTTGAAATCTCCCTCCCCTCTTCTTGTTGTGTTCGTCCAAAGCCCCTCCCCCTTTGAGAAGCTTTGGCCGAGAGGCCTCCCCCTCCCCCTTTGTAGTGTCTAGCCGTGGGGTACCCCCCCCCCTAGCCTAGTTGTTTCGTATAATACACCCCCCCTCTTGGTAGGAATACTATCCAAGTATTGTTATAATGCCCAAAATACCTTAGCCTATACCTTGTAGTATTCCAAAAGTTACCTCTATCGTAGAGCAGGAAATACTACCTTTTGTCTCAGCAAACCACAGGAAAATCTTCATCGTCGGTTGAAGTACTAAGTAGAAGTTGTTGGGAACTTCTAAGGGTTGTTTGGAGGCGGGTTGGGCGCCGGAGTAGGAGCTAAGCGTTGCTCGGGAGCGACTTATACATGGATAATTTTGGGCTTATCGAGTAAATACTCTTGACCTTTTGTAATAAGAGTTTGTATCTTGTAGAAGTATAAAATTATGTATAAGTATATACAAGGAAGGTATATAAGAAGGAATTGGCTGTACTTACATGGGTGTATTCTGATGAACTTGTAAATTTGTGGTAGGAAGTCTGCCCAATTTACATGAGTAGTCTAGACTTTGATAGACGGGTATAACCTTTTTAGGTTGATTGTGCTACTTGAAAAGATGGGCAAGGCTAGCCGAATTATAGCCGTGGAGCGTTTTGCTTATAGTCGATAATCGTCGCGAGGTATGTGATTCTTCCTATACTCTTGAGCATGATGTTTTAAAGGTATATATATATATAGTATGGTAGGCGTCGTGTGTTAAGCTGAGCGTGGTTGTGCGGCAATGTCTTTTGACTTAAGCACGAATATTAAAAATTTTTGAAAAGAGAGTAACACTTGGTTTTGAAAGCTTAAGAGTTATACTAGCTTTATGGGAAGTTAGGTATAGCGGCTTAAGCGAATAAAAGAATGGTTTATTGATTGTAGAAGTTAAGAGACTTGATCTTGAAAGATAAGAGACTTAACTTGTTTTACTTGATAATTAACATTTTGTTAAAAATGTTGTAAAACCTCGTTCGAGTAATGAGTACTTGGTTTTAAAGAATAATGTTTCTTGATTTGAAATCGAATGTGTATCGACAAACCAACTGCGGCGCTAATAAAGAAATGTATTGAATAATTATGTATTATTAAAACCAGTAGAAACCTCCATCTGCATAGAAGCTAAGATGAGACAAAATGATATTACATTTCCTAGATCATGGCTGCTGTAACAAGATTGTTATAAAATAAGAATAAACGACTCACACATAAGGCATATGTCACTCAATTGTTTTAAAAGAGATTAAGACTATGAGTTATAAAACCTTTCTAAAATAAGTGACTTGAGCATTTGAAATTAGGCAAACTTGAACGTTTGGAAAATAATGTTGTTTACTTGATTTTACAAAGGGAAGTAATTTGGTTTACTTAAAAAGGTAGTCACACTATTTTTTATATACTACGGGTATTGTGTGACCTCTGTGAAAGAAACGGATATTTTATAAGAGTTAATGTATGTAGTACTTTGGGGTTAAAACCCGGATTTGCTGTAATAAAATAGGAGTCTATAAGTATGTTGAACTTGCCTATGCTTGTGGTAATAGCCTTTGTTGTGCAAGTGTTGATATCAGGTGACTTCTTGAGAAAGAGTGGATCTTTTTATAAAAGTCTAGAAGTATGGTAATTTGCTTGAGCTTGTTTGTGATAGCCTGGTTGTGCGATATATTGTTATTGTGGCTACATGGACATGTCTACACCGTCACGAATTAGGGGCATGTGGCCGTGCGGCGGGGTTGATTACGATATATTGTTATTGTGGTTACATGGACATGTCTGTGGCGAGTCAGGGGCATGTGGCGTGCGGCGGGTTGATCACCCAGTATATTGTTGTTGATGTCACATGGACATGTCTACGAATCTGGTCGGGGCATGTGGCCATGGGGCATTGTTATTATTGTTGCATCATGGACATGTCTGCACGATCTGAATTAGGGGGCATCGACCGTGATCACGAACATGATTGATGTTGTGGGCGTGAGACCCATAGTTATATTGAGTGATAGCGTTGAGGCGTGAGTCCACGACTTGGCTAACTTTTATGTTGCGTCTTGTATTTTTGTTATCATACATGTCTCACTTTATGGCTGTTATGATTTAAGCTGCGATATTTTGATTTCACATACTTGGTACTGTTGTACTTACCTCCTTGAAGCTGCGTTCATCTGCGGTAGAATCATCGGTAGTGGATCTCGCTCATAGGATCACGATTCGGCGTATTAGGAAGCTCCGTTTCTCGGAGGCTTATTCTTGAGTATGTGTTCCACTGAGTTGTAGGTTCTTGTACATTCGAGTATGGCGAACCTGTCCGTCATAGTTGTTGTAAATCTTAAGTGCATGAATCTTGTTGTGGCGGGGTTGTAAAAGGATTAAAGCATGCGGGTTTTTATGTATATATCTGAAGGCAAGCATTTTTGGTTGCTTTGTTTATGATCATATATCTTGTTTCTTGTTTAAGTTTTATTTTTCATTGGTTTTCTCGATGTTGTATCACTAGGGTGCGGGGTAAGGCACGATCCACGGGCAGGATCGGTCGTGACAAAAGTGGTATCGAAGCGATTAATCCTCGAAAAGTGTCTGAGGCGTGTCTAGTAAGTCTTGATTATCGATGTGTTGTGCACCACATCTATGTCGAGAGGATCTGAGACATTTAAGTTAGTTTCCGCCTTCTCATTACGAGATCGTGCCTTAGAAGTGAGTTGTAAGTTGGACCCTCAGCGTGCCGTTTTACGATTATGCCTCGCGCAAGCAGCCGGGCGAAGGGCAAAGCGGCGAAGGCTGCGAGTAAAGCGTGGCGATCTCTAAGACCACGATGCACGAGCCTCGATCCAGATGCAGGCGAGAGAGATGGGTTACAAGGAGTTGGCGATTATTGGCGAGTCGTGGCGAACGAGAGATAAGCTGGGCCAGCAGTTCGATGGCGCCGATGGTTCACCCTAGATCGGATAGATTGAGGCTCTGGACTTTACGAGATGTAGCCCGAGTTCTGGTGAGGCACGAGGATGATCGCGAGTTCATCAAGCGATTCTGACGAATCATGAGAGTGATCAAGCTTGAGACCGAGTCGGTGGTCTTAGGTTCGCATCGTTGCGTGATCCGCGATCGGTAGTTTGGTCGTGGGGCTGTCGGGAGAGAATGCACTTCGGTAGTTTGGGATGAGTTTTGAGGCATTTCTTGCTCATTTCTTGCCTCGCGGATGAGAGGGCTCGGGCCAAACAGATTTTTGATGTTGAAGGCGAGCGAGCGTCTGATTCGGGAGTACAATGTGAGTTCGACTCGTTGGCTCGGTATGCCTCTGTAGTAGGCGATATGGAGGGCGAGTACGGATTCGTTCACGGGTTAGATGATTACTTAGCGAGGCTTGCTCGGGTGTAGCTCTTGGCCGGGCATGGACATTGCCGCATGCGAGCTTATGCGCAGGGTGAAGAGCGGAAGGTCGGCGGAATGACGAATCGAGAAGAGGCGAGAACAACGAGGTCCTTTGGTGACTTTCGAGGAGGACCGCCTCGGCCGAACTAGTTTTGTACCTCGCCCGGTCAGTGGTCCTCCACAACCCGAGGCATCCAGTATTCGGGAAGCGGTCGAGCTCGAGGTTGAGTTTCGGGAAGTAAGTGTTGGCGGTCGGTCACCCTGCCTCGGTGTGGTCGATGTGGTAGCCGCATTTGAGAGTGTCGTGGTGCGAGGAGCTTGTTATTTTGCGGCAGCGGGGCCATTTGCGAGGAAGCTGTCCGAGGCCAAGGTATACGGATGTTACGACTCGACGCCAGATCGATGGGTAGTTCATCACCTTCGCTAGTTATCGCCTGCGGTGAGCTGTGATTAGAGGAGCGGTTGAGGCAGGTATATCCTTAACCCTCTAGAGTTTTGTATGCTTGTTATGATGATGTGTTTAGTGTTATGTTCGGATAGCTTTGTGCTAAAATGTGATTTAGAAACCTGGTTAGTGTAGAAGGGTAAGCCTGGGGGCATGGTAAGTGTGAACCTTAGACTATTTCACGATTGAGACCTTAGAGGTAAGGTCGTCTTGTGTAAAAGATTTATTTTATGTTTGCGTAGTATACGTGGAGTTATTGTGGGGAATTCCTTGGGTTGTGTAAAATGGAAGTGGTAGCTTTCATGACTTGAATAGGTAAGATTTTTAGGATCGGAACAAGAGTGTGGCGCGGTTGTGGGGTGGGTTGAGGACCGTTCGCGGGTCAACCCGCGGCCGGTTTGTGGTGGGGTCGATTCGAGGTGGTCACGGTGGTAGAGTCACGGGGATGCTAGGCAGAGTTTAGTTAACCGTCGTATGAGTTCGTGGATCGTTAGACCAGAATCGGTTCGTGAAGGCGGGAAGCGGCCTTAGAGAAAGTGAAGCTAGTAAGAGGACCAAGTTTGGGTAGTGACTCCAAAGTTTTGAAAGCTGAGGCGATGGTAGTATGGTGCATTATCTTGGGAGAGTTCAAGTGTTCGAGGGCGGCGAGTAAGGAAGGAAGAGAAGCGTGTGTTATTTCGTGGCGGTGTGGCATTGGCAACTTGTTTGAGAACTTCATCGTTATCCGTCTTGAGAAGGAACATTCTGGTCTAATGTTTCTAAGGAGGAGAATGTTATACCGTATTTCCGGTATATGCGTGGAGGCGTGCGTCTGAAAGTTGAACTTTAAGTTTGGCATAGGTTGAAATTTGTGCACAACACACGATTAAGTCGTTTTTCGGCGAAGCGTTTTACAAAGCTTGCGAAGGAAAATTCGGCTATGTCCTTTTTAATTTTTGTGGATTTTTCCGAGGCGAAATGTTTTGGACCAGCGGGAGGTGACACTTGTCACCCTCAGTGGAAGTTGAGGTTGGCCGATGGGTCACGGATCATTGGCCAATTGGTGCCTTGTTTTGTGCCTTGTTTTGTGCCTTGTTTTGTGCCATGTTTGGTGGAGTAGGGTTAGGGTGCACTTGGCTTGATCAAGGCCTTACACTTGCCTTGCACATGGCTTGATCTTGGACATTGGTTGGCTATTGGTTTTGATATAAATACCCATAGCTTGAAGACTTCATCGTCCATGAATGTTTCCAAGTCTTGAAATCTCCCTCCTCTTCTTGTTGTGTTCGTCAAGCCCTCCCCCTTTGAGAAGCTTTGGCGAGAGGCCTCCCTCCCCTTTGTAGTGTCTGGCCAGTGGGGTACCCACTAGCCTAGTTGTTTAGTATAATACACCCACTCTTGGTAGGAATACTCTCAGTATTGTTATAATGCCCAAAATACCTTAGCCTATACCTTGTAGTATTCCAAAGTTACCTCTGTCGTAGAGCAGGAAATACTACCTTTTGTCTCAAAAGCGAAACCACTAAGGAAAATCTTCATCGTCGGTTGAAGTACTAAGTAGAAGTTGTTGGGAACTTCTAAGGGTTGTTGGAGGCGGGTTGGAGCGCCGGAGTAGGAGCTAAGCGTTGCTCGGGGCGACTTATACACTTGGATAATTTTGGGCTTATCGAGGTAAATACTCTTGACCTTCTTTTGTAATAAGAGTTTGTATCTTGTAGAAGTATAAAATTATGTATAAGTATATACAAGGAAGGTATATAAGAAGGGAATTGAAGCTGTACTTACATAGAATTTGTATTCTGATGAGACTTGTAAATTGTGGTAGGAAGTCTTGATTCTGTGAGTAGTCTAGACTTTGATGGTGGTATAACCTTTTAGGTTGATTGTGCTACTTGAAAAGGTGGGCAAGGCTAATGGGATTATAGCCGTGGGCGTTTTGCTTATAGTCGATAATCGTCGCGGTATGTGATTCTTCTATACTCTTGAGCATGATGTTTTAAAGGTATATATATATATAGTACGGTGAGCGTCGTGTGTTAAGCTGACGTAGCTTTACGACAATGTCTTTTGACTTAAGCACTGAATATTAAAAATTTTTGAAAGAGAGTAACAACGGTTTTGAAAGCTTAAGAGTTATACTAGCTTTATGGGAAGTTAGGTATAACGGCTTAAGCGAATAAAAGAATGGTTTATTGATTGTAGAAGTTAGAGACTTGATCTTGAAAGATAAGAGACTTAACTTGTTTTACTTGATAATTAACATTTTGTTAAAAATGTTGTAAAACCTAAATTCGCGAGTAATGAGTACTTGGTTTTAAAAAGAATAATGTTTCTTGATTTGAAATCGAATGTGTATCGACAAACCAGCTGCAGCGCTAATAAAGAAATGTATTGAATAATTATGTATTATTAAAACCGGTAGAAACCTCCATCTGCATAGAAGCTAAGATGAGACAAAATGATATTACATTTCCTAGATCATGATTCTTTGTAACAAGATTGTTATAAAACAAGAATAAACGACTCACACATAAGGCATATGTCACTCAATTGTTTTAAAAGAGATTAAGACTATGAGTTATAAAACCTTTCTAAAATAAGTGACTTGAACATTTGAAATTAGGCAAACTTGAGCGTTTGGAAAATAATGTTGTTTACTTGATTTTACAAAGGGAAGTAATTTAGTTTACTTAAAAGGTAGTCACACTATTTTTATATACTACGGTATTGTGTGACCTCTGTGAAAGAAAAGGATATTTTATAAGAGTTAATGTATGTAGTACTTTGGGGTTAAAACCCGGATTTGCTGTAATAAAATAGGAGTCTATAAGTATGTTGAACTTGCCTATGCTTGTGGTAATAGCCTTTGTTGTGCAAGTGTTGATATCAGGTGACTTCTTGAGAAAGAGTGGATCTTTTTATAAAAGTCTAGAAGTATGGTAATTTGCTTGAGCTTGTTTGTGATAGCCTGGTTGTGCGATATATTGTTATTGTGGCTACATGGACATGTCTACCGTCTGCAGTCAGGGGCATGTGGCGTGCGGCGGGGTTGATTACGATATATTGTTATTGTGGTTACATGGACATGTGTTATACCCGTAGTTGCGGGGTATGTATGTGAGGGCGTGCGTCTGAGTCTGAGAAATTTTGAAAGAAAGAAAGATGTGAGTTTTAAACGGAAAAGTTTAGGTTATTTGTGAAGAAAAAGGTTAGTTAATGGGAATTGGATTCCCAGTTTGGTATTTGGACTTCATAGATTATATTAGAATTTTGAGATTTTATTTTGGAAATGGTCACGTGGGGCCACGGGAGAAATTCTGATTTTGTGGAAACAGCTTTGTTTTGAGATTTCCGGTATTTTGGATATTTTGGAAGGCGAAATATGCAAGCGAATCGGAGCGACACGTGTCACCCCATGTGGCACCTGGCGAAATATTTATTGTGCCTGGCACTTTAGAGTCGTTTTTTAAATGAAGCGTTTTACTAAACTACGAAGGAAAATTAGGCTATGTCATTTAGTATTTTTGCGAATTTTTAGAGGCGAACGTTTTGGACAGCGAGAGGGCAACATGGCACCTCTCGTTGGTGGACTGAAAAGGCGGTAGGGCGAATTGATGGGCAAGTTGTGGTAGATATTTGTGTAGATATTTGTGAGGATTTGTGGAGTAGGGTTAGGGTGCACTTGGCTTGATCTTGGCCTTACACTTGTGTAGCACTTGGCTAGATCTTGGCCGTTGGTTGGCCTTTGGCTTTGCTATAAATACCCCTCCTTGTGAAGACTTATTCATTCATCTCACTTTGTCTAAGTCTTGAAATCCCTCCTCTCCCTTGTTGTTGCTCTCGTCCAACTCCCTTCTCCCCAGAAAGAGGCCTTGGCGAGAACACCCACTCACTAGCTGGTTGTGCTGGAGGGCTACCACCCTTAGAAAGTTGTCTTCCAGTATTGTTATAATGCCCAAAATACCTTAGCCTTGTACCTTGTAGTATTCCAAAGATACCTCTTTCACGTAGAGTCAGGAAATACTACCTTTTGTCCTTTAGTCTCAAAACCGAAACCCTAAGAAATCTTCATAGTTGGTTGAAGTATGTGAGTAGAAGTTGGTTAGAACTTCTAAGGGTTGTTTGGAGTGGTTTGGAGCGCGTGGAGTGGAGCTAAACCTTGCTCGGGAGGCGACGTTAAACTCGGATAATTTTGGGTTTATCGAGGTAATTATCTTGTCCCTCTATTGTAATTGGAAATTACATGTTTGTTAGAGTATATAGTTGAAGTATACTATATATGGAACTATACTTAGTATTCGGCAATGTCTTTTGACTTAAGCCTGAAGAATAAAAGCCCATGAATGTATTTACATAAGGGGTGTATTGCGGTAGACTTGTGTAGTATTCGAGTAGAATTGTACACGTCAGGGTAGGCGTGTAAACCCCACTTGGTTGGCTTGGTAGCGGCCTCGATAGAGGAGGAGATTTCTGTTGTTGCGGGAGAGTCTTTGCCAATTTTCTATAGAAAGATAGAAACTTGTGTTTTGGGGTTAATAGGCGTTTGTGACCTTTATAGGTGAAAGTACTAAGAGTAGCGTATTCTACTCGAGGAGTGGAAAGGGCTAGCAAGGTTGTAGTACTTGGAGCATTTTGCTTATTGTCGATAAATGCGTCGCGAGGTATGTGAACCTCTTCCTATCTCTTCTAGCATGATATGTGTGAACTATGTAGTCTGGTAGGCGTACATGTGCTAAGTGATTTGGTTGGTTTAAAACATAGGGTGTTATAATAGCTTTATGGGAAGTTAGTTATAACGACCTTATGTAAGTGAAAATGGTTTCTTGATGTTAGAAGTTAAGAGACTTGATCTTATAAGATAAGAGACTTAACTTATTTGTTTTAATGTGAATGTTGTGTGAAACCTCGTTCGTGAGTAATGAGTACTTGGTTTTTAAAGGAATAATGTTTCTTGATTTGGAAATCGAGAATGTGTATCGACAGGACCAACTGCGGCGTTAATAAAGGAAAATGTATTGAATAATGATGTGTTGTATTAAAACGGTAGAAACCTCCGTGCATAGAAGCTAAGATGAGACAAAATGATATTACATTTTCTAGATCATGGCCTTTGTAATAAGATCGTTATAAACAAGAATAAACTACTCTCATATATGACATATGTTACTCAATTGTTCTAAAAGGAATCAGTGATTAAGTTTGGGAACTATGAAACCATTTGAAAATAAGAAGCTTGAGTAATTGAAACTAGGCAAAGCGGAACTTAGGAAAGGAATGTTGTTACTTGATTTTGAAAAGGAAGATGGGTTGGTCATTCTAATACTACGGGTATCGGGTGACTTTTATAAAAGTAATGGATCTCTTTTAAAGAACTTAACGTATGTAGTACTTTGGGGTTAAAAACCGGACTTTGGCATAAAATGAAAGTACTTTGAGTTGTGTGAAACTTTATGCTTGTTGTTGTGAAACTTGCCTATGCTTGTGATGATAGTCTTTATTGTACAAGCGTTGTGTTTACGTATTCTGGCGTCTCGATAGAGAAGTCGGTTGGTAGTTGAGAACTTACTTGGGCGTCTTGGCGGTGGCGGAGAAATTCCGCAGTGCGTTCTGTTGATAGTATTATTGTTGTTAATCGCTTTGGACATCTTGACCACGATCGTGGCGCGCGGGTATGCTTCCATTTTGGTTAAGGTCTTGTAGTTGTCGCTTTGGATATCTTGACCACGATCGTAAGCGCGCGGGTATGTTTCCATTTGATTATCGCGCTTGTGATTTCCACTTTGGACATCTTGACACGATCGTAGCGCTGCGGGTATCGTCCATTTGGAATCTTTGTCTATTGTTTCCCTTTGGACATCTTGACCACGATCGTAGCGCGCGCGGGTATCGTCCATTTGGAATGTTGTCTTATTATTTCCCTTTGGACATCTTGACACGATCGTGGCGCTGCGGGTATGCTTCCATTTGGATTCTTTGTCTTGTTGTTGAGTCACGTGGACATGTCTACACCGATGCAAATTCCGGGGGCATGTGGCCATGGGACATTGGTATTATTGTTGCATCGTGGACATGTCTGCCGTCTGATATTCGGGGCATGCGGCCATAATCACGAACGATTGATGTTGTGGCGTGAGACCCGTAGTTATATTGGAGTGATATTTGTTTATGTTGTGAGCGTAGTTTGGTTATCATACATGTCTCTGCTTTATATAGACTAGTATGATTGCATTCTGATGTTATGCGATTTCACATACTTGGTACTGTTATCTTGACCTCGCTTGAAGGCTGCGTTCATCTGCGGTAGAAGTACATCGATCGTGGATCTCGCTCATAGGATCACGATTCAGCGCATTTGAAGCTCCGTTTCTCGGAGGCTTATCTTTTAGTAGGTGTTCCACGAGTTGTAGGTTCTTGTACATTCGGGGTATGGCGAAGCCACTGTCGTCATAGTCATTAATATATCTTAAGTGCAGTAATCTTGTTGTGGGCGGGGTTGTAAAAGGATTAAAGCGTTCGAGTTTTATGTATATCTTGAAGGCAACTATTTTTGGTTGCTTTGTTTATTTATTATATCCCTTGTTAAATGACTCATGTTTTATGTTCGCTGATTTTCTCGATGTATGTATCACTAGGGTGCCCGGTAAGGCACGATGCGGGCCGGGCGAGTCGTTACAAAAAGTGGTATCGAGCGATTAATCCTCGGAAAGTGTCTGAGCCGTGTCTAGTAGAGTCTTGATTATCGATGTGTTGTGCACCACGTCTATAATCGAGGAGGCGAGACATTTAGGATTAGTTTCCATTCTTCTCATTCGAGATCGTGCCTTAGAGGTGTAGTAAGTTGTACCCTACGGCGTATCTCGTTTTTACGATTATGCCTCATGCGAGCAACGAGCCAGAAGGCAAAGCGGCGAGTGCGCTAGTGAGATCTGAGAAATGCGAGCGCGAGCGAGCAGTACGAGTTGTGCTTGAGCAGCGGGTTTCGCGGCCGCCCGGCGCAACGAGTTTAAGCGCGGCGATGGGCGATGAGACTCTGATGCACGAGCCTCGATCCCGATGCAGGCGGGAGATGAGTCCTGAGAGATGGCGATTATTGGCGAGTTGTGGCGAATATGAGAGCAGTGGATCTGTGATTCCGGTTCGATGCACCGATGGTTCACCCAGGCGAGATAGTTTGAGGCTGGGACTTTACGAGTTATAGCGCTTGATTTTATGGGTGAGGCACGAGGATGATCGCGGGAGTTCATCCGGCGATTCTGACGGATCATGCGGGTGATCGAGGCTTGAAACCAGTCTGTGACCTTTGGTTCGCATCGTGCGTGATCTGCCGTCGATTGGTTTGATTCATAGGAGCTTTCGGGAGAGCATGCACCTCCAGATATGGGATGAGTTTTGAGGCTTTCCTCACGCCTTCTTGCCTCGCGGATGAGGAGACGCAGGCGGCAATTTTTGTTACTAAGGCGAGAGGCGCTTGTCGGGAGTACAATGTCGAGTTCGATTCTTTGGCTCGATATGTCCTGCGCTAATTGCGGATATGGAGGATAGGGTGCGTCGCTCGTCGCGGGCTTGATGATTATATGGCGAATCTTGTGCGGGTGTTTCTCTTGTAGGCATGGACATTGCCGCATGCGAGCTCATGCGCTAGGATGTGAGGCACGGAGAGTCGACGAATGACACAGATCAGCGAGAAGAGGGCCGGGGCGGAGTCCTTTGGTGGCTTTCGAGCGGACCGCCTCGTGCGAGCTAGTTATATACCCCACGTCTGAGTAGTCCTCCACAGTCTTGAGGCGGTCGGGGCTCGAGGTTCAGATTTTGGCGAGCGGGGTGTTAACGGTGAAGCCACCCTACCTCGTTGTGACCATTGTGGTAGACTCCATTTTGGAAGTGTCGTGCTAGATTGGGAGTTTGTTTTACATGCGGCCAGCGGGCCATTTGCGAGGCTGTCAGGCCAAGGAAAGCGCGGATGTTACGACTCGACGCCCGGGATCTGTGGTGGTTCATCACCTACTGTATGCGCCTGCGGCGGGCTATGATTAGAGTGGAGCGGTAGCCGGGTATATCCTTAACCTCTGAGTTTTGGTATCTTTGGTTATGATGGTCTCATTATTGTGTGCTATGTGCGGATAGCATTGTGATATGTGTGAGTTAGAATGTATGGTTAGTTGGGAGGATACGTATGGGGGCATGGTAAGTGTGAACCTTAGACTATGTCACGGCCCGAGACCTTAGGGTAAGGTCGTCTTGAGTTAAGATTTATTTTGACCACCTTATCGAGTAGTAGTATGCGTGGGATTTATTTGTGTGATAAGTCCACGGGTAGTGTGAGATGGAAGTGGTAGCTTTCGTGATGTGAATTAGTAAGATTGTTTGGATCGGGAACAAGAGTTTGCACGGTTGGGGGTCGGGTTTAGGACCATTTGCGGGTCAAGCCGTAACCGGTTTGAGGTGGGGCCAGTTGGGTGGTCGCGGTGAATCACGAGGGTGCTAGGCAGAGTTTAGATGATCATCGTATGAGTTCGTGGGCGCGTTCGACGAGCGGTTCGTAAAGTAGGGAATGGCCTTAAGGAAGTTTGAGGTTAGTAAGATGACCAAGTTTGGAGGTAGTGACTCGGAGATTTTTGAGCAGGTAATGGTGAAGTATGAGTACGTCTTGGGAGAGTTCTAGTGTTCGGAAAGTGCAGCGAGTAAGGGAGGAAGATAACGTGTGTTATTTATTGGCCAAGGTATGGCGTTGACAACTTGTTAGAGGAACTTCATCGATATCCGTCTTGAGAAGGAACATTCGGGACGAATGTTTCTAAGGAGGGAGAATGTTATACCGTAGTTGCGGGGTATGTATGTGAGGGCGTGCGTGCGAAGTGCAGAAATTTTGAAAAGAAAGAAAGATGTGAGTTTTTAGCGGAAAAGTTTCGGTTATTTGTGAAGAAAAAGGTTCGTTAATGGGAATTGGATTCCCAGTTTGGTATTTGGACTTCATAGATTATATTAGAATTTTGAGATTTTATTTTTGGAAATGGTCACGTGGGGCCACGGGAGAAATTCTGGTTTTGTGGAGCAGCTTTGTTTTGAGATTTCCGGTATTTTGGATATTTTGGAAGGCGAAATATTGCAGGCGAATCGAGGCGACGTGTCACCCCCAGTGGCACCATGGCGAAATATTTATTGTGCCTGACACGGATTAGAGTCGTTTTTAAATGAAGCGTTTTACTAAACTACGAAGGAAAATTCGGCTATGTCATTTAGTATTTTTGCGAATTTTTAGAGGCGGGCGTTTTGGACCAACGAGAGGGCAACACTTGGCACCTCGTTGGTGGACTTGAAAAGAGGCGGTAGGGCGAATTGATGGGCAAGTTGTGGTAGATATTTGTGTAGATATTTGTGAGGATTTGTGGAGTAGGGTTAGGGTGCACTTGGCTTGATCTTGGCCTTACACTTGTGTAGCACTTGGCTAGATCTTGGCCGTTGGTTGGCCTTTGGCTTTCTTATAAATACCACTCCTTGTGAAGACTTATTCATTCCTCCTCGCTGTCTAAGTCTTGAAATCCCTCCTCTCCCTTGGTGTTGCTCTCGTCCAACTCCCGTCTCCCCCATAGAAAGAGGCCACTTGGCGAGAACACCCCACACTGCCTAGTTGTGCTAGCCAGGAGCTACCCCATGGTAGAAAGTTGTCTTCCAGTATTGTTATAATGCCCAAAATACCTTAGCCTTGTACCTTGTAGTATTCCAAGATACCTCTTTCGTAGAGTCAGGAAATACTACCTTTTGTCCTTTAGTCTCAAACCGAAACCACTGAAATCTTCATAGTTGGTTGAAGTATGTGAGTAGAAGTTGGTTAGAACTTCTAAGGGTTGTTTGGAGTGGTTTGGGCGGCGTGGAGTGGAGCTAAACCTTGCTCGGGAGGCGACATTAAACTCGGATAATTTTGGGCTTATCGAGGTAATTATCTTGTCCTCTATTGTAATTGGAAATTACATGTTTGTTAGAGTATATAGTTGAAGTATACTATATATGGAACTATACTTAGTATTCGACAATGTCTTTTGACTTAAGCTGAAGAATAAAAGCTGAATTGTATTTACATAAGGTGTGTGCGGTAGACTTGTGTAGTATTCGAGTAGAATTGTACACGTCAGGGTAGGCGTGTAAACCCCTTGGTTGGCTTGGTAGCCGGCCTCGATAGAGGAGGAGATTCTGTTTGTTGCGGGAGAGTCTTCTGCGAATTTTCTATAGAAAGATAGAAACTTGTGTTTTGGGGTTAATAGGCGTTTGTGACCTTTATAGGTGAAAGTACTAAGAGTAGCGTATTCTACTCGAGGAGTGGAAAGGGCTAGCAAGGTTGTAGTACTTGGAGCATTTTGCTTATTGTCGATAAATCGTCGCGAGGTATGTGAACCTCTTCCTATCTCTTCTAGCATGATATGTGTGAACTATGTAGTGCGGTGAGCGTACATGTGCTAAGTGATTTGGTTGGTTTAAAACATAGGGTGTTATAATAGCTTTATGGGAAGTTAGTTATAACGACCTTATGTAGTGAAAATGGTTTCTTGATGTTAGAAGTTAAGAGACTTGATCTTATAAGATAGAGACTTAACTTATTTGTTTTAATGTGAATGTTGTGTGAAACCTCATTCGTGAGTAATGAAGTACTTGGTTTTTAAAGGAATAATGTTTCTTGATTTGAAATCGAATGTGTATCGACAGGACCAACTGCGGCGTTAATAAAGGAAAATGTATTGAATAATGATGTGTTGTATTAAAACCGGTAGAAACCTCCGTCTGCATAGAAGCTAAGATGAGACAAAATGATATTACTTTTTCTATATCATGTCTGCTGTAATAATATCGTTATAAACAAGAATAAACTACTCTCATTTATGACATATGTTACTCTATTGTTCTAAAAAGGAATCAAGTGATTAACATTCGGAACAAAGAAACCATTTCAAAATAAGAAGCTTGAGTAATTTAAACTAGGCAAACTGGAACTTAGGAAAGGAATGTTGTTACTTGATTTTGAAAAGGAAGATGGGTTGGTCATTCTAATACTACGGGTATCGGGTGACTTTTATAAAAGTAATGGATCTCTTTTAAAAGAACTTAACGTATGTAGTACTTTGGGGTTAAAAACCCGGACTTTGGCATAAAATTAAAGTACTTTGAGTTGTGTGAAACGTGCGTATGCTTGTTGTTGTGAAACTTGACTATGCTTGTGTTGTTAGTCTTTATTGTACAAGCGTTGTGTTTTACGTATTCTGGCGTCTCGATAGAAGTCGGTTGGTAGTTGAGAACTTACTTGGGCGTCTGCGGCGTGTGGAGAAATTCCGCAGTGCGTTCTTGATAGTATTATTGTTGTTAATCGCTTTGGACATCTTGACCGCGATCGTGGCGCTGCGGGTATGCTTCCATTTAGTTAAGGTCTTGTAGTTGTCGCTTTGGATATCTTGACGCGATCGTAAGCGCGCGGGTATGTTTCCATTTGATTATCGCGCTTGTGATTTCCCTTTGGACATCGACCGCGATCGTGGCGCTGCGGGTATCGTCCATTTGGAATCTTTGTCTATTGTTTCCCTTTGGACATCTTGACCACGATCGTGGCGCTGCGGGTATCGTCCATTTGGAATGTTGTCTTATTGTTTCCCTTTGGACATCTTGACACGATCGTAGCGCGGGTATCTTCCATTTGGATTCTTTGTCTTGTTGTTGAGTCACATGGACATGTCTACACGATCACGGTCGGGGGCATGTGGCCATGGGACATTGGTATTATTGTTGCATCATGGACATGTCTACCGTCACGATGTAGGGGCATGCGGCCATGTAATGCGAACTGATTGATGTTGTGGGCGTGAGACCCGTAGTTATATTGGAGTGATATTGTTTTATGTTGTGAGCGTAGTTTGGTTATCATACATGTCTCTGCTTTATATAGACTAGTATGATTGCATTCTGATATTATGCAGTTTCACATACTTGGTACTGTTGTGCGACCTCGCCGGAGTGCGTTCATCTGCATGGTAAGTACATCGATCGTGGATCCTCGCTCATAGGATCACGATTCGACGCATTTGAAGCTCCGTTTCTCGGAGGCTTATCTTTTAGTAGGTGTTCCACGAGTTGTAGGTTCTTGTACATTCGGGGTATGGCGGGAGCCACTGTCGTCATAGTCATTAATATATCTTAAGTGCAGTAATCTTGTTGTGGCGGGGTTGTAAAGATTAAAGCTGTTCGAGTTTTATGTATATCTTGAAGGCAAGCTATTTTGGTTAGTTGTTTATTTATTATATCCCTTGTTAAATGACTCATGTTTTATGTTCGCTGATTTTCTACGATGTATGTATCACTAGGGTGCGGGTAAGGCACGATGCGGGCCGGGCAGTCGTTACAACATGTCTACAGAGGCGAGTCGGGGCATGTGGCCGTGCGGCGGGGTTGATCACCGATATATTGTTGTTGATGTCACGTGGACATATCTACCGTCTGCGAGTCGGGCATGTGGCCATGGGCGTTGTTATTATTGTTGCATCATGGACATGTCTACACGTCTGGAATTCGGGGGCATGCGACCGTGATCACGAACATGATTGATGTTGTGGGCGTGAGACCCGTAGTTATATTGAGTGATGGCGTTGAGGCGTGAGTCACGACTTGGCTTTTATGTTGCGTCTTGTATTTTTGTTATCATACATGTCTCGCTTTATGTAGTATTATGATTTAAGCTGCGATATTTTCGATTTCACATACTTGGTACTGTTGTCTTGACCTCGCCCGAAGTGCGTTCATCTGCAGCGGTAGAGTACATCGGTAGTGGATCCTCGCTCATAGGATCACGATTCGCGTATTAGGAAGCTCCGTTTCTCAGGAGGCTTATTCTTGGGTATGTGTTCCACTGAGTTGTAGGTTGTTGTACATTCGGGGTATGGCGGGGCCTGTCGTCATAGTTATTGTAAATCTTAAGTACGTAATCTTTGTTGTGGGCGGGGTTGTAAAAAGGATTAAAGCTTCGGGTTTTTATGTATATATCTGAGGCAAGCCCATTTTTGGTTGCTTTGTTTATGATCATCTATCTTGTTTCTTGTTTAAGTTTTATTTTTCCATTTGGTTTTCTCGATGTTGTATCACTAGGGTGCCGGAGTAAGGCACGATCCACGGGCCGGGATCGGGTCGTGAAAGCAGACCATGAATTTATCCTCAAGTTGAGATATGATAGTGTATTCTTTGTAGCTAACGCTTTACGCAATTTAGCCACGGTAAAGAGAATTTGGGAGGAATGAAGCCTTTCCAAATTTGTGACATCGAGGCTTTTAACTTGCGAGTCGCAAGATATTATACGAGGCTTGAATCAAATTTACCGTTAGCACAACACTTTTAAAGCCGTCGATAGCATCGCATGGCTACGAGATAGAAACAAATTTGTCGCGAATCCCACAAATCCTTTTGAATAAGGGGAGTCCACAGGGCGTACCTCATAGTCCCAAATTGTAATACCTCTCAAATAGTGGCTATTGATCCATTGGACCCGTAGAGAATCGACATCGTGTGAGTTTGCCAAATAGTCTGGATAGCAAGGCATGATTCCATTCCTTGATGTTCATTAGACCCAAACCACGCCGGTTTGAGGCAAGCAAATGATATCAAGCAACTCTTGGTGGTTTCCCTACATGAAGAACTGAATAAGCGAACCGTACCTTGTTGATAATAGTGGCGGGATAGGAAGTGCGGAACCAAAGCTCTCAACCCGCGGACAGGCACGATTAGTTCGGCTTACGCGTAAGAAAGGGTGTGATGCCCCGTTTCTGGATGTAATTCGAAATTGCACTAGTGAATGGAGCAAATTGGTCCGAGACTGAAATTGGGGACAAAGGGATCCCCAGTATGTCGTCTTAGGAAAGCTACCAATGGCGAATCCCTCTGGACAATATAAAGTCCTGAGCGTAGTATGCGTTCCGCTAAGTGACGGAGGATTTAGGCGGGTTAAGAGTTATACACAGGCGACCTCGACTCTTCCGGACAATTCATAAGAATCCCAGTGAAGATATATCTCCTCGGCAAAAGCATGAAGGTCGTCATAAATCTGACATGAGTAATGCCCGATTTCTTGCACTTTGGAAAATATGAAAGCTCTTGCCTCGGCCTTCCTTTAAGCATCCGAGAGGTATTTCATGCTGAGATAAAGAGACTAGGGACATAGGATCACCTTGTCTTAGGCGCTTTCCTTTGAAGTATCTATGTAGCTCACCGTTGATAGAAAGGGAGAAGGAGGTTGAGCTAACACGTTCCATGATCAATTTGTAAATGCATGCGGAAATTTTAGACTTCTTAGTACAAATTCGAAACTCAGAAGTATGTCGAATGCTTTACGAAGGTCCCTTTGTCACGACCGATCTCGGGCGGCCAGTGCCTTACCGGGCACCTAGTGATACAACATCGAGAGAAAATCGTGGAAATAAAAACTTAAACATGAAATAAGATAAAATAAGCAGGCTAACCAAAGCGGTTACCTTTACTGCGTATATATATACGAGCAGTTAAATCCTTTTGCAAACCACAACTTGATCTTACATACCTCTATGAATTTTATAACAACTATGGCGGAGACGGGCCCATACCCACGAATGTAGCACCTACAACGGCGGGGACTATACGAAAGATAAGCCTCGGAGAAAGCGGAGCTTCCCAAGCGAGCTGTGATCCTATGGCGAGGATCAACAGCGGTGTACCTACACTGCGGCATGAGCGCGGCCCCGAAGAGTCGATTACAACGGTACCAAGTATGTGGCGAAAATCGTAAATGAAATCATAGTAGTCTATATAAAGCAGAGACATATATGATAACCAAACTCTGATGCATAATATGTAGCGATCGTATCAAGTCGGGACTCGCGCCCTCAAAGTCATCACTCAAATATAACAATGGGTCTCGCCCAACATCAATCTTGCGTGGAATACCTTCCTCCTTGCCGATCTATGATATAACAACACGAAGTACATGAACACGGGTCCACGTGTTATAAAAACCGTCGGGGCAATGCGAAGGCTAACTACGGATACCAAAGCGCGTCATCAGCGGCCGGCAAGTGCGAAAGCCAACTACCGGATACCAAAGCCGTGCAACAATACTATACAACCACGAAGGCGTCACGGGCAAGTCTGGCAAGACTACGGATACCAAAGCGTGTCACGTAGCTGGCGGGGCAAATCTGAGGGCTAACTACGGATACCAAGGCGTATCGAGACTTCACCACGAAGGCGTCACGGGGCAAGTCTGGCTTGACTACGGATACCAAAGCGTGTCACGTGGTGATCGGGGCAAATCGAGGCTAACTACGGATACAAGCCGTATCACGAGACCGCCACTAAGCCCAGGCGGGGCAAGTCACGAAGGCTAACTACCAGTACGAGGCGAATCACCCGCGAGGCGGGGCAATCAAAGCCAACCACGGATACCAAGGCGAATCGGTAAAACCTCGTGGAAGCTAGTCCATGGAATAACGCTATCAACGAGGCGCGCGTGGAATCGCCGTCCTGCCAGTGCGTCGAGTAAGATCATAACAAATCAATGAGCCTCATCGAGAGCGGTGGTATAGAAATACAATACTAGCACGACAAGGCTATCACAGCATGACATAGGCAAGTTACACACAACTCAGGTACTTTCATTTTATGTCAACAATACGGGTTTCAAACCCAAAATAATACTACTTTCATTCTTTCAAAAGTCCTCTTTTTACGTAAAAGATACTAATACTCGTAGTATCAAAAACACATTTCCTTTTCAAACCAAATTACTTTACTTTCGTAAAAACCTTTACAAGACTTTTAAAATCAAGTACTCTATACTTTTTAAACTAAGTGCCTTTCTTTTAAAACAACATCAAGTATACTCTTTAAAACTCAAATACTTACTCTTTTCAAAACAAGTAACCTATACTTAAATCAAGTTACCATTTTAAAACCAATGATAAAACCATTCTTTTGCTTTCATAAAGTCATTATAACTAACTTCCCATAAAGCTGTTATAACACTTTATGTTTTAAACCAATTTAAGACAAAACCATGTCTCTCTTTTAAACCAAAAACTCTTCGATTCCTCAAGTCTCTTTTCTTTTAGAAATCAAGTTCCTTTTAAAGACCAAATACGCATTACTCATGAATGAGGTTTCACAACTTTCTACACAATTCGAGTTCTTCATATATCATATCAAGTCAAATATAAGTCAAGTCCTTTATCTTTTAAAATCGATAAACCAACCAAATTCACTTAGAACATGTATGCGTCTATCGTCTACATAGTTCACAACAATCATGCTAGAAAAGATAGGAAGAGGTTCACATACCTCGCGACGATTATCGACGATTAGCAAAGCGCTCGCGTCTCACAACCTTGCTGCCTTTTCCACCGCCCGAGTAGAATACGCTCTCGTAGTACTTGACCTAAAAGGCCACAAAATGTCTATCAACGTCTAGATCTCTTCGTAGAATAATTCTAGATACAAGATTCCTTATTCTACGGAAAATTCGGCACCTCCCACATGACACATAAATCTCCTCCTCAACGAGGCTGCTGCAAACCAACAATCCCGGGGGTTACACGTCTAACCGGGCGTGTACAATTCTACTCACGATAATACTACAAATCTGTAAATACGGTCTATGTAAATCTGATTCAATTATTATCCATATTCATTCTACATAGAGTATACTCAACTATACATTACTTACAACATGTAATATCCAATTACAATAGGGGGACAAAGATCATTACCTCGATAAGCCCAAAATTATCCAAGTTTATAAGTCGATCACGAGCAACGTTTAGCTCGATTCCTTACGTTCCAACCCGCTCCAAGCAACCCTTAGAAGTTTCTAAACAACTTCTCTTAACACTTCAACCAAGCTTATGAAGATTTTCTAGGGTTTCATTTTGCGACTATTGGAATAAAGTAGTATTTCCGGGCTCCTAGTATTGAAATAACTTTGGAATACTACTAGGGATTCGTTAATGGGCCAACGTCCACCTAAAAAAGCGTCATTGCCGCCTCGGCCATTAACATGGCCACGGGGTGACACGTGTCTCCCCTACTGGTCAAAATATTTCATCTTAGAAAATATCTGTAATGCCAAAATCCGAAAATAAAGTGGGCCCACAAAATCGTAAATTTTCAGTGGGCCTACGTGACCAATTCGGAAATAAAATTTCATAATACTCAAATATTCTAAAAGTCCAAATACCAAATCGAGAATCCAATTCCCGTTACGAACCTTTTTCCTTCACAAAATCTGGAAACTTTTCCGTCGAAAAATCACATCTTTCTTCCTTTCGAATTTTTGTGTCGTATTCTCGTACGTACGTCCTCATATACATACTCTGAAACTACGGGGTGTAACATTCTTCCCCCCTTAGTAACATTCGTCCGAATGTTCCTTCTAAGTCTCCAAAACACGTGCGTCGGTATAGTCTCCTTTCTTATACTTACGGAACCAATTATGCCACACATGGCCATAATACCACATCTGCGCAAAAACTCACATCAAGCCAACGAAGAATCACCTCAAATCGTATAACAATACCATTAGCTCCACCTATGGTACAAAGGATACTTTCTTCACACACGAAATGATCAACATTCTCATAACACATGCTCGCTTCCTTACTCGTCGTACCCTCGCCGTGCACTCGAACTCTTCCTCATATACTTACCACATTTACATCATTGCTTGGTTCCAAAATCTAGGGTTACTATCTCTAACTTGGTCATCATTAGCGGGAACACTCTGGAGGATATCAGATTACTCTTGAAACATAGCAACATGGAATCTGGACGTCTTGCCTCACAAGTCGGACGGTGGTGCTAACTATAGGCAACGGCCTATTCTACTATTATCTGAAAATTCCCAAAGTACCTCGGGCTAAGTTTCCCTTCTTTCCAAATTTCACACCCAGGGATGGTACCTTGAAGACCAGTCGGCTGAACTCCAGTGTCGGCGCGATTATCCACGACTTACGTTGACTCATTTGCTAAAAAAACCTCTTACGGATAAGTTTCACCTTACCCACGTCTGCTTTGAATCAAGTAGGGACCAACTATCTGAACCTTGCCAACATCGAACCAATCGGCCGTGACTACACTTTCGTCCATACAAGGCTTCGTAAGGCACCGTCCGAATACTAAAATGGTAGCTAGTATAATACTCGCTCAACAAGAGGCAAATAATCCTCGCTACCACGAAATCAAAACAGGCGTAACCTATCCTCGAATATACGGATAAAATCGTTGTTCGTCCGTCGGCGAGGTGAATGCAATCTTGAGACTCACTGAGTTCCTAACCACTTTGGTAAAACCTCGAAAAATAAATAGCCATAAAGTGGGCTCCATTGCTGCCATAAAATAAAAGTAGGAACCGTGCGACCTTACAACCTTCACGATAACATCTCGCGTAACCTCCGTAGTAAATGCGATCTGGCGAAAGACAAGATGGGCTGACCTCATCGGCCCGACTCTTTGGTCGAGCGCGTCCACGAACTTCGTCGATGGTTACCTAACTTGGGCTTAACACCTCGTGACCACTATCATCTAGCGGGACCACCTCAGCCCGACCCGCGTCCGGCTGCGGGTTGACTCGCGATATGGCCTCGGCAGACCCACCGTACTAAACTCGTTCCGATGCTGGAACAACCTTGCGATTCACGTCATGAAAGCTACCACTTCCATCTCACACTACCCATGGAATTATCCCACAATATATATCACGCATACCAAGTACTTGACAAGGACCAGCCGTAACATCCACTCGGGGCGACCTTGCATCCAAGGTCCCAGCATTATAAATTCTAAGGCTCCCATTTTCGTCCCGGACTTACCCTTTTCAACTACCCGTGTTTTCTAATCGCAACTTACCAATGCTAACCGAACATAGCACTCACGTGTATCTACCATGCGACTAAACAAGTCTCTTAAAGTGAAGATATCTCTGTAACTCTGCCTCGCTTTCCACTTTGTCGCTCTAATCAAATCACCTTTCTGTGAGCGCATAACTATAGAAGGTGATGAACCGATCCCGATCCGAAGGTGAGTCGTAACATCGCGCCACCTGCAGTCGGACAATTTCTGCAAAATGGCCTGCGTCATGGCCTAACAAGCTATCTAAGTAGTCGACACTCCCGTAAGAACACCTACTGCAGCGGCCATACAGAGTGGGGTGGCCTCACTCAGCTAACACCCTTCCTCTCGAACCAGAATCCTCAAGTGACACGGTAGGCTAAGTCATCACGCTGTATCCCTCCTCTTAGGACATTCTCTCTCACGTATGCGCATTACGCGGGGACATAACGATCGATAAGTCAAACTCTATCTTGTATTCCCGAACCGTCGCCGTTACGCCTCAACCTCGTAAATCTATCTGCCCGAGCTCTCACCATGCGAGGGCAAGAAGTGTGTAAGAAATGCCTCGAGGTCTTGATCACTTTCATGATCATTTGCGCATCGAATAAACTCGATGATCTTCCTCGATTCTAGATCCATAGAACTTCGGGTGGATGCAACTCGAAGTCCGAAATCTCAACTATCGGATCTAGGGTGAACTCGGTACTCTGGAACCTCCGACTCTCGTCATCCTCATTCCTAGCCTGAAGCCTAGCTAGTAATGGGCCATTTCCTTGTAACTCATATCCTCGGCTCACAGTCGTGGCCCGGAGGCTCGGTATCGTGGTCTCTGTAGCTACTCTTTGCTCTAAACTCTCACGGGGCTAGCGGCGTCGCGAGAACTCCACGAATGCGTGGCTGCCTCGGATAATGGCTGGGCACGTGCCTGGTAACCCCTCGTGCTCTACTCGCGACTCCTCTGCCGCCTTTCCTCTGGGCTCTGGTTGCCTTGCGTAGAGGCATAGCGGGTGAAAAGAATACGTCGGAGGAGTCGACTTATAACACGGCTCTAAGGCACGATCTCGAGTGAGAAGAATGAAACGATCCTAAATATCCTGCGACCTCACGATTATAGATGTGGTGCGACACACCGATAATCAAGACTACTAGACACGATGCGTAGACACTTTCAGGACTAAGCGCTCACGATACCACTTTTGTCACGACCGATCTCGGGCGCGGTAGTGTCTTACCGGGCACCCTAGTGATACAACATCAGAGAAAATCAGCGGACATAAAAACTTAACCATCAAACAAGATAAAATAAGAAAGCAGGTTAACCAAAGCGGTTACCTTTACGCATATATATATACGAGCAGTTAAATCCTTTTACAAACCACACTTGCGATACTACAGACCTCACATGAATTTTATAACAACTATGACGGGGACGGGGCCGCCCATACCCACGAATGTAGCTTTCTGGCAGAGGACTATACGAAGATAAGCCTCGGAAAGCGGAGCTTCCCAGCAATGACGTGATCCTATGGCGAGGATCAATGTCACGACCAGCGGGCGTGGCGGTGCCTTACCCCGGGCACCCTAGTGACACAACATCAGAGTAATCAGCGGAACATAAAACATGTACATGAAACAAGTGAAGTACAAAGCGATGTCGAGAAAACTTGCCTTTCGGCATATATAAATAACAACTTTTTCAACATGAGCAGTTTAATCCTTTTACAAACCACACTTGCAGCGATACTACGGACCTCACAGAATGATACGACAACAATGGCGGGACGGGGCCCGCCAAACCACGAATGTAAACACTTACGGCGCGGGACTATACCGTGATAAGCCTCGGAGAAGCGGAGCTTCCCAACGGCGTGACCACGAGAGCTAGGATCAACGGCGGTGTACCTCGACTCGACTGCGGCATGAGCGCGGCCCGAGAGGTCGATCTGACAGTGCAGTATGTGGCGAAAATACATCTTGTAAATGAAATCATAGCGATCATATAAAGCGAGAGACATGTATGATAACCAAACTACGATTCTGAACAAAGCGATCATGTCAAATTAGGGACTCGCCCTCGAGTCATCACTCGAAGTATAACAATGGGTCTCGGGCCCACAACATCAATCATGCGTGGAATACCTTCTCGGCTGGCGATCATGATATAAAAGCACGAGAACACACATGAACACGAGTCCACTGTGTCATAACAAAGCATGCGGGGTAAATGCGAAGGCATAGCCGACTACTAAAAACCCACGGTACCAGCAAGGTCGTGAAGCGTATCATAAGATCTGTCTGAAGCCGTCACATGATCAAAGGCGGCCACTTGCGCGATGTCGATGTCTGGCGCTAACCCTGGAACTCCGCGACTCGCGTAGGCCAATCTCATCGGCCGCGTGAGGTATTCCCGCGTCGGTAGCTACTCCGGCGTCGTCACGGACGCGATCGCGTAGCCCATGGACGCGTACCCGTAAGGGCGTCACTAACACGGAACTCGTAGCTCGCGTAGGCCGGGACTGCGTGAGGTATTCTCGAATCATAGGTCCATCGACCCGCTGAGTCTACCCCGCGTGGAGCGGCTTAACCCGGAATCATCTCGAGATGAATGCCACAATACTATCATAACGATGATAGTTAATAAGCGCAATCAGAAACCCGCCGCAAACATCACGAGATACTAACACGTAGCATCCCAACACGTTTACTTATTAACGCAATCAAGAAAGTATTACAAGGCTATCACAAACCAATACAATCAAGTTGTTCACACAAGGTACCTTCTTATATGATTAACAAAATCGGGTTTTATCCCCAAAGTACTTCATACATTAACTCTTTAAAGATCGTTACTTTCACGATGTCACACAATACGTAGTATAAAATAGAGTAACTATCCTTTTAAAGTAAATCAATTACTTCTCTTTGTAAAATCAAGTAGCAACATTCTTTTCCAATGATCAAGTTTGCCTAATTTCCAATGTTCAAGTTTCTCATTTTAGAAAGGTTTAGTAGTTCATAGTCTTATTCATTTGAGAATATAATTCTCCTTAAAACTATCGAGAAACATAAGTCGTATATGTGAGTAGGATATTCTTGTTTATAACAATCTTATTACAGCGGCCGTGATCTAGGAAATATCATTTTGTCTCATCTTAGCTTCTATGCAGATGGAAGTTTCTACTGGTTTTAATAATAATTAATTAGTCAAAACGTTTCCTTCTATTAACGCTGCGATGGTTTGTCGATACATTCGATTTCGAAATCGATAAAACATTCTTAAGCCGTTATACCTAACTTCCCATAAAGCTAGTATAACTCTTAAGTTTTTCAAAAACCAAGTATTACTTCTTCTTTCAAAATGATTCAAAAATCTTTTGAAATACTTCAAGTTCTTTATTAACACATAACAAGCGATTATAGTTCAAATCGGTACCTTTTAAAAACCACATGTATTTTCTTACCAACGTAAAAGTTATTATAACCAACTTCCCATAAAGTCGTTATAACACTTTATGTTTTAAACCAATCACATACATTTAGCACGTATGCGTCTACCGTACTACATAGTTCACACATATCATGCTAGAAGAGATAGGAAGAGGTTCACATACCTCGCGGCGATTATCGACTAATAGCAAAGCGCTCAAGTACCTCGAACGCGGCTACTCCTAAGCCAAGTAGATCGCGCCACGCATAGTACTTCCACCTATAAGACCACAGCGCTTATTAACATAAGGTCTCTTCGTAGAACATTCTCTGAGAAAATTCGCGACACCTCCACGCCAGCGTAAATCTCTTCCTTTATCGAGTCGGCTACCAAGCCAGCGGGGTTTATACATCTAACCCGACGGGTACAATTCTACTCCACGATAATTCTACACAAGTCTCTTATGTCTGATCTATGTAATTACTGATTCGATTCGATTCTTTAATCTTGAGCTTAAGTCAAAAGACATTGCCAACTAACTACGTTGATTACATATATAGTATACTTCAACTATATATTCTAACAACACGTAATATCCAATTACAATAGGGGACAAGATAATTACCTCGATAAGCCCATAATTATCCGAGTTAAAAGTCGATCCTTAGCAATGTTTCGCTCCTACTCGGGTGCTCCAACGGCTCCAACAACCCTTAGAAGTTCTACTCAACTTCTTAATAATACTCGACCAACTATGGAGATTTTCCTTAGGGTTTCGTTTAGTAGTGAAGGAAGGTATAATAGTATTTACGGGCTTTTCGTATAGGTATAACCTTAGAATACTACAAGGTATCTGACTAAGGTAATTTGGGCATTATAACAATACTTTTGAGAGTATTTCTATACCACTGAGGGTGTATACCCTCGGCCTACCCAGCTAGGGGGTACTCGACGAGGGGAAAGGATGCTCTCGGCTAAGCCTCACAGGGAAAGCGAGAACACAACAAGGGAGGAAGGGTTTTCTAACACTTAGAAAAATTTAGGATGAAGAAAGTCTTCAAAGAGGGTATTTATAGTATAAGCCAAGGCAACCAATGGCGAGATCAAGCCAAGTGTGGTGCAAGTGTAGGGCGAGATTCACTAAACACAATTATCCTACCAACTCCGCTTTGACCAACAAGGCACAAAAACGTGCCTTGCTAGCCCAATTCGTCAAGTTGGCGATTTCTAGCCACCGATTGGAGGGTGCCAAGTGTCGCCCTCGTTGGTCAAAATGTTTCGTCTCTCGGAAAAATCCGCATAAAATTAGAAATGACATAGCCGGAAATTCCCCTACGAAAGGCTGGAAGCGTTTTGTCGGCGACTCTAATCGGGTGTTGTGCACAAAGTGAAATTCGGCCAAGCCTTAGCTACAAGTTCAAATTTTCCTCGTCGTCTCGCGTACATACTGCGGAAAAGCGGGTATAACATTCTCCTCGCCGAAACATTCGTCGAATGTTCCTTCTAAGTCTCAAAACAAGCGCGGCGCCGAGATAGTCTTCACTACTATACTTACGAGAACCAACGCCACGTCGGCCACGAAACACCAGCGCAAAATACTTACATCCAAGTCACGAGAAACACCTCTAACATCACCAAAACACTTCCCAAGTCTAAAATATACTTCGCCGCGCTTCTCTTTTCAAAGAAATGATCACATCTATGCTCGCCATAAATGCTCGCTTCTCTCTTTACGTCGTAGATACCACTTTTGTCACTTTGTCGCGAGCCTTGCTCGACGACCCAACAAATGTTCACCGGGCCGCTGCGATCCACGAGGATGTCGTACACTCCTGTACACACGAACTCTTTCTCATAACTTACACATTTAAATCGCTTGATCTCGAACTTCGGGGTTACTATCTCTAACGTGGTCATCATTAGCGGGAATACTGCGGATGGATCTTGATACTTTCCGAACATAATATCTGAAAGTCGGACATCTTGCCTCTAAGTCGGACGGCGATTGCTAACATATAGGCAACTGGCCTATTCTTCACATGAACTCAAAGGCCCCGAAATAACTCGGGCTAAGTTCCTCTATTTCCAAAACTCGTCACGCAAACCAGGGGTGGTACTTTCAAGAAGACCGACCGTCGGCTGAACTCTAAGCATAAATGCCGATTATCCGCACAACTCATCTGCAGTTTGCGAACTTCTTCTAGACAAGCCGCACTATCCACGATCTGCTGGAACAAGCTGAACCAACTAAGCGAACCTTGCCAACATCGAACCAATCGTAGGCAATTTACACTTCCGCCCTACAAGGCTTCACTGGCGATATCCGAACAACGAAATGGTAGCTTAAACACTACCTCCACAGGAGACAACAATCCCGCAACTATCTCACGAAAACCAAACCTTTGGACCGAGGCGAATGCGATTACGAGACTCACTTTGAGTTCTTAACACAAGCAGTAAAACTTTCGAAACAAAAACAGTAGTAACACAGGCTCCATGCGCCATAAGGTGAAGGTAGGCACCGTGCGAGCCTTACAATCTTTACGATAAATCAACAACTGCCGAGTGAGCGGTCGGCCAGAAGAACACGATGGGCTGCCCCATCGGCCCGACCAGCAGTCGAGCGCGTCCACGAACTCGTCTGTTGGTTAACTAAACTTGGGCCTAACACCTCGTGACCCTACCCTGGCGGGACCACAAACCGACCCACGCCCAAACATGCGCGGGTTGACCCGCGGCGTGGACTGACCCGACCAGGCGCGCGCGTAATACTAGCTCCGATCGAACAATCTCACTAATCACGTTTGAAAACCTGGCGGTCTTCTTAGCTCGACTACCCCTTTCATTCCACGCTACTAGGGACTATCCCAAACATAACTCACGTGCACTATGCCTTCCATGAGATCAAACATAATACTACACCGCACGAGATGGCCTTACCTCTAAGGTCTTTACGTATAAAGCTCTAAGGCTGCACTTTCTCTATCCCCCAAAATCTTACTCGGTTAACCAACCATGATCTAATCACAAGCGACACCTTTGCTATCGAACATAGCACTTAAGGTATACTCGCTTATCACATATACAAAACTCTAGAGGTTAAAGATCCATCTCAGAACACCGCTTCCTCCCTTAGTCGTTCTAAACAAACTGCCCGTAGAGCGCTTACGGTGAGGAGATGACAAACTACCCACCGATCACGAAGGCTAAGTCCTCCTGAGGACACTCTATCGGCATCGGACCACGGCGATCGTAGGTACAACAAGTACCAACTAAAGACTACATTCCGGGATGGCGTGCATCGCGTGGCGGAAGCCACAGGTTGACCCAACTCCTGCGTACGAGCGTCACGAAATCCGTGGAAGACCACTGCTGCGGTGGATGTGCCTAACCTAATCTATTTGGTGAGGTGACTCGCCTCGAAAGTTACCAAAGGACCTTGCTGCTCGGCCTCTTACGTTGTCCCGTTAACGTTGATCTCTCGTTTCTCGGCTGCTGCGCTGAAGCCCGCAGGCCATGCTCGAGCCTAAGCGAAGAATTACTCTGTGACCTCTCTTAGGTAGTCATCAAGACGCGCGGTACATCGATATACTCTCTGGTAGCCAAATCTATAGCGAGTACCAGGGTCGCCTCTTTGCAATCTATATTCAGTTCGATGCGTGGGCGAAGGTTCAAATATCATGGCGCGATGGAGCTGCGCCGCGCTAAACTCTTTGGGGCTAGTGGCGTCGCGAAATCCCGAATGAAGCATTACCTAGGTAATGATTGGGCGGTGCCACGTAACCCTCTGAACTCTACTCGCGGCTCTCTCATTGCCTTGCCCTCACTGGGCGGGTGCGCCTGCGGAGGCATAGCGATAGGGAAAGAATTTCGTCGGAGGGTCGACTTACAACACGACTCTAAGGCACGATCTCGAGTGAGAAGAATAGAAACCAATCCTAAATATCCTATAGCCTCACGATTATTGGTGTGGTGCACAACACACGATAATCAAGACTACTAGATACGGCTGTAGACACTTTCAGGATTAAGCGCTCACGATACCACTTTTGTCGCGACCGGCTGGGCGTGGTGCCTACCGGGCACCCTAGTGACACAACATCGAGTCATCATGGAACATAAAACATGTACATGAAACAAGTGAAGTACAAAGCGATGTCGAGGAAAACTTGCCTTTCGGCGTATATAAATAACAACTTTTTCAACATGAGCAGTTTAATCCTTTTACAAACCACCTTGCCAGCGATTACTGGACCTCACAGAATGATCGACAACAATGGCGGGACGGGGCCCATGAGCCACGAATGTAAACACTTACGGCGGGGACTATACGCTGATAAGCCTCGGAGAAGCGGAGCTTCCCAAACGCAATTGGTGACCACGAGCTAGGATCAACGGCGGTGTACCTCAACTGCGGCATGAACGCGGCCCGAGAGTCGATGCAGTCACGAGTATGTGGCGAAAATACATCGTAAATGAAATCATAGCGATCATATAAAGCGGGAGACATGTATGATAACCAAACTACGATTTACAACAAGCGATCATGTCAAATTAGGGACTCGCCCTCGAGTCATCACTCAAGTATAACAATGGGTCTCGGGCCCACATCAATCATGCGTGGAATACCTTCGCCGGCTGCCGATCTATGATATAAAAGCACGAGGAACACACATGAACACGAGGTCCCACGTGTCATAACAAAACTATGCGGGGTAAATGCGAAGGCATAGCGACTACTAAAACCTACGGTACCAACAAGGTCATGAAGCGTATCATAAGATCTGTCTGGGCGTCACATGATCAAAGGCCGCCACTTGCGCGATATCAATGTCTGCGCGCTAACCTGGAACTCCGCGACTCGCGTAGGCCAATCTCATCGGCGCGTAGGTATTCCCGCGTCGGTAGCTACTCCCGGCGTCGTCACGAACGCGATCCGCGTAGCGCATGGACGCGTACCCGTAAGGGCGTACACTAACACGGAACTCGTAGCTCCGCATAGGCCCGGGACTGCGTAGGTATTCTCGAATCATAGGTCCATCGACGCTGAGTCTACCCGCGTCGGAGGCGGACTTAACCCGGAATCATCTCGAGATGAATGCCACAATACTATCATAACGGTGATAGTTAATAAGCACAATCAAGAAACCCTTCACACAAACATCACAAGATACTAACACACGTAGCATCCCAACACGCGTTTACTTATCAACGCAATCAAGAAAGTATTACAAGGCTATCACAAACCAATACAATCAAGTTGTTCACACGAGGTACCTTCTACTATATGATTAACAAAATCGGGTTTTATCCCCAAAGTACTTCATACATTAACTCTTTAAAAGATCGTTACTTTCACAATGTCACACTGATACGTAGTATAAAATAGAGTAACTATCCTTTTAAAGTAAATCAATTACTTCTCTTTGTAAAATCAAGTAGCAACATTCTTTTCCAATGATCAAGTTTGCCTAATTTCCAATGTTCAAGTTTCTCATTTTAGAAAGGTTTCGTAGTTCATAGTCTTATTCATTTGAGAATATAATTCTCCTTAAAACTATCGAGAAACATAAGTCTTATATGTGAGTAGGATATTCTTGTTTATAACGATCTTATTATAGCGACCATGATCTAGGAAATATCATTTTGTCTCATCTTAGCTTACATGCGGATGGAAGTTTCTCTTGGTTTTAATAATACTTAATTAGTCAAAACATTTCATTTTATTAACGCTGCGATGGTTTGTCGATACATTACGATTTCAAATCGATAAAACATTCTTAAGCGTTATACCTAACTTCCCATAAAGCTAGTATAACTCTTAAGTTTTCAAAAACCAAGTATTACTTCTTCTTTCAAAATGATTCAAAAATCTTTTGAAATACTTCAAGTTCTTTATTAACACATAACAAGCGGTTATAGTTCAAATCGGTACCTTTTAAAAACCACATGTATTTTCTTACCAACATAAAGTATTATAACCAACTTCCCATAAAGTCGTTATAACACTTTATGTTTTAAACCAATCACATACATTTAGCGTATGCGTCTACCGTACTACATAGTTCACACATATCATGCTAGAAGAGATAGGAAGAGGTTCACATACCTCGCGACGATTATCGACTAATAGCAAAGCGCTCAGTACCTCAAACCGCGGCTACTCCTAAGCCAAGTAGATCGCGCCACGCGCATAGTACTTCCGCTATAAGACCACAGGCGCTTATTAACATAAGGTCTCTTAGTAGAACATTCTACGAGAAAATTCGGCGACCTCCCCCATACGGCGTAAATCTCTTCCTTTATCGGTGGCTACCCGAGCCAGCAGGGGTTTATCATCTAACGACGGGTACAATTCTACTCACGGTAATTCTACACAAGTCTCTTGTCTGATCCTATGTAATTCTGATTCGATTCGATTCTTTAATCTTGAGCTTAAGTCAAAGACATTGCCAACTAACTACGTTCGATTCTATATATAGTATACTTCAACTATATATTCTAACAACACGTAATATCCAATTACAATAGGGGACAAGATAATTACCTCGATAAGCCCATAATTATCCGAGTTAAAGTCGATCCTTAGCAATGTTTCGCTCTACTCGGGTGCTCCACGCTCAAACAACCCTTAGAAGTTCTACTCAACTTCTTAATAATACTCAACCAACTATGGAGATTTTCCTTAGGGTTTCGTTTAGTAGTGAAGGAAGGTATAATAGTATTTACGGGCTTTTCGTATAGGTATAACCTTAGAATACTACAAGGTATCACGGCTAAGGTAATTTGGGCATTATAACAATACTTTTGAGAGTATTTCTATACCACAAAGGGGGTGTATACCCTCGGCCTACCACTAGGGGTACTCGGCGAGGGGAAAGGATGCTCTCGGCTAAGCCTCACAAGGGAAAGCGAGAACACAACAAGGAGGAAGGGTTTTCTAACACTTAGAAAAATTTAGGATGAAGAAAGTCTTCAAAGAGGGGTATTTATAGTATAAGCCAAGGCAACCAATGGCGAATCAAGCCAAGTGTGGTGCAAGTGTAGGGCAAGATTCACTAAACACAATTATCCTACCAACTCCTTTTGACAAGGCACAAAAGCGTGCCTTGCTAGCCCAGTCGTCCAAGTTGGCGATTTCTAGCCACCGATTGGAGGTGCCAAGTGTCGCCCTCCCGTTGGTCCAAAATGTTCGTCTCTCGGAAAAATCCATAAAATTAGAAATGACATAGCGGAAATTCCCTACGAAAGTGGAAAGCGTTTTGTCGAAAGCGACTCTGTCGGGTGTTGTGCACAAAGTGAAATTCGGCCAAGCCTTAGCTACAAGTTCAAATTTTTCCTACGTACGTCCTCGCGTACATACTCTGGAAAAACGGGGTATAACAATCAACAATCGGTGTACCTCTACCTGCGGCATGAGCGACCCCCGAAGAAAGTCGATCTGAAGCAGTATGTGGCCGAAAATCTTGTAAATGAAATCATAGTAGTCTATATAAAGCAGAGACATATATGATAACCAAACTACGATTACATAATATGTAGCGATCATGTCAAGTCGGGGACTCGCGCCTCAAAGTCATCACTCAAATATAACAATGGGTCTCACGCCAACATCAATCATGCGTGGAATACCTTTCCAGCTGCGGCGATCTATGATATAACAACACGAAGTACATGAACACGGGTCCACGTGTTATAAAAACCGTCTGGGGCAAGTCACGAGCTAACTACGGATACCAAAGCGCGTCGTCAATCGGCAGGGCAAGTCGAAAGCCAACTACGGATACCAAAGTCGTGCAACAATACTATACTGACGAACCACGAAGGCGTCACGGGGCAAGTCACGAAAGCCAACTACCGGATACCAAAGCGTGTCACGTGGTGGCGGGGCAAGTATGAGGGCTAACTACGGATACAAGGCCGTATCACGAGACCGCCACGAAGGCGTCGGGGCAAATCTGAAGCCAACTACCGGATACCAAAGCGTGTCCGCGTGGCTGATCGGGGCAATCACGAGCTAACTACCGGATACGAGTAGTATCACGAGACTTCGCCACTAAAGCGAGCGGGGCAAGTCGAAGGCTAACTACCAGTACGAGGCGAATCGGCCACGAGGCGGGGCAAGTATGAAAGCGACCACGGATACCAAGGCCAAATCAGTAAAACCTCATGGAGAGCTAGTCCATGGAATAACGCTATCAACAGGATCGCACCCGTGGAATCCTCCATCACTGCCGGTACGTCCAAGTAAGATCATAACAAATCAACGGACCCTCCATTGAGAGACGCGGTGGTATAGAAATACAATACTGGCACAACAAGGCTATCACGCAAACATAGGCAAGTTACACACAACTCGAGTACTTTCATTTTATGTCAACAATACGGGTTTCAAACCCAAAATAATACCTACTTTCATTCTTTCAAAAAGACCTCTTTTTACGTAAAAGATACTAATACTCGTAGTATCAAAAACACATTTCCTTTTCAAACCAAATTACTTTACTTTCGTAAAAACCTTTACAAGACTTTTAAAATCAAGTACTCTATACTTTTTAAACCAAGTGCCTTTCTTTTAAAACAACATCAAGTATACTCTTTAAAACTCAAATACTTACTCTTTTCAAAACAAGTAACCTATACTTAAATCAAGTTACCATTTTAAAACCAATGATAAAACCATTCTTTTGCTTTCATAAAGTCGTTATAACTAACTTCTCATAAAGCTGTTATAACACTTTATGTTTTAAACCAATTTAAGACAAAACCATGTCTCTCTTTTAAACCAAAACTCTTGATTCCTCAAGTCTCTTTTCTTTTAGAAATCAAGTTCCTTTTAAAGACCAAATCGCATTACTCGCGAATGAGGTTTCCTGACTTTCTACATAATTCGAGTTCTTCATATATCATATCAATTCAAATATAAGTCAAGTCATTTATCTTTTAAAATCAGTAAACCAACCAAATTCACTTAGAAGATGTACGTCTACCGTACTACATAGTTCACAACAATCATACTAGAAAAGATAGGAAGAGGTTCACATACCTCGCGGCGATTATCGACAATTAGCAAAGCGCTCGCGTCTCTAACGCTTGCTCGCCTTTTCCACGCCCAAGTAGAATCGCTACTGCGTACTTGACCTAAAAGGCCACAAAGCGTCTATCAGCGTCTAGATCTCTTCGTAGAATAAATCTAGATACAAGATTCCTTATTCTACGGAAAATTCGGCACCTCCCACACCATGACGCCATAAATCTCGCCTCTAACGAGGCTGCTGCAAACCAACAATCCCGGGGGTTACACGTCTAACGGGCGTGTACAATTCTACTCCACAATAATACTACAAGTCTCAGTAAATACGGTCCTATGTAAATCTGATTCAATTATTATCCATATTCATTCTACATATAGTATACTCGACTATACATTACGTCTGACATGTAATATCCGATTACAATAGGGGACAAAGATCATTACCTCGATAAGCCCAAAATTATCCAAGTTTATAAGTCGATCTGAGCAACGTTTGGCTCGATTCCTTACGTTCCAACCGCTCCAAGCAACCCTTAGAAGTTTCTAAACAACTTCTCTTAACACTTCAACCAAGCTTATGAAGATTTTCTAGGGTTTCATTTTGCGACTATTGGAATAAAGTAGTATTTTAGACTCTAGTATTGAAATAACTTTGGAATACTACTAGGGATACTAGGCCAAGGTATTTGGGATTATACAATAATACCCAAAGTATTTTCTACTCAAGTGGGGGAAGGGGGACGAAAACAACTACAAAGGGGAGGGGAGTATTTTGCCTTGGAAGCTTAAGTGTGGGATGGAAATTGTCTTCAACCTAAGGGGGTATATATAGAAGAATCAAGGGTCAAGATTAATGCAAGTGGGTGGTGAGGATGGGTACATGTGTGTGGGTAGTTGGCCAACCAAGTGTTCACCACAAAAGTGGGACAAGTGGCCACAAAATGGGCCACTTGTCGCTAAAAACGTCCACTTGCCTTCTCCATTCGGCCAACATGGCCACACGGGGTGACACGTGTCTCCCCTACTCGTCAAAATATTTCATCTTAGAAAATATCCGTAATGCCAAAAATCCGAAAATAAAGTGGGCCACAAAATCGTAAATTTTCAGTGGGCCTACGTGACCAATTTCGGAAATAAAATTTCATAATACTCAAATATTCTAAAAGTCCAAATACCAAATCAGAATCCAATTCCCATTAACGAACCTTTTTCCTTCACAAAAACAGGAAACTTTACAGTCGAAAAATCACATCTTTCTTCCTTTCGAATTTTTGTGTCATATTATCGTACGTACGTCCTCATATACATACTCTGGAACTACGGGGTGTAACATCCACCATAAGCATACATCTTGGTGAGACTCTGGCTCTATTAAATCCTCTCACAAGCTCCTGTGCCACATATACGTTGTCCATCATGTTTCTTCCTTTCACAAAGCCCGCGGGATTTGTCGATGAGAGAAGGAAGGATCAATGCCATTCTGTTAGCTAGAATCTTTGTGATGATCTTATAGACCACATTAGTCAATCGATGGGCACAAATCATTTACCTTAGGATCATGATCAGTCTTTGGTAGTAGGGTAATGATGGTATGATTCACTTTCTTGAAAGAACTCCGATGAGAAGAACTCTTGGACACTTCTTACAACATCATGGCCCACATCTCTCCATCTATTCTTGAAGAAGGGGCCGAATAACCATCCGGTCCAGTGCTTTGTCATTGCCTATATCGGAGAGAGCTTGAATCTCCTTTGGGGTGATGAAATGCAAAGTTGTAATCTCTCCTCTTCACTTAGCTTGGGCCATAGTTGAACACTTGGGATCAAAGTTGGTAGTGGGTGGGAAGTACCTAATAGATCTTTGTAAAATTCAACAAGCAACTTCCTAACTTCTTACGGTGATGTAGTGATAGTACCATTGGCTTTAATAAGAAAGTTAATTGAGTTCTGACATTACTCTTGATCAAGCTATGAAAATATTTGGAGCATCTATCACTTCCAATCAAGTGTTTACGTCTTGACTTACGCCTTATGAAGTGTCTTTACGCTTCGATGGGTGTTTGCTCTAGCTCTTGAGGACTTAACCTTGGATTTTAGCTCCTCATCAAAGGGATTTTCCATGTGTGTATTGATAGCATCCTTGAACTCAATGTTTGCCCCTTTTGCTCTTTGTTCAATACCCCAAAGTCACTACATTCAATGCCCTTAATGGTTGCTTTAGGGCTTTCAATTTTGAGGCAAGGGCGAATTGGCGGTTCCCAATATGTCTTGTCTCAACATGAAGTCATTATGTCCTCGAATTTGGGTGAAAGCCACGTATTCATGAACTTGAAGAGCGCTTCCCAACATTATAGGATCTGATAACCGTGGCTATCACGGGACGGTGGTCGAGCGAGTTCCATAGGCATGAAATTGGCCGTGCATTCTGAGGTCAAATCACTCCAATTTTGATTCATCAATACTCTATCAGCTTAGACCAAATCGAACCATTTGTCGAGTGTAGAAGGCAGGAAGAAGGAGTGTTATACCAGTATTTCGGAGTATATGCGTGAGGCGTCGTATAATAATTTAAGCCTAAAGGTGGGCTAGTTTCGAAATTTGTACACAACTTTGGATTGGAGTCGTTTTTCGGCGAAAGCGTTTCCACGACTTTCGTAGGGAAAATTCCGGCTATGTCATTTATAATTTTTGCGGATTTTTAGAGAGGCGAAACATTTTGGACCAGCGGGAGGGTGGCGTGTGTCACCCTCGCATTGGAAGGGTGTGGGCGGCAATGGGACGAAAAGAGGGCACTTTAGTTGGTAGGATATTTTGTGCAAGTTGTGTGGTAGATGGATAAGGTACATGGTGGAAATCTAACCTACACTTGCACCACACTTGTCTTCATCTTGGCCATTGGTTGGCCATTGGTTAACTATAAATACTCCCTTACTTGAAGACTTTCTTCATCAAAACTTGAGCAATCTTTCTAAGTCTCAAATACTCCATCCTCTTGTCTTGCTTTCGTCAAAGCCCCTCCCCTTAGAAAGGTCCTGGCAGAGCACACACTTGTGAAGCTTTGGCTACACTAGCCTAGTTGTCTCGTATAAATACCACTTGTTGTGGTATAGAAATACTCTCTAGTATTGTTATAATGCCCAAATACCTTGGCCCAAATACCTTGTAGTATTCCCAAGGTTACATTCGTACAAAGCCGAGAAAAATACTATTATACTTCCTTTAGCCACTAAATGAAACCACTAAGGAAAACCTTAGTCGGTTGAAGTGTTAAGTAGAAGTTGCGTAGAACTTCTAAGGGTTGTTTGGGCGGATTGGAGCACTCGGAGTAGGAGCTAAGCGTTGCCCGGGAGCGACGTTAAACTTGGATAATTTTGGGCTTACTGAGGTAAATACTCTGTCCTTCTTTGGTAATTGGAAATTACATGTTGTTGGAATATATAGTTAAAGTATACTATATATAGAACTAAACATAGTCTTGTGGCAATGTCTTTGGACTTAAGCTGAATTTATAAGTAGAAGATTAAATTGTACTTACATAGGACCGTATTCTGATGGTGATAACTATATTGGTTGATGTTACGCAAGTAGCATGGGCTACTTAGAAGGTGGACAAGGCTAAGCGGGTTATAAGCGATGGGCGTTTTGCTTATAGTCGATAATCGTGCAAGGTATGTGATTCTTCCTATACTCTTGAGCATGATATTTTAAAGGAAGATATGTATAGTGCGGCAATGTCTTTTGACTTAAGCTGAATAATATATAGTACGGTAGGCGTCGTGTGCTAATTGAGCGTGGTTATGCGGCAATGTCTTTGACTTAAGCTGAATAATAAGAACCTTGAATGTATTTCAAATGCTAAGAAACCATTTTTTTAAAGAAGAGTAACACTTGGTTTTAAAGGTTTTAAAAAGAGTTATACTAGCTTTATGGGAGTTAGGTATAACGTCTTAAGAAGGTAAAGAAAATGGTTTCTTGTTTTTAAGAAGTTAAGAGACTTGATCTTATAAGATAAGAGACTTAACTTAATTGTCTTAATAAGGATGTTTGTGTGGAACCTCATTCGTGAGTAATGAGTACTTGGTTTTAAAAGGAATTACGTTTCTTGATTTCGTAGATCGAATGTGTATCGACAGGACCATGGCGCTAATAAAGGAAAATGTATTGAATAATGATGTATTATATTAAAACCGGTAGAAACCTCATCTGCATAGAAACTAAGATGAGACAAAATGATATTACATTTTCTAGATCATAGGCTTTGTAATAAGATTGTTATAAACAAGAATAACCTACTCACATATAAGGCATATGTTTCTCGGGTTGTTTAAAAGAAGTATATTCTTAAGTGAATAAGACTATGAGTTATAAAACCTTTCTAAAATAAGTGACTTGAGCATTTGAAATTAGGCAAACTTGGGCGTTTGGAAAATAATGTTGTTACGTGATTTTACAAAAGGGAAGTGGTTTGTTTACTTAAAGATAGTCACTTATTTTTATACTACGGGTATTGTGTGACTTATGTGAAAGAAGCGGATCTTTTAAAGTTTAACGTCGTAGTACTTTAGGAGTTAAAACCGGACTTTGGCATAAAATGAAGGTACTTTGAGTGATGTATAACTTGCCTATGCTTGTTGTGGTGAAACTTGCCTATGCTTGTTGTTGTGAAACACGCCTATGCTTGTGATGATAGCCTTTGTTGTGCAAGTGTTGTATTTACGTATTCTGGCGTCTCTCGATAGAGGCGGTTGACTTGTTGAACTTACTTGGGCGTCTTTGGCGGTGACGGAGAATTCCACGGGTATGTTTCCATTTTGATTCTTTGTCTTGTTGTTGATGTTACATGGACATGTCTACCGTCTGCGAAGTCGGGGCGTGTGGCCGTGCGGCGGGGTTGATTACGATATATTGTTATTGTGGCTACATGGACATATACGCGTCTGGTCGGGGCATGTGGCGTGCGGCGGGGTTGATTACGATATATTGTTGTTGATGTTACATGGACATGCCTACACGAGTCGGGGCATGTGGCGTGCGGCATTGTTATTATTGTTGCATCATGGGCATGTCTACCTGCCGTCTGAATTCCGGGCATGTGGCCATGATGCGAACAAGATTGATGTTGTGGGCGTGAGACCCATAGTTGCATTTGAGTGATGACTTTGAGGGCGTGAGTCCCTGACTTGACTGCTTTTACGTTGTGTACTGTAGTTTGGTTATCATGCATGTCTCCTGCTTTTATAAGTGCTATGATTTCATTTATAGTACTTTCTGATTTCACATACTTAGTACACGTGTCTTGACCTCCTTGAAGCTGCGTTCATCTGCATGAGTAGAAGTACATCATTGTCGATCCGCGTTTAGGATCTCATTCAGCGTCTTGGGAAGCTCCGTTCCGTCGGAGGCTTATCTTTGGTATGTTACCCTGAGTCTATAGGTTCTTGTACATTCAGGGGTATGGCGGGGCCCTGTCCCGTCATAGTTGTTGTAAAATCTTAAGTGCAGCCTTTGTTGTGGCGGGGTTGTAAGGATTATGGCTGTTCAAATGTATTTATATATATGTTGAAAGGCAACGTTTTGGTTGGCCTATTTCTATTTCATCTTGATCCATGTCTATTTACATATTTAAGTTTGTATTTCCATTGGTTTTCTCGATGTTGTATCACTAGGGTGCCGGGTAAGGCACGATCCACGGGCAGGTTGGTCTTGACAAAGTGGTATCGAGCGAGTTATTCCTCGGAAAGTGTCTACACCGTGTCTAGTAGAGTCTTGATTATCGGTGTGTTGTGCACATCTATAATCGAGAGGCTATAGGACATTTAGGATTGGTTTCCATTTCTTCTCATTACGAGATCGTGCCTTAGGCGTGTGATAAGTTGGACCCCTCAGCGTATTCCTTTCCTTTACGATTATGCCTCGCGTAAAACCTTGAGCCCAGTGGGCAAGGCAGGGAGGCTGCTAGTGAGATCTGAGAGAATGCAGCGCGAGCGATCGATGCACGAGGCAGTGCTTCGGCGGGTTTAGCGCCGCCCGGCACAGCGAGTTAGAGCGCGGCGATGGGCTGCTGAGACTCGATACACGAGCCTCCGGTCCACGATGCAGAGGCGAGAAGAGATAGTTACAAGGAGATGGCGATTCTTGGCGGTCGTGGCAGATATGAGATATGGGCCAGCGGCGATTCGATGGCGCCCGATGGTTCACTTTAGATCGGATAGTTTGAGGCTACGAGGACTTTACGAGATGTAGCCGCGAGTTCTACGGGTCGAGGCACGAGGATGATCGCGAGAGTTCATCAAGCGATTCTGACGGATCGTAAGTGATCGAGGCTTGGAGACCGAGTCGGTGGTCACAGGTTCGCGTCGGTGCGTGATACGCGATCGGCCCGGTTTGATTCGTGGGGCTGTCGGGAGAGGATGCACTTCCGGCCGTTTGGGGCGAGTTTTGAGGCCTTCTGGCACATTTCTTGCCTCACGGATGAGAGGGCTCGGGCGACAGTTTTTGATGTTGAGGCGAGCAGGCGTCTGATTCGAGTACAATGTGAGTTCGACTCATTGGCGGTATGTTCCGCATTAGTAGCTAGTATGGAGGATCGAGTGCATCGATATGTTCTGAGGCTCGATGATTACCTAGCGAGAGTTGTTGGTGTAGCTCTTGTAGGGCATGGACATTGCCGCATGCGAGCTTATACGCAGAGGTGAGGCGGAGAAATCGGCGGAATGACGAATCAGCGAAGAGGCGAGCAGCGAGGTCCTTTGGTGACTTTCGAGGCGGACCGCCTCGGCGAACTAGTTTTGTACCTCGCCCGGTCACAGTGGTCCTCCACAACCTTGGGGCGGTCGAGCTCCATGGGTTCAGTGTCGAGAGTAGGGGTGTTGGCGGTGCGATCACCCTGCCTCGGTGTGGTCGATGTGGTAGACCGCATTTGGGAATGTCGTGGTGCCAGGAGCTTGTTATTTTTGCGGCCCGGGCCATTTGCGGCTGTCCGACCAAGGGTATACGGATGTTACGACTCGACGCCGAGGATCGGTGGCTGGTTCATCACCTACTGACTATGCGCCTGCAGTGCGGGCCTATGATTAGAGAAGAGCGGTAGATTCGGTATATCCCTAACCTACAGAGTTTTGTATGTATTGATGTTGTTGATGTGTTTAGTGTTATGTTTGGATAGCTTTGTGCTAAAATGTGATTTAGAAACACAGTTAGTGAAAGGGTAAGTCAGGTAGTGTGAAATGGAAGTGGTAGCTTTCGCGACTGTATAAATAAGATTGTTAGGATCGGGGAACAAGAGCTTGATCGTTAGTAGGTCGGGTTGGGGCCATGTTGCGGGCCAACCCGCGACTGTTCGTGGTAGGTCAGCTCAGGTGGTCCCGGTGGTAGGGTCACGAGGTGCTAGGCCCAGTTTTGGTAACCATCGTATGAGTTCGTGGATATGTTCGACGAGCGGTCGTGAAGGCGGGAATGGCCTTAAGGAAGATTGAGGCTAGTAGATGACCAAGTTTGGAGGTGGTGACTCGAGGTTTTGAAAGCCCAGGCGATGGCGGAGTATGGTGCGTATACTAGAAGAGTTCAAGTGTTAGGAGGGCCTGGCGAGTAAGGAAGAAGAGAACGTGTGTTATGTTTGTGGCCATGTGTGGCGGTGGAAACTTGTTAGAAGAACTTCATCTTTATCCGCCTTGAGAAGGAACATTCGGGACGAATGTTTCTAAGGAGGGAGAATGTTATACCAGTATTTCCAGTAATATGCGTGAGGCGTCGTATAATAATTTAAGCCTAAAGGTGGGCTAGTTTGAAATTTGTACCTGACACCCGATTGGAGTCGTTTTTGACGGAAAGCGTTTCCACGACTTTCGTAGGAAAATTCCGGCTATGTCATTTATAATTTTTGCGGATTTTTAGAGAGGCGAAACATTTTGGACCAACGGGAGGGTGGCGTGTGTCACCTCGCATTGGAAGGGTGTGGGCGGCAATGGGACGAAAGAGAGGGCACTTTAGTTGGTAGGATATTTTGTGCAAGTTGTGTGGTAGATGGATAAGGTACACATGGTGGAAATCTAACCTACACTTGCACCACACTTGTCTTCATCTTGGCCATTGGTTGGCCATTGGTTGGCCTATAAATACTCCCCTTACTTGAAGACTTTCTTCATCCAAAACTTGAGCAATCTTTCTAAGTCTCAAATACTCCCTCCCTCTTGTCTTGCTTTCGTCCAAAGCCCCCTCCCCCTTAGAAAGGTCCTAGCCGAGAGCACACCCCCCCCTTGTGAAGCTTTGGTAGAAGTACCCCACTGCTAGTTGTCTCGTATAAATACCCTTGTTGTGGTATAGAAATACTCTCCTAGTATTGTTATAATGCCCAAATACCTTGGCCCAAATACCTTGTAGTATTCCCAAGGTTACATTCGTACAAAAGCCCAGAAAAATACTATTATACTTCCTTTAGCCACTAAATGAAACCCTAAGGAAAACCTTCATAGTCGGTTGAAGTGTTAAGTAGAAGTTGCGTAGAACTTCTAAGGGTTGTTTGGAGCGGATTGGAGCACTCGGAGTAGGAGCTAAACGTTGCCCAGGAGCGACATTAAACTTGGATAATTTTTGGGCTTCAGAGGTAAATACTCTGTCCTTATTTGGTAATTGGAAATTACATGTTGTTGGAATATATAGTTAAAGTATACTATATATAGAATGAACATAGTCTTGTGGCAATGTCTTTGGACTTAAGCTGAATTTATAAGTAGAAGATTAAAGCGTACTTACATGGGACCGTATTCTGATGGTGATAACCTATATTGGTTGATGTTACGCAGTAGCATGGGCTACTTAGAAGGTGGACAAGGCTAGCGGGTTATAAGTCGTGGGCGTTTTGCTTATAGTCGATATCGTCATGAGGTATGTGATTCTTCCTATACTCTTGAGCATGATATTTTAAAGGAAGATATGTATAGTGCGGCAATGTCTTTTGACTTAAGCTGAATAATATATAATGCGGTAGACGTCGTGTGCTAATTGAGCGTAGTTATGCAATGATGTCTTTGACTTAAGCTGAATAATAAGAACCTTGAATGTATTTCAAATGCTAAGAAACCATTTTTAAAGAAAGAGTAACACTTGGTTTTAAAGGTTTTAAAAGAGTTATACTAGCTTTATGGGAGTTAGGTATAACGTCTTAAGAGAGGTAAAGAAAATGGTTTACTGTTTTTAAGAAGTTAAGAGACTTGATCTTATAAGATAAGAGACTTAACTTAATTGTCTTAATATGGATGTTTGTGTGGAACCTCATTCGTGAGTAATGAGTACTTGGTTTTAAAAGGAATTACGTTTCTTGATTTGGAGATCGGAATGTGTATCGACAGGACCACTTGGCGCTAATAAAGGAAAATGTATTGAATAATGATGTATTATATTAAAACCGGTGAAACCTCCATCTGCATAGAAACTAAGATGAGACAAAATGATATTACATTTTCTAGATCATGGATGCTGTAATAAGATTGTTATAAACAAGAATAACCTACTCACATATAAGGCATATGTTTCTCAGGTTGTTTAAAAGAAGTATATTCTTAAGTGAATAAGACTATGAGTTATAAAACCTTTCTAAAATAAGTGACTTGAGCATTTGAAATTAGGCAAACTTGGACGTTTGGAAAATAATGTTGTTACGTGATTTTACAAAAGGGGAAGTGGTTTGTTTACTTAAAGATAGTCACTATTTTTATCCTCCGGGTCTTGTGTGGCTTATGTGAAAAGCGGATCTTTTAAAGGATTTAACGTGCGTAGTACTTTAGGAGTTAAAACCGGACTTTGGCATAAAATGAAGGTACTTTGAGTGATGTATAACTTGCCTATGCTTGTTGTGGTGAAACTTGCCTATGCTTGTTGTTGTGAAACACGCCTATGCTTGTGATGATAGCCTTTGTTGTGCAAGTGTTGTATTTACGTATTCGCGTCTCTCGATAGAGGCGGTTGACTTATTGAACTTACTTGGGCGTCTTTGGCGGTGTGGAGAATTCCAGGTATGTTTCCATTTTGATTCTGTCTTGTTGTTGATGTTACATGGACATGTCTACACGTCTGGTCGGGCGTGTGGCCATGCGGCGGGAGTTGATTACGATATATTGTTATTGTGGCTACATGGACATGTCTGCCGTCACGAATTAGGGGCATGTGGCGTGCGGCGAGGTTGATTACCGATATATTGTTGTTGATGTTACATGGACATGCTACTGGCGGCGAATTAGGGGCATGTGGCGTGCGGCATTGTTATTATTGTTGCATCATGGGCATGTCTGCGTCACGAGTCGGGGCATGTGGCGTGATGCGAACAAGATTGATGTTGTGGGCGTGAGACCCATAGTTGCATTGAGTGATGACTTTGAGGGCGTGAGTCCCTGACTTGGCTGCTTTTACGTTGTGTACTGTAGTTTGGTTATCATGCATGTCTCCTGCTTTTTATAGACTGCTATGATTTCATTTATAGTACTTCTGATTTCACTACTTGGTACGTATCTTGACCTCCTTGAGTGCGTTCATCTGCAGGTAGAAGTACATCGACTGTCGATCCCCGCGTTTAGGATCTCATTCAGCGTCTTGGGAAGCTCCGTTCCGTCGGAGGCTTATCTTTGGTATGTTACCCTGAGTCTATAGGTTCTTGTACATTCAGGGGTATGGCGGGGCCCTGTCCCGTCATAGTTGTTGTAAAATCTTAAGTGCATGCTTTGTTGTGGGCAGGGTTGTAAGGATTGTAACTGTTCAAATGTATTTATATATATGTTGAAAGGCAACCGTTTTGGTTGGTCTATTTCTATTTCATCTTGATCCATGTCTATTTACATGTTTAAGTTTGTATTTCCGCTGGTTTTCTCTGATGTTGTATCACTAGGGTGCCCGGGGTAAGGCACCAGTCACGGGCCCGGGTTCGGGTCTTGACAAAGTGGTATCAGAGCCAGGTTATTCCTCGGAAAGTGTCTACAGACTGTGTCTAGTAGAGTCTTGATTATCGGTGTGTTGTGCACCACATCTATAATCAGGAGGCTATAGGACATTTAGGATTGGTTTCCATTTCTTCTCATTCTGAGATCGTGCCTTAGAGCCGTGTGATAAGTTGGACCCCTCTGACGTATTCCTGTCCTTTACGATTATGCCTCGCGTAAAGCAACTTGAGCCCAGTGGCAAAGCGAGGAGGCTGCTAGTGAATCTGAGAGAGTGCGAGCGCGAGCGTCGATGCACGAGCGATGCTTAAGCGGCGGGTTTCGCGCCGCCCGGCACCAGCGAGTTTAGAAGCGCGGCGGTGGGCTGCGAGACTCTGATACACGAGCCTCGGTCCACGATGCAGGCGAGAAGAGATGGGTTACAAGAGATGGCCCGATTCTGGCGAGTCGTGGCGAATATGAGATAGGTGGGCCGCAGATTCGATGGCGCCGATGGTTCACCCTAGATCGGATAGTTTGAGGCTACAGGACTTTACGAGATGTAGCGCGAGTTCTGGTCGAGGCACGAGGATGATCGCGAGAGTTCATCAAGCGATTCTGACGGATCGTAAGTGATCGAGGCTTGAGGCGAGTCGGTGGTCCTAGGTTCGCGTCGGTGCGTGATACATGATCGTGGTTTTGATTCGTGGGAGCTGTCGGGAGAGGATGCACTTCCACCGTTTGGGGCGAGTTTTGAGGGCCTTCGGCACATTTCTTGCCTCGCGGATGAGAGGGCTCGGTAAAGCAGATTTTTGATGTTGAGGCGAGCGAGCGAGCGTCTGATTCGGAGTACAATGTGAGTTCGACTCATTGGCGGTATGTTCCGCATTAGTAGCTAGTATGGAGGATCGAGTGCATCGATATGTTCTGAGGCTCGATGATTACCTAGCGAGAGTTGTTGGTGTAGCTCTTGGTAGGGCATGGACATTGCCGCGTGCGAGCTTATGCACTTGGAGGTGAGGCGGAGAAATCGGCGGAATGACCAGATCAGCGAGAAGAGGGCGAGCAGAGGTCCTTTGGTGACTTCGAGGCGGACCGCCTCGGCGAACTAGTTTTGTACCTCGCCCGATCGCGAGTGGTCCTCGCAACGCCGGGGCGGTCGAGCTCCGTGGGTTCGGTGTCGGGGAGTAGGGGTGTTGGCGGTGCGATCACCCTACCTCGGTGTGGTCGATGTAGTAGACGCATTTGGGAATGTCGTGGTGCGAGGAGCTTGTTATTTTTGCGGCCAGCGGGGCCATTTGCGAGGCGTCCGACCAAGGGTACGGATGTTACGACTCGACGCCCGAGATCGGTGGTGGTTCATCACGCCTACTGACTATCGCCTGCAGGAGCCTATGATTAGAGAGGAAGCGGTAGATTCGGGTATATCCCTAACCTGCAGAGTTTTGTATGTATTGATGTTGTTGATGTGTTTAGTGTTATGTTTGGATAGCTTTGTGCTAAAATGTGATTTAGAAACACAGTTAGTGAAAAGGGTAAGTCACTGGGTAGTGTGAAATGGAAGTGGTAGCTTTCGCGACTGTATAAAGATTGTTCGGATCGGGAACAAGAGCTTGATGCGTTAGTAGGTCGGGTTGGGGCCATGTTGCGGGCCAACCGCGACTGTTTCGTGGTAGGGTCAGCTCTGGGTGGTCCCGCCAGGTGGTAGGGTCACGAGGGTGCTAGGCCCAAGTTTTGGTAACCATCGTATGAGTTCGTGGATATGTTCGACCAGAAGCAGATCGTGAAGGCCGGGAATGGCCTTAAGGAAGATTGAGGCTAGTAGATGACCAAGTTTGGAGGTGGTGACTCGAGGTTTTGGCCCAGGCGATGGTGGAGTATGGTGCGTATACTAGAAGAGTTCAAGTGTTCGAGGAGGGCACGGCGAGTAAGGAAGGAAGAGAACGTGTGTTACGTTTGTGGCCATGTGTGGCAGTGGAAACTTGTTAGAAGAACTTCATCTTTATCCGCCTTGAGAAGGAACATTCGGGACGAATGTTTCTAAGGAGGAGAATGTTATACCGTATTTCCAGTATATGCGTGAGGCGTCGTATAATAATTTAAGCCTAAAGGTGGGCTAGTTTTGAAATTTGTACACAACCGATTGGAGTCGTTTTTAAATGAAGCGTTTCCACGACTTTCGTAGGAAAATTCCGGCTATGTCATTTATAATTTTTGCGGATTTTTCAGAGGCGAAACATTTTGGACCAACGGGAGGGTGACGTGTGTCACCTCGCATTGGAAGGGTGTGGGCGGCAATGGGACGAAAAGAGGGCACTTTAGTTGGTAGGATATTTTGTGCAAGTTGTGTGGTAGATGGATAAGGTACACATGGTGGAAATCTAACCCTACACTTGCACCACACTTGTCTTCATCTTGGCCATTGGTTGGCCATTGGTTGGCCATTGGTTGGCCTATAAATACTCCCCTTACTTGAAGACTTTCTTCATCCAAAACTTGAGCAATCTTTCTAAGTCTCAAATACTCCCTCCCTCTTGTCTTGCTTTCGTCCAATGCCCCCTCCCCCTTAGAAAGGTCCTGGCCGAGAAACCCCCTTGTGAAGCTTTGTGGGGTACCCACAGCCTAGTTGTCTCGTATAAATACCCTTGTTGTGGTATAGAAATACTCTCCTAGTATTGTTATAATGCCCAAATACCTTGGCCCAAATACCTTGTAGTATTCCCAAGGTTACATTCGTACAAAAGCCCAGAAAAATACTATTATACTTCCTTTAGCCACTAAATGAAACCCTAAGGAAAACCTTCATAGTCGGTTGAAGTGTTAAGTAGAAGTTGCGTAGAACTTCTAAGGGTTGTTTGGAGCGGATTGGAGCACTCGGAGTAGGAGCTAAACGTTTCCCAGGAGCGACATTAAACTTGGATAATTTTTGGGCTTCCAGGTAAATACTCTTTCATCCTTCTATGGTAATTGGAAATTACATGTTGTTGGAATATATAGTTAAAGTATACTATATATAGAACTGAACATAGTCTTGTGGCAATGTCTTTGGACTTAAGCCTGAATTTATAAGTAGAAGATTAAATTGTACTTACATAGGACCGTATTTACAGTAGACTGATAACCTATATTGGTTGATGTTCTGCAAGTAGCATGGGCTACTTAGAAGGTGGACAAGGCTAGCCGGGTTATAAGCCGTGGAGCGTTTTGCTTATAGTCGATAATCGTCGCAAGGTATGTGATTCTTCCTATACTCTTGAGCATGATATTTTAAAGGAAGATATGTATAATGCGGCAATGTCTTTTGACTTAAGCACGAATAATATATAGTACGGTAGCGTCGTGTGCTAATTGAGCGTAGTTATGCAATGATGTCTTTGACTTAAGCCTGAATAATAAGAACCTTGAATGTATTTCAAATGCTAAGAAACCATTTTTAAAAGAAGAGTAACACTTGGTTTTAAAGGTTTTAAAAAGAGTTATACTAGCTTTATGGGGAGTTAGGTATAACGTCTTAAGAGAGTAAAGAAAATGGTTTCTTGTTTTTAAAGTTAAGAGACTTGATCTTATAAGATAAGAGACTTAACTTAATTGTCTTAATATGGATGTTTGTGTGGAACCTCATTCGTGAGTAATGAGTACTTGGTTTTAAAAAGGAATTACGTTTTACTGATTTCGGAGATCAGAATGTGTATCGACAGACCACTTGGCGCTAATAAAGGAAAATGTATTGAATAATGATGTATTATATTAAAACGGTAGAAACCTCCATCTGCATAGAAACTAAGATGAGACAAAATGATATTACATTTTCTAGATCATGGCTGCTGTAATAAGATTGTTATAAACAAGAATAACCTACTCACATATAAGGCACATGTTTCTCAGGTTGTTTAAAAGAGAAGTATATTCTTAAGTGAATAAGACTATGAGTTATAAAACCTTTCTAAAATAAGTGACTTGGCATTTGAAATTAGGCAAACTTGGGCGTTTGGAAAATAATGTTGTTACGTGATTTTACAAAAGGAAGTGGTTTGTTTACTTAAAGATAGTCACTATTTTTATACTACGGGTATTGTGTGACTTATGTGAAAAGCGGATCTTTTAAAGGATTTAACGTCGTAGTACTTTAGGGTTAAAACCGGACTTTGGCATAAAATGAAGGTACTTTGAGTGATGTATAACTTGCCTATGCTTGTTGTGGTGAAACTTGCCTATGCTTGTTGTTGTGAAACACGCCTATGCTTGTGATGATAGCCTTTGTTGTGCAAGTGTTGTATTTACGTATTCTGCGTCTCGATAGAGGCGGTTGACTTGTTGAGAACTTACTTGGAGCGTCTTTGGCGGTGGAGAATTCCACGGGTATGTTTCCATTTTGATTCTTTGTCTTGTTGTTGATGTTACATGGACATGTATCTGCCGTCTGGTCGGGGCGTGTGGCCATGCGGCGGGGTTGATTACCGATATATTGTTATTGTGGCTACATGGACATGTCTACCGTCTGCAATTCGGGGCATGTGGCATGCGGCGAGGTTGATTACCCGATATATTGTTGTTGATGTTACATGGACATGCCTACCGCGGCGAGAATTCGGGGCATGTGGCCATGCGGCATTATTATTGTTGCATCATGGGCATGTCTGCCGTCACGAGTCCGGGGCATGTGGCGTGATGCGAACAAGATTGATGTTGTGGCGTGAGACCCGTAGTTGCGTTGGTGATGACTTTGAGGCGTGAGTCCACGACTTGGCCGCTTTTACGTTGTGTCTTGTAGTTTGGTTATCATGCATGTCTCACCTTTTTATAAACGCTATGATTTCATTTATAGTACTTCTGATTTCACATACTTGGTACGTATGCTTGACCTCGCCTTGAAGTGCGTTCATCTGCGCGGTAGAAGTACATCGGCCGATCCGCGTTTAGGATCTCATTCAGCGTCTTGGGAAGCTCCGTTCCGTCGGAGGCTTATCTTTGGTATGTTACCCTGAGTCTATAGGTTCTTGTACATTCAGGGGTATGGCGGGGCCCTGTCCCGTCATAGTTGTTGTAAAATCTTAGAGTGCATGCTTTGTTGTGGCGGGGTTGTAAGGATTATGCTTGTTCAAATGTATTTATATATATGTTGAAAGGCAACCGTTTTGGTTGGTCTATTTCTATTTCATCTTGATCCATGTCTATTTACATGTTTAAGTTTGTATTTCCGCTGGTTTTCTCTGATGTTGTATCACTAGGGTGCCCGGGGTAAGGCACCAGTCACGGGCCCGGGTTCGGGTCTTGACAAGGAGCGTCTTCTAGTCCATGAGAAATCCTGAAATCGCCAAGATCCCTAAGTGCATAAGGCGTGAGAGGAGGACCCCCCACCTTATCTTTAGGGTTGCAGTAAGTGTTGAAATCTCCATAATCATCAAGGCTTAGTGGCGCCAATGCCCAGTGAGTAAGGTGATGCCAAAGCATCCTTATCCGAGATGCTATAAGCGGGTACCTGAATGTGGCAGGAAGGACACTTGTGTTATATTGCAACTTGCACGGACATGGATATCTTTGAGTCCATACCAAGCACCATGACAAATCCTAGATGGATCCCAGTAATAGCATTCTTAGCCTCCAATGAATTCCAAATTTGAGCAAAACTTCCAAGCTTTGAATCTTTGAGTAGAAAGACTACGTCTTGGCGAGATAGTTTAGTTTCCAATAGACAAATCATAGGCGCGTCATCTTTGTTTTGTGATACTACACACTAGAGCTTGCGTGGCTGCCTATCCCTTTGTCCGCAAAGACCACGGACATTCCAACAAAGTATTTTCATTAGGAAACAAAGGAGGTTTTGTTAGCACCTCGCGCTTAGCCGCTTTCCCAATCGTTTTTGGCCCATTCTTTTTGACAAAACTTCTTGCCATCCATCATCTTTGTTCTGGAAGCCATAACGTGTTCGGCCAAGCTATGTTCCCGTGTTCAAAGTTAACGTTACGTGACACAAGTTGAGTCTTTTAGTAGCACCACTTGTATGTATCTCCATCCAATGAAGGTGGCGGGTTCATAGGCATCTCGTAATCAGAATGTTTTGACTCACAACTCATCCTAACATGTTGTGCCTTTGCCATGGTGAGAATTAGGCGGTGAGGACTTTTCTAGAGAATCCATGAAACATGATGGGCGAATGACCCAGCCGGAGGACCCGCGGCATGTGATCCTTCTCCCAAACATCCGGTACCAGGAGGTGTTGTGTGTTCAGTTTCTTCAATGTCCATCAAGTTATCAGCATCTACGGGATGTTGAGAAGTTGGTGGATGAGGGGGAGGAGGATTGGTTCCACCCGTACCTCTGTTGACTTCCAAACAAGTAGAATCTTCCTTATTGTTAGGGGGTACCACAGTATTGCGTGTTTTTGGAGCTTCTTCATTGTTGACATCATCCCTCAGCTTTCTACACTTTAAATGGTTGTGTCAAAAGCCGCACAATGATAGCAAAAGTCAGGGTAATTCTCATAGTTTACCCTTTGAGTATACATACATTATCGGGAGTTTGACGACAAAATCCATTATTGGCTCCTTGCTAACATCCACTTCCACTAGAACTCTTGCATAGTTCATTTTAGACCTTTCCTTAGTATATTGGTCTGTGTAAAGAGGTTTTTCTACACGTGAAGAAATCTTACTAAGGCCTGTTGCACTCCAAATAGAAAGGGGAATGTCAGGAAAGTGACGAATAGGAATGTCCATGAATAAATCATCAGTTATTAGAACTCCTTTATTGATAGCCTTGAGCATCATGGTTTTCCGTAGACCATATAAGGGCCTCCGTGAAGTACATTAGTGCGCTCCTCCTCCGTCGTGAATTTGAACACATCCGACCTTTGCCATATGGTATATCGACATCTAACTCCCGTCCTTTCACAATGGTATTCATGCTTCTCTTCCAGGAAAGGACCAGTGAAGCAACCTATTAGGCAATAGCCCGTGTTTCTATGAAAGGAACTTCATCCTCACTTCTATATCTACTTCCGCTTGTTGTTCAAGAAAGGGTAACTTCATCCCTTTTGCCTCAATCCTAGTTCCATGAGACTCAGCGTAAGTCTTTTTGGGAGGAAAGTACCTTTTCCATGGTTTGGGAAGATTGTTATGAGTGTAGCAGTAGGAATATGATGTGGTTTAGAAGATGCATTAGTGTGTAAATCATTGGGGGGTATTTCTGGAGGTATAGGCAGAGGGGGATGGGTAGAAGGAAATGAGCTTGGGCCCGCGATAGGAGGGATGATTCGCGTGCCATTTGGAAGGGTAGGGAATTTGTGTTGGGTTTCAGGAGGAATAGAAGGAAGAGGAGATAGAAGGGGCGAGGTGTTGTGTAAGTCAGAAAGTAGTGAAGTGGTATTAGATGAGAGAGGGGGTATGTTCAATACTTTACTCGAATCTGAGGAAGTATTAAAGACGAAAGGTTTGTTGTGATTCTTGAGATTGACTCCACTTAGCAAACTAGCTAAAGTAGGGAAGGCTTCATTAGTGACACTTAAAGAAATGCAGGGTTGTTGTCTTAATACGAGAGGATTCTTTGGATCCCGCATCATTCAAGGTGACCTCGGCTCCGCGTTATTAATGGTCATGTAGTTCCTAGGCTCCTTGGAAATAGAATTAGCTTTGTTTCTCACAACCGACTTGGCTCGTGTATAACGGGAATATTCAATGTCCTTGGTTATCCCGCAGCGTCTTGGAAATCGGACCATCATAAAGTCCGTGCTAGTGAGTGAATCGTTGGTACCGCGGCATTAATGTGTGGCGCCTCGGCACCCTCAATAATAACGTTAGAACTCAACCGACTTGGCTCGCTTGTATAACGGGAGTAGTCAATGTCCCTTGGTTATCCCCCGTCTTGGAAATCGCACCATCATAAAGACCAGGTTGTGAGTGAATCATTGGTACCCGCCGTTAATGTGTGGCGCCTCGGCACCCTCAATAATAACGTTAGAGTCCTTGGGGATAGAAACCCGCCGTATCCGCGTCGACCTTGATCCTTGCATAGAGTGCATATTCCTAGTTTCATTGTTATCCTCCGACCGCCTTATCCTTCCGACCCAAGCCCGACCGTAATAGGAGAGTCACATCGTTTCGGGCATTAAAGTTTCTTCTCTTGACACGCGTTAAACTTCTTGGGGATAGAGTACCTTCAATGCTTTCAACCGACTTTGAATCAAACAAGGCGTGATTACTCTTGGACCCATGGACACCGCCCGACCGCCATGAACTTGACCACGCCCGACCGGTTTAGCCCGAGTATGCCATCGTGCCTTGTTTCTCCAAGCAATGTCGTGCCCGATTTTAACCCTTTTCCGCTACACGAGTGAATTTCGTGTAGTGACGGGGTACTAATGCTAGAGTGGTATCTGTTCTTCCAAAATGATCCGTTACCAACTAATTGGCGTGGAATGATCGACCACCATAGTAGCATTAGGGTGTCAATGGCTATCGGTAAAGACCACTGCTGTAGGAAGTTCTGCCTTCAAATTCACTTATATCCAAGCTTTCAATTTCTATATTTTTGCCCCATTCATGTATCTTTTGTAGCATAGAATAGTCTACTACATTTTCTAATGGAAAGCGCGAGTCTGGTGTGACATGAACCAACACAGAAGGGTCGGAGATTGCCGGAATAAGATTTTCCTCGGCAATTGTTGGACTGCCGCCACTCTTTTTTTTCTTCCTTGTTCTAGCTTTAGCCGAACTGCCTGAACCTCCTGAATCATTGCTAGAACGTGTGTAACGTTTAGACTTTTTCATATTGTGAACAATAACAATTAAACCATAGTGAAACAAACGAAAATCTTAGGGGGGAAAGAAGAGGAAAAAACCGAAGGAGCAACTAAGGGAAACGTTGAGAGCGTTTTCTTAGTGAGAGAAACTTCTCTCTAACTCCTTGATGTTCTACTAATGGTGCTTAAGAGTTATACTAGCTTTATGGGAAGTTAGGTATAACGGCTTAAGAGAGATAAAAAGAATGGTTTATTGATTTTAGAAGTTAAGAGACTTGATCTTAAAAGATAAGAGACTTGACTTAATTAATTTAATATGAATTTTGTTAAAAAGTGTGAAACCTCATTCGTGAGTAATGAGTACTTGGTTTTAAAAAAAAAAGGAATAATGTTTTACTGATTCCGGAAATCAGAATAAGTATCGAACGAACCACTGCAGCGTTAATAACGGGAAATGTATTGACTAATTAAGTATTATTAAAACCAGTAGAAACCTCCATCTGCATAGAAGCTAAGATGAGACAAAATGATATTACATTTTCTAGATCATGGCTGCTTTAATAAGATTGTTATAAACAAGAATAACCTACTCACACATAAGACATATGTTTCTCAAATTGTTTTAAAGGAGAATTATATCATTAAGTGATTAAAACTATGAACTACGAAACCTTTCGAAAATGAGAAACTTGAGCATTTGAAATTAGGCAAACTTGAACGTTTGGAAAATAATGTTGTTACTTGATTTTACAAAGGGAAGTGTTTTGGTTTACTTAAAAAGATAGTCACTCTATTTTTATACTACGGGTATTGTGTGACTTTTGTGAAAGAAACGGATCTTTTAAAGAGTAAATGTTTGAAGTACTTTGGAGATAAAAACCTGAACTTGTTGACATAAAGTAGAAAGTACCTTGTGTGAATAACTTGATTGTGTTGGTTTGTGATAGCCTTGTAATACTTTCTTGTTGATTTGATAAGTAAACATGTTTAGGATGCTACGTGTGTTAGTATCTTGTGATGTTTGTGTAAAGGGGTTTCCCTTGATTGTACTTATGTTGTTTAACGATAAGCCGTTATGATAGTATTGTACCACTCACCTCTTGACATGATCACGGGGTTAAGGCGCCTCCGTCGGGGTAGACTCGGTGATGCAGGACCGTGATTCGAGAATACCTCATGCGGGTCCAAGGGACCTATGCGAGCTACGAGTTCGTGTTAGTGTGCGGCCTTTGTGGTCATGCGGTCTATGTGGCCATGCGGTCGCGAGTCGGGGCGTTCTTGGGAGTAGCTACCCTCGATGCGGGAATACCTGTGCGGGCCTATGTGAGTGGCCTATGCGGGCTGCGGGAAGTTCGATTAGACGCGCACATTTGATCTGCGCGAGTGGCGGCCGATCATGTGTCGGTCTAGACAGACCTCGTGTCTGATTTATGACCTTGTTGATGCGTGGGTTTTAGTAGTCGGCTATGCCTTCGTACTTACCGTGCGGTTTTATTATGACACAGTGGGACACAGTGTTCATGTGTATTCCTTGGTGCTTTTATATCATAGGCTGGCGGTGAGGAAGGTATTCCACGGGCAGGATTGATGTTGTGGGTGTGAGACCCATCGTTATGTTTGAGTGATGACTTTGAGTGCGTGAGTCCCTGACTTGACATGACTGCTTATTTATTGTGAACTGTAGTTTGGTTATCATACAGGTCTCCGCTTTATATAGACTACTATGATTTCATTTCTGATATTTTGATTTCACATACTTGGTACTGTTGTCTTGACCTCGCCCGGGCCGCGTTCATGCGCGGTAAGTACACCAGTGATGATCCTCGCTCATAGGGTCACAGTTCAGCGTTTGGGAAGCTCCGTTTCTCCTGAGGTTTATCTTGGGTATAGTCCCCTGTCGTTGTAGGTACTTACATTCAGGGGTATGGCGGGCCCCGCCATTGTTGTCATATCATTCTTAAGTGCAGTAATCTTGTTGTGGCGAGTTTGTAAAAAAGGATGTAACTGTTCGGATTTAAGTTTTTATATATATGCCGAAAGGCAACTTTTCTCAGGTAACTGTTTCACACTTCATGTTATTTCATGTCTTGTTTTATATTCCGCTGATTACTCTGATGTATGTCTACTTGGGTGCCCGGGGTAAGGCACGATCACGAACTGGGTTGGTCGTAACATCGCCAACAAGATTACTGGACCTAAGAGTTTTATAACAACAACGACGGGCCTCGCCATACCCCTGAATGTACAAGAACCTACAATCTCAGGGAATCATACCAAAAGATAAGCCTCAGGAGAAACGGTGCTTCCCAAAACGCTGAACTGTGATCCTATGAGCGAGGATCAACGACCGGTGTACCTCTACCCGCGGCATGAATGCAGCCCGAAGCGAGGTCTGGCATAACAGTATGTGAAACTGAAAAATACTGTAATGAAATCATAACAATCTACATAAAACAGGAGGCATATATGATAACCAAACTACAGTACACAATATATAAGCAGTCATGTCAAGTCAGGGACTCACGCCCTCAAAGTCATCACTCAAATATAACCATGGGTCTCACGCCCACAATATCAATCATGCCCGTGAAATTCCTTCCTCACTGCCGGCAGTCTATGATATAACAACACCAAGGAGTACACATGAACACCAGGTCCCACCTGTGTCATAAGAACCGTACGGGGCAAGTACGAAGGCATAGCAACCAGAATCAACCTGCATCATCAACTGACCGGGGCAAGTACGAAATCCAACTACCAGAACCTACCGTACCAACTATGCTATAAAACTGACCGGGGCAAGTACGAAGGCATAGCCACCAGAACCAACCTGCGTCGCGCGCATCCGGACGGCAAGTACGAAGCCAACTACGAGAACCACTGCGTCCAACCTCATTCCACCGCATCACGGTTCGGCCAGGGCGTACGAGCCAACTACCGTAACCACTGCGTCACGTCGATTGGCAAGGCAATACGGCTAACTACGTAACCTCTGCGTCACGAAACTTCATGGGGAACTAGTCCGTGGAATGACACTATAAATAACTGACCGGGGCAAGTACGAAAGGCAACTACGTAACCAACTGCATCAAGAACGGCCAGGGGCAAGTACGGGGCTAGCTACGTAACCAACCTGCATCAGTAACCCTCATGGAGAGCTAGTCCATGGCAAAATAACATACCGGGAGTTTAACCCGCCGCATGGCCGCATGCCCCCGGAATTCTTCATCGGTGTAGACATGTCCATGTAACGACAAGATAACCGGCCCTCCACCGAGAGACGCGGTAACCTAAGGATACAACACTTGCACAATAGGGCTATCACAAGCAAACATAGGCAAGTTACTCACAACTCAAGGTACTTTATTTTATGCCAAAATCCGGGTTTTAACCCCAAAGTACTACGTATTTTAACTCCTTAAAAAGGTCCATTTCTTTCACAAAAGTCACACGATACTAATACCCCTAGTATCAAAGTAGAGTAACTATCTTTTCAAGTAAACCAAAACAATTTCCATACCTTCCTTTTTAAACAAATCAAGACAATGCCATGCCTTCTTTTTAAACCAAATCACTTCTCCTTTTTAAAGTCAAGTTACCATTTTAAATCCAATTATAAAACCATTCTTTCGTTTTCATAAAGTCGTTATAACGAACTTCCCATAAAGCTGTTATAACACTTTACATTTTAAACCAACCAATCAAGATAACTTTATTCTTTTAAAGACCAAGTACCCATTACTCACGAATGAGGTTTCACAACTTTTTAACACAATACAAGTCCTTAACATTTCATATCAAACCACTTAACATTTAGAATCAAGTCAAGGACACAAAAAGGAAATCCAACTCCTTTAACACACGTGCGTCTACCACACTATATATTTCACAAATAATCATGCTCAAGAGAATATGAAGAATCACATACCTCTTCGGCTTAATCCACTAGCCAAGTCGAGTATGTCGCGCGTAGAATATTCACCTATAATAACCACAATACATCTTATCAACTTCTAGTTCTCTTCGCAGAACATTCTAAGTATCAGGTTTCTTACTCTACGAAAAATTGGGCAGCACCTCCCCCCCGTATCCACATATATATACACTTATATCAAGGCTCGCTACCGATAGCCAACAACTCAACAGGGATTACACGCCTAACCGGACGTGTACAATTCTGCCTCACAATATACCAATAGTCTATAACTTTTCAATTTTCCTTCCACATATCATATATTCAATTATAAACTACTACAATATGTAATCTCCAATTACAATAGAAGGACATAGATCATTACCTCGATAAGCCTAAAATTATCCAAGATTAATAAGTCGATCCTGAGCAACGTTTAGCTCCAATTCCTTACGTTCCAACCCGCTCCAAGCAACCCTTAGAAGCTCCTAACCATCTTCTCTTCAAGATCTAACCTCAAAAAGTGAAGAACACTTAGGCACAAACTTGGCAAGTTTCGGCCAAGAGGGGTTTCAAAGGCTAGGGATGTGAAATCTTTTCCAACTCTTGGTTCACAATCTTCCTAACACCTTAAGGAAGAACACTTAAAAGTTTAAGGATTTTTGGACAACTTTAGCTCAAAACATTCAGCCCATGGCCGAGAGCACCTAGAAGGAAGGGAGTAATTTTTCAAGCTTTGGAAAACTCTAAGTATGGGATGAAGAAGTCTTGCATTCAAGGGGGGTATTTATAGAGAAATCAAAGGCTAGGATCAAGGCAAGTGTGTGGTGAGATTGGGGGACAAGTGTGTGTGGGTCCCACTCTCCACTTGTCTACACAAAGGTTGGGACAAGTGGCTTGTCACTTGGCACCACATTTCGGCCAAGGGCCACTTGTCACACTAAGTTTGGCCAACATGGCCACATGGGGGTGACACGTGTTGCCCCCCTACTCGTCCAAAATATTTCATCTCCCGAAAATATCCATAATATCCAAAATCTCGAAAACAAAGTGGGCCCCACAAAACCGTAAATTTTCCCCGTGGGCCCCACGTCACCAAATCCGGAAATAAAATTCCATAATTCTATTATATTCCCAGAAGTCCGAATACCAAATCTGGGAATCCAATTCCCATTAACGAACATTTTTCCTTCACAAAATCCGGAAAATTTTCCGTCGGAAAAATCAAATCTTTCTTCCTTTCCAATCTTTATGTCGTATTCTCGTACATACGTCCTCACATACATACCCTGGAACTACGGGGTGTAACATAAGGCATGGTATTGTCTTGGAAATTCTAAAAAGGAAGGCATGGTATTGCCTTGGTTTTTCTAAGGAGAAGAGTACCTCCTATTTGATCTAATGAGAATTAAATATTACTTAACTTGCATATGTTGTTCATGATAGCCATTAATGCTAGTGTTATGAGTAATTGTGGGGTAAACCCCCAAGACATCATACATCTCCTGAGTATAATTGCGGGGTAAACCCCCAAGACATGATACATCTCCGTGGACTAGCCCTCCACGATGCGGGTATCCATATATACTCTCATTACTCTCATTGTTAATCATGCACAGTGTACTATTACTTTGGTTGTCATTCTTGCCTCCCGTGATTATATTTGGACTGTGTGGTTTTACAAAAAAAAGGGGCATAGTTGACTCTCGGTGTTATAATAGTACAGTGTTACAGTGATACAGGGATACAGTAGTACAGTGATACAGGGTATATTTGACTCTGGTTTTATATGACACGGTAGGATCTGGTATTTGATTTTTATACTTGCCCATGTCATTCTTTTGTACAGTTATGATCCTATTTCATGTACTTCATGTTTACATACTTAGTACCTTGTTGTACTGACCTCCTTCAGGGGGCTGCGTTCATGTCCGCAGGTCTAGGTACTCAGTTGTGGATCCGCGAGCTTAGGATCCTGGTTCAGCATTTTGAGATGGCTCCAATGTTCCGGAGCTTGTCATTATGGCTAAGTATATTCAGGGGTACGGCGGGGCCTTGTCCCGTCACAGTTTACTGTCCAAATTCTTAGAAGTTTGTATTCATATGTGGGCTGGACTGGCTAGAGTTGTATTTACATTGTTGAACAGTGTAGATCCTTTCGGGTGAATGACAGCCTTATCGGCTTTGCCTTTGTTTAAAGAAAAAAAAAAGAGTGTTATTTATCTTCCGCGTTTTACTTAAGTTATATGGATAGAAGGGGCCCCAGGTAGGGCACCAGTCACGGGCTCAGGGTTCGGGGCGTGACAAAACTTCTCATAAAGCCATTATAACAAACTTTAATTTTAGAAACTAAAGCACTACCACATCTTTCTTTTTAAACAAACCAAGGCACTATCACCTCTTTCCTTTTAATAAAACCAAGGCATTATCATGTAATGTAACATTAGGGAAATGAACCCAAAGTACTATGTACATCTAATCTTATAAAAAGAATCACATCATGCAATATAAGGGAGTTGAACCCAAAAGTACTATGTACATCTATTCTTTCCTTTATAAAACCCCAAGATACTAGCACTTGTAGCATCAAGGCACTTTCACTATTAAAAACAAGTTACTTACACTTTTAAACTCAAGTAACTTATTCTTTTCAAATCAAGTAACCTATACCTTTAAATCAAGTTACTTCTTCTTTCCCAAAATCAAGTCATTTATATTTCATATAAATCAAGTCTCTTATACTTCATCTAATCAAATCTCATATACTTTCAAGTAAGGTCTCATATACCTTCAAGTAAAGTCTCATATACTTTCAACTAAGTCTCATAACTTTCAAATAAATCTAGTCTCATGACTTTCAAATAAATCAAGTCTCATAACTTTCAAATAAATCTAGTCTCATGACTTTCAAATAAATTAAGTCTCATAAGTTTCAAATAAATCTAGTCTCAGGACTTTCAAATAAATCAAGTCTAATTAGTGTTGTAACCTAGCAAGATCAACTCGACTCCAATGCTTACTAAACACTCTTACCAATATCTCCCATAAGACTTGGTAAGGACTTAAGAATAACTTAGACATGTCTTTAGCATAGAATCAATAACATAAATACTCTAATAACGAGGCAAGTATACTTCAAGAAACAAGTCATATATAGAAGGAAGAAGTTCACATACCTCTGTCACGACCCGACCCCGGGCCCGCGACTGGTGCCCTACCTTGGCACCCCTTTCAGCTATACATCAGAGAATAGCAGCAGAACATACACAACACATATACATACTTAGACAATAAATATCACAGGCTAGCTGATAAGGCCACCTTCCATAAAATATACATAAACCAAAAGTAAAACAGTGCATCTCTGTTCTTAAAACCCAATCCACAAATGTGACTACAGACCTCTAAGAATAACAACTGTGGCGGGACAGGGCCCCGCCATACCCCTGAATGTACATAAAGTCACAACATCAGGGAAAACCGTACCAAAAGACAAGCCTCCGGAGAAATGGAGCTTCTGACACCTGATCAGTGATCCTAAGAATGAGGATCCACCACCGCTACTTTACCACTGCGGCATGACGCGGCCCGAGGAAAGGGTCGTTACACAATATGTAACAAGTATGTAAAACTGGAAAATACTGTAATTTACATCATAAGTCTAAAATAAAGCTGGAGACATGTATGATAATCAAATTACAGTACAATGTGCCTTACTAACAATGAGAGTAAACAAGTGTATAGTTTATTGCATAAAAATAGGAGGCTCATGATCAAAGTAGGGTCACCCGCCCATAGTATCATTAAGCGATCCTACTCCTGGGACTATTTCACCGCGCGGTAGTATGGACCGCGTGAGGTAACTTCGCCGCGCATAGGCGTATCCGCGCATAGGTCGTGTGGACGCGTGAGGTAACTTCCTCCGCATAGGGTGGTCCGCCGCATAGGACTATTTCACCCGCGTAAGCCCTACAGACTCGCATTAGGTATTCCTCGCGTCATGGGTAGCAAATCCACGGAATATGCAAATGCCTGAGCAGGAATGACCAGTAATGAACAATATATATCCCTAGCACAATCGACTATCATACATAACATAAGCACTACCGGCTTATCATACATAACACAAACACTACCGGCTTATCATACATAACACAAGCAAGTTAAGAAATCTCCTAACTTCTTATTAGCTTTGTTCATAAACACTCTCATTTTAGTTTACTTAAGGCACTAACATGTCATTATAAAAATCCGGGAATTTAACCCAAAGTACTACGTACTTCTACTCTTTTTTAAAATGACTCTTTTTCATATAAAACTTCCAAGATACTAATAACCGTAGTATCAAGTCATATCTACTTTTCAAGGCAAGTCACAATACTTTTTAGAACTACATTTATAGGCTTCTAAATCAAGTGACTTCTTTCTTTTAAAACCTTAAGCAATTGATGCCTTCAAATCAATTTGCCTTTCATTAATTCAAGCCATTTATCAATACTTACATTACTTAGGGTAAACCACTCTTTTTAACTTTCATAAAGCTATTATAACCAACTTCCCATAAAGCCGTTATACTAGCTTTATACCTTAGATACTTACATTCTTCTTTATAACCAAGGGACTTAAACTTTTAAAACGAAACAAGTATCATATACTTTTAAAGTACTTCAAGTCCCTTAACTTTTAGAGACTAAGATATCCTTAATATTTTTAATCAAGTGAGTTAATTCCCTAACTCAACCAACTTGGAAATTCATAAGATAAGCCAAGGATATCAAATGGACTAGATTCGTCAAAATCTCGTATGTCTACCATACTATATATTTACAACTATTCATGCTCAAGACATAGGAAAGTTTCACATACCTCTTCGGTTCAATCCACCGCCAAGTCCAATATATCGTACGTAGTATGTCAACCTATAATGACCATAATACGTTTATTAACTTCAAACGTAGAATATTCTAAGTGCAAAGTCACTAAATTCTACGGAAAATCGGACAACACTTCCTTTGTTTCTACATACTTTTCCACCTTTTTCAAGGCCCGAATTCAATAACCAAACATGCCACATTTAAGGCTCAACAATGTAATTAACAATAGGGGATTACACGCCTACAAGACGTATAAAATTCCGCCCCACAATTGATATCAAACTAGTCCAACATACAATATCATTTTCGGTAATTTGAGGGACAACAATACAAGGTCTTTTCCAATTCCTTTTCAATCCAAGTTGTTTAGTATAACATGTTATAAAGCCGCAATCGATTATAACAACTACAATCTTCAAGTAGATAACATGCGACGATTCTAATTAACGACCAAATCGTATTTCAATTTCAAATGGCTAGCCATGTCAATTCGGATTCTAGGCTTCCACTATCCATACCATTTCTCAATCTACTATACATATACTTCATGCTAGTTAAAAAGTAAGGCTACAACAATATGTAATCTTATAACACTTAAGAGAACAAGATTGTTACCTTAACGAGCCTAATCCAACTTCAAGATCCGAAGTCGCTCCCTAGCAACTTAGCTCATCTCCTAGACACTCCAATCTGTCACTTGAAGCCCTTAGAAGATCATAAACAACTTTCCTGCAATATCCAATCCAAACCTAGGAAAGTGACTAGGTTTCACCTTGCGACTAATACGAAAACGTTATTTTTCCGGGATCTTTCTATTGAGATACCCTTACAATACCCTTAGGAACCTTGGTTTAAAGTGTGGAGATTATTGGACAACAAACGGAATTTTTTTCTTCTCTTGGAACCCTAAACCCGAGAGCAACATAAGAGGTCTTCAAAGTTTCTTGAAAATTTTTTAAGTGTAGAAGGTTGTCTTGCTACTAGTATACATATATAACACTATGGAGGGTTAAAACTACTACATATGGATGGCTTGGATCCAATTCATTTAAAAGATCTAGCCAAGTGGCTCTTGACTAAGTCAACAATATCAAGATCTAAGACTTAGCAAGACTTGGTCATCTTAAATTATCGTCAAATGACCATTTTAGCCATGTCCATTTCGTCCAAGACCACTAAGGGGGGGTGACACGTGTCGCCCTCCCATTCGTCGTAATATTTCATTTTTCGACAATTTTATAATTCCGATAAATTTTTACTAGTCTCAAATCTTAACATTTTTGAGTTCTTACGAACGTTCTTATAAACATGTCCTGGAATTACGGGGTGTAACATTCTTCCCCCCTTAGAAACATTCGTCCCCGAATGTTCTTTCGGAGTCAAACTTATAGATAGCGACATATTCTCCTTTTACAACCCCTACAAACCAAATATGCCACACTTGGCCACATAATAGCACTTAAGCAAAATACTTTAATTAAAACTTGACAAGTAAGGGAAATGAATTACCTGAAGGTGTAGAGAATAAGTGAGGATACTTCCTCAACATGTCCTCCTCCGCTTCCCAAGTCATCTCCTCCCTATTATCATTCTGCCACAAGACTTTGACCGAAGCCACATCTTTGGTCCGCAGCCGCCTAACCTGGCGATCGAGTATCGCTATGGGACTCTTCTCATACGATAACCCCTCTGTCACCTGAACCTCGCTAGCTGGAAAAACTCTCGATGGATTCCCGATACACTTCCGCAACATAGAAACATGAAAGACCGGATGTACCGCCTCTAAATCCGATGGCAGATCCAACTCATAGGCAAACTTGCCTACTCTACGGATGATCTGGTAAGGCCCAATGTACCTTGGGCTAAGTTTTCCCTTCTTTCCGAACCTCATCACACCCTTCATGGGTGATACCTTCAAGAAGATCAATCGCTGCACGAAACTCCAAATGTCGCGCCGACACTGCGTAAGACTTACGCGACTACGGTGCTAAAAGTGCATCACTGGATAAGCCGCCTTATCCACAGCCTGCTGAATCAGGTCTGGGCCAACTAACTGAACCTCGCCCACGTCGAACCAACCAATCGGCGACCTACACTTCCGCCCATATAAAGCATCATATGGCGCCATCTGAATGCTAGAATGGTAGTTGTTGTTATAAGCAAACTCCACAAGAGGCAAATGATCCTCCCAGCTACCCCGGAAATCAATCACACAGGCTCGCAGCATATCCTCAAGTGTCTAGATAGTACGCTCTGCCTGCCGCCGGTCGAGGATGAAGCGATCTTGAGACTCACTTGTGTCCCTAACCCCTTCTGGAAAGACCTCGAAGTTAGCGTATCGGGCCCTGCATGCGATATAATCGATATAGGAACTTCGTGCAGTCTCACAATCTCCCTGATATACAATCTGGCATAATCCTCAGCCGAATACGTAGTCCTGACTGGAAGAAAGTGGGCTGATTTTGTCAGCATGTCGACAATAACCCAGATGGAATCACACTTCCTCTGAGTGCGAGGTAACCCTGTAACAAAATCCATGTGGATCACCTCCCACTTCCAGGTCGGAATATCAATCGCCTGCAATAGCCCACCGGGCTTCTGGTGCTCTACCTTGACCTGCTGACAATTAGGACACTGAGCAACAAAACCTGCCACGTCCCTCTTCAGGCCATCCCACCAATACATACATCTGAGGTCATGGTACATCTTAGTCGACCCCAGATGAACAGAATAACGGGCACTGTGTGCCTCCCCCAGAATCTGCTGACGAAGTCCTGCAATATCGGAAACACACAATCTGCCCTCAAATCTTAGCACCCCATCAGGCGCTACGTCAAACAGACTCTTCTCTTCTCGAAGAGTCGTATCTCGATACCGTATCATAAATGGGGCCTCATACTGTCGCCTCTTTACCTCATCAACGATGGAAGACTCGGCAATCTCACGAACCCGTACCCTACTATCATCGGTATCGACCAAACGAACCCCAAGGTTCGCTAGCTGATGGATCTGACGGAGCATGTCCTGTCTTTCTGGCTGTACCTATGACAGACTCCCCATCGATCTACGACTCAAAGCATCTGCAACCACGTTGGATTTTCCCGGATGGTATAGGATGTCAACATCATAATCCTTCAACAACTCTAACCACCGTCTCTGCCGCAAGTTCAGCTCCCTCTGCCTGAAGATGTACTGGAGGCTCTTGTGATCTGTATAAATATCCACATGAACCCCATATAAATAATGTCTCCAAATCTTCAAGGCATGAATAACTGCGGTCAACTCTAAGTCGTGGATAGGGTAATTCCTCTCATCCTTCTGTAACTGCCGGGAAGCATCGGCTATAACCTTACCGTGCTGCATCAATACGCACCCTAGCCCGATACCCGAGGCATCACAATAAATCACGTATCCCTCTAACCCCTCAGGAAGAGTAAGAACTGGAGCCGTCGTCAACTTTTCCTTCAGTAACTGGAAGCCCTTCTCACAAGCTTTTGTCCACTGGAACTTAGCTGCTTTCTGAGTCAGCCTAGTCAACGGTGTTGATATTGAAGAAAACTGCTCCACAAACCTACGATAATAGCGCGATACAAGCTGCGCACCTCCGTCGGAGTAGTAGGTCTCGGCCAAGACTTGACCGCCTCAATCTTTGTCGTATCAACCTGAACACCGTCAGCCCCCAATAATGTGCCCCAAGAATGCCACTGAGGCCAACCAAAACTCACACTTGGAGAGCTTGGCGAACAACTGCCGGCTCCGGAGGACCCCAAGTACCGTCCTCAAGTGATCTGCATGCTCTTGCTCAGTGCGCGAATAAACCAGGATGTCATCAATGAATACTATAACGAACGTATCCAAAAATGGCTTGACACCCGGTTCATCAAATCCATAAATACCGTTGGAGCGTTGGTCAAACCGAAAGACATCACCCTGAACTCATAGTGCCCATACCGGGTCCTGAATGCGATCTTTGGGATATCTGCCTCTCTAACTCGTACCTGATGATAATCGGATCGCGTATACATCTTGGAGAAACACCTCGCACTCAGAATCGGTCAAACAAATCATCAATCACGGGGAGGGTATCGGTTCTTGATGGTTACCTTATTCACCGCCTATAGTCAACACACATACGTGGCGTCCATCCTTCTTCTTTACAAACAAACCGGCGCTCCCGGGGAGAAACACTAGGCCCGATAAAGCCTTTTTGAGAAATCTTTCGGTGGTCCTTCAACTCCTCAACTCAAGGGTGCCATCCATGCGGCCGAGAATAGATATGGCCGAGTGTGCCGCAACATATCAATACAAAACTCAACCTCCTCTCGGGAGGATACCCGAAGATCGTCTGGGAACACATCCGAAACTCTCTAACCACAGTCTTGGTGAAGAGCTGGCACCTCAGCCTCTATATCGAATACCCGAACCAGATGATAGATGTACCCTTTCTGCACCATCTTCCTGGCCTTGAGGTAAGAAATAAACCTACCCCTCGGCGACGATGTGTTGCCCTTCCACTCGATAACCGGCTCACCAGGAAACTGGAATCGAACCAACCTGTCTCTACAGTCAACGTTGGCATAACAAGAAGCCAACCAGTCCATACCCATAATGTCGTCAAAATTTGTCATCTCCAACTCTATCAAGTCTGCTAGGGTCTGACGACTGTAAATAAACATCGGGCAACCTTTGTATACCCGCTCAACTAACACTGAATCACCCACTAGCGTAGCTACCTCAAAAGGCTCTATCGACACCGGCTCTATCCCGATTCTACCAGCAATAAGAGGGGACACATAGGACAAGGTGGAACCTGGATCTATCAAAGCATAAATGTCACAGCATGAAATCAATAATGTACCTGTGACGACATCCGAGGAAGCCTCTTGATCCTGCCGGCTGGGTAAGGAATAAATGCGGTTCTGTGGACCGCTAGAACTAGGACCTCCACCACGACCTCTGCCGCGGCCTGCCGGTCCGTGAACACCCTGCCCTCCGGGGTGCATAACCACAGAAGAAGAAGATCCAGCAACTGACCCTGTCGGCTGAACCATACCAACCCCGCCGCCTCTGGTCGGACAATCCCTCTTCATATGGCCCTGCTGGCCACAAGAGAAACAAGCTCCCGATACAATACGACACTCGCCCGGGTGAGATCTACCCCATAGAACACACCGAGATACGGGCGGTCTCGATCGGTTACGGTCTCTGCCTCCTTGAAACCCCAAAGTCCTGGAGCTCTGACCCGCTCCTGAATAACTCGGCTGATCAGATCTCCTGCCAGAAAATTGAGAAGGGGCACTCTGTGCCGGCTGAAATGTGGACCTAGTCTGCTGCTGAGGTTGTCCGCCTCGAAAATTTCCCTGGAACCTGTGTCACAGCCTCTTGGGTGGTGCGAGGCGGATGATCCTCTCTCTCCCTGTCCTCTATCCCTTGTGCATAAGCCTGCATCCGGGAAATATCAATACCTGGCTGAAGGGCCACTCCCAGGCATGCGGTAATCATATGACGGTATAGCCCGATCACATAACGATGAACTCTGTCTTCCATGTCAGCCACAATGATGAGCGCATACCTGGCCAATGAGTCAATGTCACGACCCGATTAAGACGTGGTCGTGTCTTACCGGGCACCCTAGTGATACAACATCAGTGTCGGCGGAACATAAAACAATACAAGACATATTATGAAATATGAAACAATAATCTGAGAAAAAAAAAACTTGCCTTTCGACATATATATAAATAACAACTTTTTTTCCAATCATGAACAGTTTAATCCTTTTTACAACCCTGCCCACAACAGTACTACAGACCTCTAAGGAATCATACGACAACAATGGCGGGGCGGGCCCGCCATACCACGAATGTAAACACCTACAACAACGGGGACTATACGGCGATAAGCCTCGGAGAAAGCGGAGCTTTCCCAACGTTGACGTGACCACAGAGTGAGGATCGATGGCGGTGTACCTTTACTGCGGCGTGAACGCGGCCCCGAAGGAGGTCGATGCAGTACCAAGTATGTGGCGAAAATAAATCGTAAATGAAATCATAGTAGTCTATACAAAGCGGGAGACATGTATGATAACAAACTACGATTCACCGTAAATAGCGATCGTGTCAAGTCGAGGACTCGCGCCAGTCGTCACTCAATTTTACCAATGGGTCTCACGCCCACAACATCAATCGTGCGTGGAATACCTTCGCCACTGCCGTGATTTATGATACACAAACACCAAGGAATACACATGAACACGAGTCCGCTGTGTCCTAATAAAACGATGCAGGTAAGTGCGAAGGCATGGCGACTACTAACGCCAGCAGTACCAACAAGGTCATAAAATGTGTCATGATATCTGCTAGGCGTCACATGATAAAAGGCGGTCACTCGCCGCGATATCAAATGTGCGCGTCTAGCCACTGAACTCTCGCGACTCGCGTAGGCCAACCTCGTAGGCGCGTGAGGTATAACCCGCTTGTCGGTAGCTACTCCGGCGTCGTCTGGACTCGCGATCCGCGTAGCGCAAGAACGCGTGACCACGGGCGTAAACTAACACGGAACTCCGTAGTTCGCATGGATCCACTGGACCCGCGTGAGGTATCCTCGAATCATGGTCCCATCACGCTGAGTCTACCCCGCGTGGAGGCGGCAACCTCGGACACAAGTCAAGGTGAGTGGTACAATACCAGCATAACGGTGATAGTCAAACAACTTTAAAGCGCGATCGAGGAAAACCCGCTTTACACTAACATCACAAGATACTAACACACGTAGCATCCTAACATGTTTACTTCTCAAATCAACAAGAAAGTATTACAAGGCTATCACAAACCAATACAATCAAGTTATTCACACAAGGTGCTTTCTACTAACAAGTTGGTATCTAACCCCAAAGTACTTCACATTAAATCTTTAAAAGATCTGTTTCTTTCACATAAGTCACCTGATACCGTAGTATAAAATAGAGTATTTGTCCTTTTAAGAAAACCAAAACTCTTACCTTTGTAAAATCAAGTAACAACATTATTTTCCAAGCGTCAAGTTTGCCTAATTTCAAATGTTCACGTTTCTTATTTTAGAAAGGTTTAGTGGTTAGCCTTATTCATTTAAGAATATAATTCTCTTTTAAATAATCGAGAAACATAAGTCTTATGTGAGTAGGATATTCTTGTTTATAACAATCTTATTACAATGACCGTGATCTAGGAAATATCATTTTGTCTCATCTTAGCTTCATGCGGATGGAAGTTTCTCTTGGTTTTAATAATACTTAATTATTCAAAACATTTCCTTTTAATGTATTTGCGATGGTTTGTCGATACATCACGATTTCCAAAATCGGTAACACATTCTTAAGCGTTATACCTAACTTCCCATAAAGCTAGTATAACTCTTAAGTTTTCAAAAGAAACCAAGTATCACTCTTCTTTCAAAGCGATTTAGAAATCTTTTGAAATACTTGAAGTTCTTTATTATCACACATCAAGCGATTATAAACAAATCATTTACCTTTTAAAAACCACAAGTATTTTGGACCTACATAAAGTCATTATAACCAACTTCCCATAAAGCGTTATAACACTTTATGTTTCAAACCAATCAAATACATTTAACACGTATGCGTCTGCGTACTACATAGTTCCACATATCATGCTAGAAGAGATAGGAGAGGTTCACATACCTCGCGGCAGTATCGACTAATAGCAAAGCGCTCAGTACTTCCAGCGTCGGCTACTCCTTAAGCCAAGTAGACGCGCCCACGTAGTACTTGACCTATAAGGCCACAAGCGCTTATTAACATTTAGACCTCATCGCGAGAACATTCTGCAGAAAATTGTGGCACCTCCACGCATGCGGCGTAAATCTCTCGCTTTATCGAGGCGGCTACGAAGCCAACCGAGGGTTACCATCTAACGACGGTACAATTCTCACGAAAAAGCTACAAGCCTCTTTATGTCTGATCTATGTAAAAGCAGTTGATTCGATTCTTGAGCTTAAGTCGAAGACATTGCCACAAGCTATGTTGATTATATACATAGTATACTTGACTATATATTCCTGACATGTAATATCCAATTACAATAGGGGACAAGATAATTACCTCGATAAGCCCGTAATTATCCGAGTTTAATGTAAGCTCACGAGCAGGTTTAGCTCGACTCAGGCGCTCGACCCGCTCCAAACCACCCTTAGAAGTTCTAACCAACCTACATAACACTCCAACTAACTATGGAGATTTTCCCTAGGGTTTCGGTTTTGTAGTGACGGAAAGTATAATAGTATTTAGGGCTTTTCGTATAGGTATAACCTTAGAATACTACAAGGTATCTGACTAAGGTAATTTGGGCATTACAACAATACTTTTGAGAGTATTTCTACACCTGAGGGGGTATTATCTGAAACAACTAGGCTAGGGGGTACACTCGGCTAGCACCCCAGAGGGGTGCTCTCGGACCTGAGGGAGGGGCGAGAACCATAAGGAAGGGAGGAGGATTCTAACACTTAGGAAATATTTAGGATGAAGAAGTTCATCAAAGGAGAGGGTATTTATAGCCTGAGCCAAGGCAACCAATGGCGAGATCTAGCCAAGTGTATAGCAAGTGTAAGGCCAAGATTCACCCAAGTGCCCACAGACCACTACTCCTTAAAACCCTGCAAATATCTACACAAAATATCTACCACTTGACACTTTGAAGTCGTCCAGTGCGCCCCTTGCCCGCTGATGAGAGGGTGCCAAGTGCGCCCTCTCGTTGGTCCAAAATGTTAGTCTCTCGGAAAAATCCATAAAAATAAGAAAAGACATAGCGGAATTTTCCCTGCAAGTTATGTAAAGCGTTTAGTCGAAAACGACTCTAGCAGGGTGTTGTGCACAAATGCCATTCGGCGAGCCACTGGCGGGGTGACACGTGTCGCCTCTATTGGCCAAAATAAAACATCTTAGAAAATATCCACAATGGCCAAAATCTCGAAAACAAAGTGGGCCCCAAAACAGTAAATTTCTCCGTGGGCCCAGCGTGACCATTTCGAAAATAAAATTCCATAATTCTCTAATATTCGGGAAGTCAGAATACCAAATCGGGAATCGATTCCCGTTAACGAACCTTTTTCGCACAAAAGGAAACTTTTAGTGGAAAAATCACCTCTTTCTTCCTTTCCGATCTTTACATGCGTATTCTCAAATGCGTGCGTCCTCGCATACATACCACGGAACTACGGGGTATAACATTCTTCCCCAGAAACATTGCGTCGAATGTTCCTTCTAAATCTCAAAACAAGCGTCGCGGTATAGTCTTCACTTATACTTACGAAATAATCTGCCGTACACGGCGCGAAATACTGCGCAACATACTTATCCAAGTCTGCGAGAAACACCTCTAACATCACCACAAATACACTTTTGTCACTTTGCGAGCCTTGCTCGGCGACCCGACAAATGGTGCCGGGCGCTGCGATCCACGAGGCGTGCCTACGGCCGCCGGGGATGTGCCGTACGGAGAGCCACGGTTGGTGCATTCGTGGTAGAGGCTCACGGCCTCTTTATCGCTCGGCCCGAACATAAATCTGAAAGGCCGGACGTCTTGCCTCACAAGTCGGACGGCAATTGCTAACATATAAGCACTGGCCTATTCACATGAACTCAAAGGCCCAAGTAACTCGGGCTAAGTTCATACATTTCCACAACTCGTCACACCTGTCAGGGGTGGTACTTTCGAAGACCGGCCGTCGGCACGAACTCTGGCGTCGTCGCCGATTATCCATACGATTCCTGAGCTGCGAACTTCTTACAGATGAGCTTTTCCTATCCGCGATCTGTGGAACAAGCTGAACAGTATGCGAACGCGCCAACATCGAACCAATCGGCCGTGACTTACACTTCGCCCTACAAGGCTTCATAAGGCGACCTCGAACAACGAAATGGTAGCTTAAACGCTCCACGGGAGACAACAATCTTCGCTACCGCGAAATCCACATGCGGCCGGCGAATGCGGTCTCGAGACTGCGAGTCCTTAACCTGCTGGTAAAACTTCCGAGAAATAAAAGCAGTAGTAACACAGGCTCCGAACATGCGCCATAAGGTGCGCGTAGGCACCCGTGCAGCCTTACAACCTTTACGATAAATCAACAACTGCCGAGTGAGCGGTCGACCAGAAGAACGCGATGGCTGCCCCGTCGACCCGACCACGGTCGAGCGCATCCACGAACTCGTCTGTTTGGTTAACTAAACTTGGGCCTAACACCCTCGTGACCCTACCTGGCGGGACCACGCGCGGCGGACCCGCGCTGAACATGCCGCGGGTTGACGCAGCGTGGCTCAACCCAGGCGTGGCGCGAAATACTATCTCCGAAGGAACAATCTTACTAAACATGTTACGAAAACCTGGCGGTCTTCTTAGCTCGACTACCTCTTTCATTTCATACTACTTGGGACCTATCCCAAACATAGCTCGCGTGCACTATGCACTCAGATAAGGATCAAACATAACACTACGCTTTACTCGAGATGGCCTTACCTGCAAGGTGCATGCGTAAAACACTCTAAGGCTCACACCTTCTCTATCCCCCAAAATCTTACTCGGTTAACCCACCATGATTTCTAATCACAACTAACACACTGCTATCGAACATAGCACTTAAGGTATACTACGCGAAAGTTCTGAAGGACGCTTCTTGCTCTGGCCTCTTATAGCCTTGGTTAACGCGTCGATCTCTACGTTTTTCGGCTGTTGTGTATAAGCGTACGGGCCATGCTCAACCAATGAAGAATTACTCTTGCCTGACCCTCTCTTAGGTAGTCGTCAAGACTCGCGATACATCGGTATACTCTCGGTAGCCAAATCCATAGCTAATGCGGTCGCCTCTTTGCGATCCATATTCTGTTCTGGTCGTGGGCGAAGGTTCAAATATCATGGCGCGATGGGAGCTGCGCGCCGTGCTAAACTTTCTTGGAGCTAGTGGCGTCGCGAAATCCCGAATGAAGCACCGTCGAGGTGATAATTGGGCTGTGCCCGCGTAACCCTCTGAACTCTACTCGCGGCTCCGCCGGTGCGCGCCTCTTGGGCGGGTTGCCTGCGCGGAGGCATAGCGATAAGGAATGAATTCGTCGGAGGGTCGACTTACAACACGGCTCAGGCACGATCTCGAGTGAGAAGAATAGAAACCAATCCTAAATATCCTATAGCCTCACGATTATTGGTGTGGTGCGCAACACGCGATAATCAAGACTACTAGATACGGTGCGTAGACACTTTCAGAGGATTAAGCGCTCGATACCACTTTTGTCACGACCGATTAGGGCGTGGTAGTGCCTACCGGGCACCTGGTGATCTGACATCGAGTGTCAGTGAACATAAAACAATACAAGACATATTATGAAATATGAAACAATAATCGAGAAAAAACTTGCCTTTCGACATATATATAAATAACAACTTTTTCCAATCATGAGCAGTTTAATCCTTTTTACAACCACCTTGCCACTGATTCTACGGACCTTTAAGGAATCATACGACAACAATGGCGGGACGGGGCCCGCCGTACCACGAATGTAAACACCTGACAAGCGGGGACTATACGGCTGATAAGCCTCGGAGAAGCGGAGCTTTCCCAAACGCTGAATGTGACCCTAGGCGAGGATCGATGCGGTGTACCTTTACTGCGGCGTGAGCGGCCGAAGGAGTCGATGCTGGTACAGTATGTGGCGAAAATAAATCACGTAAATGAAATCATAGTAGTCTATACAAAGCGGGAGACATGTATGATAACCAAACTACTGATTCACCATAAATAGCGATCGTGTCAGTCGTGGACTCGCGCCTCAAGTCGTCACTCAATTTTACCAATGGGTCTCACGCCACGCAACATCAATCGTGCGTGGAATACGCCCGCCAGCTGCGGTTATGATACCAAACACCAAGGAATACACATGAACACGAGTCCACTGTGTCTAATAAACGATGCAGGGTAAATGCGAAGGCATGGCGACTACTAACACCAGCGATGCAACAAAGGTCATAAAATGTGTCATGATATCTGTCTGGCCGTCGCGTGATAAAAGCTGGTCACTCGCGCGATATCAAATGTGCGCGTCTAGCCACAGAACTCTCGCGACTCGCGTAGGCCAACCTCGTAGGCGCGTGAGGTATAACCCGCGTCGAGGGTAGCTACTCCCGGCGTCGTCTGGACTCGCGATCGCGTAGCGCCAAAGACCGCGTGACCACGCGGGCGTAAACTAACACGGAACTCCGTAGTTCGCATGGATCCCTGGACGCGTGAGGTATCCTCGAATCATGGTCCCGCATCGCTGAGTCTACCGCGTCGGAGGCGACAACCTCGGACACAAGTCAAGGTGGTGGTACAATACCAACATAACGGTGATAGTCAAACAACTTTAAAGCGCGATCGAGGAAAACCCGCTTTACACTAACATCACAAGATACTAACACGTAGCATCCTAACATGTTTACTTCTCAAATCAACAAGAAAGTATTACAAGGCTATCACAAACCAATACAATCAAGTTATTCACACAAGGTGCTTTTACTAACAAGTTGGTATCTAACCCCAAAGTACTTCACACATTAAATCTTTAAAAGATCTGTTTCTTTCATAAGTCACACAATACGTAGTATAAAATAGAGTATTGTCGCTTTTAAGAAAACCAAAACTCTTACCTTTGTAAAATCAAGTAACAACATTATTTTCCAAGCGTCGAGTTGCCTAATTTCAAATGTTCACGTTTCTTATTTTAGAAAGGTTTAAGTAGTTCATAGCCTTATTCATTTAAGAATATAATTCTCTTTTAAATAATCGAGAAACATAAGTCTTATGTGAGTAGGATATTCTTGTTTATAACAATCTTATTACAATGACCGTGATCTAGGAAATATCATTTTGTCTCATCTTAGCTTCATGCGGATGGAAGTTTCTCTTGGTTTTAATAATACTTAATTATTCAAAACATTTCCTTTTAATGTAATGCGGTGGTTTGTCGATACATCACGATTTCCAAAATCGATAACACATTCTTAAGCGTTATACCTAACTTCCCATAAAGCTAGTATAACTCTTAAGTTTTCAAAAGAAACAGTATCACTCTTCTTTCAAAGCGATTTAGAAATCTTTTGAAATACTTCAAGTTCTTTATTATCACACATCAAGCCGCTTATAAACAAATCATTTACCTTTTAAAAACCACAAGTATTTTAGGACCTCATAAAGTCGTTATAACCAACTTCCCATAAAGCGTTATAACACTTTATGTTTCAAACCAATCAAATACATTTAACACGTATGCGTCTGCCGTACTACATAGTTCACACATATCATGCTAGAAGAGATAGGAGAGGTTCACATACCTCGCGACAGTATCGACTAATAGCAAAACGCTCAAGTACTTCCAGTACCGGCTACTCGCCAAGCCAAGTAGAGCGCCACACGTAGTACTTGACCTATAAGGCCACAGTGACATTAACATTTAGACCTCATCGCAGAACATTCTCTACGAAAATTCGGCACCTCCACATGGCGTAAATCTCTCGCTTTATCGGTAGGCTACGAAGCCAACCAGGGGTTACACATCTAACGACGGGTACAATTCTACTCCACAAAAGCTACACAAGCCTCATGTCTGATCCTATGTAAAAAGCAGTTGATTCGATTCTTGAGCTTAAGTCCAAAGACATTGCCACAAGCTATGTTCAGTTATATACATAGTATACTTCAACTATATATTCCTACAACATGTAATATCCAATTACAATAGGGGGACAAGATAATTACCTCGATAAGCCCATAATTATCCGAGTTTAATGTCGCTCCTGAGCAAGGTTTAGCTCGACTCGCGCTCCAACCCGCTCCAAACCACCCTTAGAAGTTCTAACCAACTTCTACATAACACTCCAACTAACTATGGAGATTTTCCCTAGGGTTTCGGTTTTGTGACTGACGGAAAGTATAATAGTATTTCCGGGCTTTTCGTATAGGTATAACCTTAGAATACTACAAGGTATACGGCTAAGGTAATTTGGGCATTACAACAATACTTTTGAGAGTATTTCTACACCTGAGGGGGTATTATACGAAAGCACCTAGGCTAGCTGGGGGGTACACTCTCGGCTAGCACCCCTAGCGGGGGGGGTGCTCTCGGCCACAAGGGGGAGGGACGAGAACCATAAGGAAGGGAGGGGGAGGATTCTAACACTTAGGAAATATTTAGGATGAAGAAGTTCATCAAAGGAGAGGGTATTTATAGCCTGAGCCAAGGCCAACCAATGGCGAAGATCTAGCCAAGTGTATAGCAAGTGTAAGGCCAAGATTCACCCAAGTGCCCCACAGACCCTACTCCAAAACCCTCACAAATATCTACACAAAAATATCTACCACTTGACACCCCAAAGTCGTCCAGTCACGCACCTTGCCCCGCTGATGAGAGGGTGCCAAGTCACGCCCTCTCGTTGGTCCAAAATGTTCCGTCTCTCGGAAAAATCCGCAAAATAAGAAAAGACATAGCGGAATTTTCCTGCAAGTTATGCAAAGCGTTTAAAAACGACTCTGCAAGGGTGTTGTGCACAAATGTCATTCGGCCCGAGCCACTGGCGGGGTGACACGTGTCACCCTCCTATTGGCCCAAAATAAAACATCTTCGAAAATATCCACAATGGCCAAAATCTCAAAACAAAGTGGGCCCAAAGCAGTAAATTTCTCCGTGGGCCCACGTGACCATTTCCAAAATAAAATTCCATAATTCTCTAATATTCCGGAAGTCAGAATACCAAATCGGGAATCCAATTCCGTTAACGAACCTTTTTCCTTCACAAAACCGGAAACTTTTAGTGGAAAAATCACCTCTTTCTTCCTTTCCAATCTTTCGCAGTATTCTCAAATGCGTGCGTCGCATACATACCACGGAACTACGGGTATAACGATCAAACTCAGTTGTACTCTGATAGTCCTCCCATTCTGTCTCAATGTCAAGAATCTATCCACGCGGGCTCTTCTCATATCAGGAGGCAAAAAGTGATCCAGGAAGGCCTCTGTGAACTCATCCCAAACAGCTGGAAGAGCACCCTCACCTCTAGAATGCTCTCATGACTCAAACCTGTTCAACGCAATATCACGTAACCGGTAAGAGGCTAGCACAACTGACTCTGTCTCAGGGCCCTAGCACTGCATAGTCATCGAATAAACTCTGAGGATCCTCGCCATTTCTCGAACCATAGAACTCGGGTGGATGACCCGTAAAATCTCGAATTAAACCGGCTAGGGTTAGCTACCGCTCCCGCTTGCCACGCCGCCACTATGCTAGTCAATAACCTGATCTGCTCTCCATAATCTCTATACTGCGCCGCAGAGCGGAGGCTCGGTGTCGGAACCTCTGAGCTACGGCGCCTTCGGCTCTCTCTTCAGGCGTGGTGAACTCGTCGATCCGCCCACAACCTCAGGCATAGTCTGGGCCTGAGTCCTAGTAACCCTCTGTGTACCGCTAGCGCCTCTGCTGCTTTGCCCTACAGGCCTTTGGTCTCGCCGTGAGGCATAATCGATACATAAGAATAGGTCGAGAGGATTCAACCTAATAAGGCGACTCTCTCTTGCGATCTCGTAGATAGAAGAATGAAACCAATCCTAAATGTCCTGCAACCTCACGATTATAGATGTGGTGCACACACACGATAATCAAGACTTACTGACACGGTCTGTAGACACTTTCGAGTACTAACCGATCGATACCACTTTTGTCACGACCCGACCTCGGGCCACATCGTGCCCTACACAGGCACCGGCAGTATCGTCGAGAATAGAAGCGGAACATACACAACACATATACATACTTAGACAATAAATGTCACGACCCAACCTCGGGCCCGCGACTGGTGTCTTACCCCGGGAACCCTAGTGATAAAACATCAGAGAAAATCAGCGGAAATAAAAACTTATAGACATGAAACAATATGAAATAAGAAACAGGCTAACCAAAACGGTCACCTTTCTGCATATATATAAAACCCGAACAGTTATCCTTTACAAGCCCAACTCACAACAGTACTACAGACCTCTAAGAGTTTTTATAACAACTACGACGGGACAGGGCCCCGCCATACCCCTGAATGTACAAGAACCTACAATCTCAGGGAATCATACCAAAAGATAAGCCTCCGGAGAAACGGAGCTTCCCTAGCTCTGAATCGTGATCCTAGAGCGAGGATCAACAACCGGTGTATCCTACTGCGGCGTGACGCGGCCCGGAGAGTCGATCTGATAGGTACCAAGTATGTGAAACTGAAAATACTGTAATGAAATCATAATAGTCTATATAAAACAGGAGACATGTATGATAACCAACTACAGTACACAATATACAAGTAGTTATGCAAAGTCAGGGACTCACGCCCTCAAAGTCATCACTCATGCCCGTGGAACTCTTTCCTCATCGCGATCGTAAGTGTAATCTAAAATCATGTGGCGCCGTGGCATCTTACCTCACCGGCGTACATATACAATATATATATATCTCCCGCGTGGAATCCTCCATCATCGCGGTAGTGGGTGTAACATATAACCGTGTGGCGCGTGGCATCTACCTCTGTTGTCGGCGTACACATATACAATACATATATATATATATATATATATATATCTCATGCCTGTGGCATCCCTCATATCGGGTACATGACTTCATGGAGAGCTAATCCATGTGGTAATAATCGTATATAACATGCCCGTGGCATCCCTCATCTCGGGTACATGTCTTCATGGGGAGCTAGCCCATGGAGTAATAATCGTATATAACATGCCTGTGGCATCCCTCATCTCGGGTACATGTCTTCATGGGGAGCTAGCCCATGGAGTAATAATCGTATATAACATGCATGTGGCATCCCTCATCTCGGGTACATGTCTTCATGGGGAGCTAGCCCATGGAGTAATAATCGTATAAAACCATGGTCGCATGCCCCAGAATCCCACATCGCAAGCATGTCCAAGGATTAACCACAATGGAAGCATACCCGTGGAAACCTCCGTCACTGTCGGTACGTCCAAGTAAATTCACAACAAGACAGCCGGCCCTCCAACTGAGAGACGTGGTAGCATAGAAATAAAACACTTGCACAACAAAGGCTATTACACTAGCATAGGCATTTTCAACATACTTTTAGACTTTTATTAACATGTAAACTGATTCACCAATTTTATCAACTCCAAGTACTTTCATTTTATGCCAACAAATTCGGGTTTTAACCCCAAAGTACTACATACTTTCCTTCTTTTAAAAAGACCTCTTTTTTACGTAAAAGCCACATGATACTAATACTCGTAGTATCAAAACAGAGTAACTATCATTTTAAGTAAACCAAAACAACTTCCGTACCTTCCTTTTTAAATAAACCAAGACAAAACCATGCCTTCCTTTAAAACCAAATCAAGACAATACCATGCATTCCTTTTAAACAAAAACACTTCTCCTTTTTAAAGTCAAGTAGCAATATACTTTTCAAAATAGTTTAGGCTCCCTAACTTCAAATTCTCAAGTCTCTTCTCTTTTAGAAATCAAGTTTCTTACTTTGGAAATTCAAGAAATCAATACTTGTTTATAATGATCTTATTAAAGCAGCCATGATCTAGAAAATGTAATACAATTTTGTCTTATCTTAGCTTCTATGCAGATGGAGAATTCTACTCATTTTAATTTAATTGATTGTCGATACATTTTCTTTTATTAACGCTGCAATGGCTTGTTCGATACTTATTCTCATTTCCGAAATCAAGATAAATTTATTCTTTTAAAGACCAAGTACCCATTACTCACGAATGAGGTTCCATAACTTTTTAACACAATTCAAATCCTTAACATTTCATATCAAGTCACTTAACTCTAGAATCAAGTCAAGGACACAAAAAAGGAAATCCAACTCCTTTAACACACGTGCGTCTACCGCACTATATATTTCACAAATAATCATGCTCAAGAGAATAGGAAGAATATCCACCTATAATAACCACAATACATCTATCAACTTCTAGTTCCCTTCGTAGAATATTTCTAAGTATAAGGTTTCTTATTCTACGGAAAATTCGGCAGCACTTCCCCTGTATCTACGTACTTCCCCACCTTTTTCAAGGCCTGAAATCAATAGCCAACTTGCCACATTTAAGGCGCAACAATCCAACAAGTCAAAGGGGATTACACGCCTACCTGGACGTGTAAAATTCTGCCCCACAATATACAAAACAGTCCATTTCTTTTCAATCTCCCTTCCACATATTATACATTCAAATATAAACTACTACAACATGTAATCTCTAATTACAATAGAAGGACAAAGATCATTACCTCGATAAGCCCAAAATTATCCAAGATTTATAAGTCAATCCTTAGCAACATTTAGCTCCAAATCCTTACGTTCCAACCCACTCCAAGCAACCCTTAGAAGTTCCTAACCAACTTCTCTTCAAGATCTAACTTTAAAAAGTGAAGAACACCTTAGGTTCCAAACCTACAAGTTTCGGCCAAGGGGGGTGTGTATAGGCTAGGGGTGTGAAATATTTTCTAACACTTGGTTCACAATCTTCCTAACACCTTGAGGAAGAACACTTAAAAGTTTAAGGATTTTTGGACAACTTTTGCTCAAGAAATCAGCCCATGGTCGAGAGCTACTAGGGAGAGGGAGGGAGTATTTGCCTTGGAAATCTCAAGTGTGGGATGAAGTCTTGCAATCCAAAGGGGGGTATTTATAGGACAACCAATGGCTAGGATGCAAGCAAGTGTGTGGTGAGATTGGGGAACAAGTGTGTGCCCACAAGCCACTAGTTCAAGCAAGACAAACTTGAGACAAGTGGCTAGCCACATGTCTCACAAAATCAGCCACTTGGCACTCAATTTCGGCCATGTGCCACCTAAGGGGGTGACACGTGTCGCCCTCCTATTCGTCCAAAATATTTCATCTCTCGAAAATATCCATAATGGCCAAAATCTCGAAAACAATGTGGGCCCCACAAAACCGTAAATTTTCCCCTGTGGGCCCCACGTGACCAAATCTGGAAATAATATTCCATAATTCTAATATATTCCCATTTACGAACCTTTTTCCTTTACAAAATCCGGAAAATTTTCCGTCGGAAAATCAAAGCTTTCTTCCCTTCCAATCTTAATGTCGTATTCTCGTACGCACGTCCTCACATACATACCCTGGAACTACGGGGTGTAACAATAAACATCACAGGCTAGCCGATAAGTCCACCTTCCATAAAATATACATAAACCAAAAGTAAAACAGTACATCTCTGTTCTTAAAACCCAATCCACAAATGTGACTACAGACATCTAAGAATAACAACTGTGGCGGGACAGGGCCCCGCCATACCCCTGAATGTACATAAAGCTACAACATCAGGGAAAACCGTACCAAAAGACAAGCCTCCGGAGAAATGGAGCTTCTGACACCTGATCAGTGATCCTAAGAATGAGGATCCACCACCGCTACCCTACTGCGGCGTACGCAGCGGCCGAGAAAGGGGTCGAGACACAATATGTACCAAGTATGTAAAACTGGAAAATACTGCAATTTACATCATAAGTCTAAAATAAAGCTGGAGACATGTATGATAATCAAATTACAGTACACTGTGCCTTACTAACAATGAGAGTAAACAAGTGTATACTTTACTGCATAAAAATAGGAGGCTCATGATCAAAGTAGGGTCACCCGCCCATAGTATCATTAAGCGATCCTACTCCTAGGACTATTTCACCCGCACAGTCTGTATGGACCCGCATGAGGTAACTTTCTCGCATAGACTGTATCCGCCCGCATAGGTCGTGTGGACCCGCATGAGGTAACTTCCTCGCATAGGACTGGTCCGCCCCGCATAGGACTATTTCACCCGCATAAGCCCTACGGACTCGCATGAGGTATTTCTCGCATCATGGGTAGCAAATCCACGGAATATGCAAATGCCACAAACCCGGGGAATGACCCCGTAATGAACAATATATATCCCTAGAAAAACCGGCTATCATACATAACATAAGCACTACCGGCTTATCATACATAACACAAGCACTACCGGCTTATCATACATAACGCAAGCAAGTTAAGAAATCTCCTAACTTCTTATTAGCTTTGTTCATAAACACTCTCAGTTTAGTTTACTTAAGGCACTAGCATGTCATTATAAAAATCCGGGAATTTAACCCAAAGTACTACGCACTTCTACTCTTTTTTAAAATGACTTTTTTTCATATAAAACTTCCAAGATACTAATAATCGTAGTATCAAGTCATATCTACTTTTCAAGGCAAGTCACAATACTTTTTAGAACTACATTTATAGGCTTCTAAATCAAGTGACTTCTTTCTTTTAAAACCTTAAGCAATTGATGCCTTCAAATCAATTTGTCTTTCATTAATTCAAGTCATTTATCAATACTTACATTACTTAGGGTAAACCACTCTTTTTAACTTTCCATAAAGCTATTATAACCAACATCTCATAAAGCCGTTATACTAGCTTTATACCTTAGATACTTACATTCTTCTTTATAACCAAGGGACTTAAACTTTTAAAATGAAACAAGTATCATATACTTTTAAAGTACTTCAAGTCCCTTAACTTTTAGAGACTAAGATATCCTTAATATTTTTAAACAAGTGAGTTAATTCCCTAACTCAACCAACTTGGACATTAATAAGATAAGCCAAGGATATCAAATGGACTAGATTCGTCAAAATCTCGTACGTCTACCGTACTATATATTTACAACTATTCATGCTCAAGAGATAGGAAAGTTCCACATACCTCTTCGGTTCAATCCACCGCCAAGTCCATTACGTCGTACGTAGTATGTCAACCTATAATGACCATAATACGTTTATTAACTTCTAACTTCAAACGTAGAATATTCTAAGTGTAAAGTCACTAAATTCTACGGAAAATCGGACAACACTTCCTTTGTTTTTACATACTTTTCCACCTTTTTCAAGGCCCGAATTCAATAACCAAACACGCCACATTTAAGGCTCAACAATGTAATTAACAATAGGGGATTACACGCCTACAAGACGTATAAAATTCCGCCCCACAATTGATATCAAACTAGTCCAACATACAATATCATTTTCGGCAATTTGAGGGACAACAATACAAGGTCTTTTCCAATTCCTTTTCAATCCAAGTTGTTTAGTGTAACATGTTATAAAGCCGCAATCGATTATAACAACTATAATATTCAAGTAGATAACATGCGACGATTCTAATTAACGACCAAATCGTATTTCAATTTCAAATGGCTAGCCATGTCAATTCGGATTCTAGGCTTCCACTATCCATACCATTTCTCAATCTACTATACATATACTTCATGCTAGTTAAAAAGTAAGGCTACAACAATATGTAATCTTATAACACTTAAGAGAACAAGATTGTTACCTTAACGAGCCTAATCCAACTTCAAGATCTGAAGTCGCTCCCTAGCAACTTAGCTCCTCTCCTAGACACTCCAATCCGTCACTTGAAGCCCTTAGAAGATCATAAACAACTTTCCTGCAATATCCAATCCAAAACTAGGAAAGTGACTAGGTTTTCACCTTGCGACTAATACGAAAACGTTATTTTTCCGGGATCTTTCTATTGAGATACCCTTAAAATACCCTTAGGAACCTTGGTTTAAAGTGTGGAGATTATTGGACAACAAACGAAATTTTTTTCTTCTCTTGGAACCCTAAACCCGAGAGCAACATAAGAGGTCTTCAAAGTTTCTTGAAAGTTTCCTAAGTGTAGAAGCTTGTCTTGCTACTAGTATACATATATAACACTATGGAGGGTCAAGATTACTACATATGGATGGCTTGGATCCAATTCATTTAAAAGATCTAGCCAAGTGGCTCTTGACTAAGTCAACAATATCAAGCTCTAAGACTTAGCAAGACTTGGTCATCTTAAATTATGGTCAAATGACCATTTTAGCCATGTCCATTTCGTCCAAGACCACTAAGGGGGGGGGGTGACACGTGTCTCCCTCCCATTCATCGCAATATTTCATTTTCCGACAATTCCATAATTCCGATAAATTTTTACTAGTCTCAAATCTTAACATTTTTGAGTTCTTAAGAACGTTCTTATAAACATGCCATGGAATTACTTGGTGTAACAACCTCGTTGAAGACTAACCAACACGACAAGTAGAATACGCCCCAATGTACTTCAACCTTGTCGGCTATTCCACATGCCAAGTAGAATATGCCACACATAGTACTTCAACCTAAAATGACAATAGCACTTCTATCAACTTCAAGCTTTCAAGTGTAAGACTTATACCAAATAATGGCTCTCTTATTCTACGGGAATTTGGGCAGCACTTCCTTTGTTTCTACGTACTTTTCCTCCTTTTCCAAGACCCAAATTCAACAACAACCAAGCCTCAATTAAGGGCACAACCAACAGTTAACCAAAGGGGATCACACGCATACCTTACGTGCAAAATTCAGCCCCTTAACTTAAATAAACAGTTCACAACCAAAGCAACAACCAAAGGGGATTACACTCCAACTTGACGTGTAAAATTCTGCCCCACAACGGTATAAAAGCAGTCTATAAAACAGTCCATAAATAACCAACATTAAGGGTACAATGTGAACCCTTAACTTAAATAAACAGTTCACAACCAAAGCAACAACCAAAGGGGATTACACTCCAACTTGACGTGTAAAATTCTGCCCCACAACGGTATAAAAGCAGTCTATAAAACAGTCCATAAATAACCAACATTAAGGGTACAATGTGAAGCCTTTTTCACCCTTATTCCTTAGGACTTTCATTAGTCATTTTGTCACGCCCCAAACCCCAGGCCCGCGACTGGTGCCCTACCTGGGCACCCTTCTATTCATACAACATAATAAACTGCGAAAGATAAATAACACTCATTTTTTTTCTTTAAACACAGGCAAAACCGATAAGGCTGCCATAATAAAAATCACCCGAAAGGGTCTACACTGTTCAACAATGTAAATACAACTCTAGCCAGTCCAGCCCACATATGAATACAGACCTCTAAGATTTTGGACAAATACTATGATGGGACAAGGCCCCGCCGTACCTCTGAATATACTTAGCCATAATGACCAAGCTCCGGAACATTGGAGCTATCCAAAATGCTGAACAAGGATCCTAAGCTCACGGATCCACAACTGGGTACCTAGACCTGCGGACATGAACGCAGCCCCCCGAAGGAGGTCAGTACAACAAGGTACCAAGTATGTGAAACTGAAAGTACTGTAATGAAATCATAAAGTCTAAAAATAAAGCTGGAGACATGTATGATAACTCAATTAACAGTACATTGTGCCTTACTAACAATGAGAGTAAACGAGAGTATACATTACTGCATAAAAATAGGAGGCTCATGATCAAAGTAGGGCCACCCGCCCGTAGTATCATTAAGAAATCCTACTCCTGGGACTATTTCACCCGCAAAGGCCGTATGGACCCGCATGAGGTAACTTCCTCGCATAGACTGTATCCGCCCGCATAGGTCGTGTGGACCCGCATGAGGTAATCTCCTCGCATAGGACTGGTCCGCCCCGCATAGGACTATTTCACCCGCATAAGCCCTACGGACTCGCATGAGGTATTCCTCGCATCATGGGTAGCAAATCCACGGAATATGCAAATGCCACAAACCCGGGGAATGACCCCGTAAGAATAACATAACCTAGCACAACCGGCTATCATACATAACATAAGCACTACCGGCTTACCATACATAACATAAGTACCACCGGCTTATCATACGTAACATAAGCACCACCGGCTTATCATACATAACATAAGCAAGTTAAAAAATCCCCCTAACTTCTTATTAGCCTTATTCATATACACTCTCATTTTAGTTTACTTAAGGCACTAACATGTCATTATAAAATCCGGGAATTTAACCCAAAGTACTACGTACTTCTACTCTTTTAAAAATGACTTTTTTTCATATAAAACTTTCAAGATACTAATAACCGTAGTATCAAGTCATATCTACTTTTCAAAACAAGTCACAATACTTTTTAGAACTACATTTAAAGACTTCTAAATCAAGTGACTTTTTACTTTAAAACCTTAAGCAATTGATGCCTTCAAATCAATTTGCCTTTCTTCATTTCAAGTCATTTATCTTTATTTACATCACTAGAGTAAATCATTCTTTTAACTTTCCATAAAGTTATTATAACCAACTTCCCATAAAGCCGGTATACTAACTTTATGCTTTAGACACTTCCATTCTTTTTATAACCAAGAGACTTTTACTTTTAAAAATACTTCAAGTCTCTTAACTTTAGTAATCAAGTTTCTTAACTTTAGAATAGCTCAAGGAATCTATACTTTCCAAATCAAGTATTCTATACATTTTCAAGTCAAGGAATCTTTGTCTACCTTATTAGAATAAACCGGTCTTTATGCATTTGAAACCAAGGCATTTCTATCATTTAAAAACAAGTGAGTTAATCCTCTAACTCAACCAACTTGGAAAAACAAGTCAAGGATATCAAATGAACTAAATCCATTCAAATCTCGTACGTATACCGTACTATACGTTTACAACTACTCATACTCAAGAGATAAGAAAGTTTCACATACCTCTTCGGTTCAATCCACTTGCTAAGTCCAATATTCCATACATAGTATGTCAACCTATAATGACCATAATACGTCTATTAACTTCTAACTTCAAACGTAGAATATTCTAAGTGCACAGTCACTAAATTCTACGGAAAATTGGACAGCACTTCCTTTGTTTCTACATACTTTTCCATCTTTTTCAAGGCCCGAATTCAATAACCAAACACGCCACATTTAAGGCTCAACAATGTAATTAACAATAGGGGATTACACGCCTAACAAGACGTGTAAAATTCTGCCCCACAATTGATATCAAACTAGTCTAAAAGACAATGTCATTCTCGGCCAAAGGTGTAACAACATATCAACCTTTCCAATTCCTTTTCAATTCAAGTTGTTTAGTATAACATGTTATAAAGCCGCAATCGATTATAACAACTATAATCTTCAAGTAGATAACATGCGACGATTTTAATTATCGACCAAATTGTATTTCAATTTCAAATGGCTAATAATGTCATTTCGGATTTAGGCTTCCCATATCCATAACACTTATCAATCTTTAATACAAATACTTCATGCTAGTTAAAATGTAAGGCTACCACAATATGTGATCTTATAACACTTAAGAGAACAAGATTGTTACCTTAACGAGCCTTAATCAAACTTCAAGATCCGAAGTTGCTCCCTAGAAACTTAGAGCCTCTCCTTGACACTCCAATCCGCCACTTGAAGCCCTTAGAAGATCACAAACAACTTTCCTTCAATTTCCAAACCAAACCTAGGAAAGTGACTTAGGTTTTCACCTTGCGACTAATACAAAAACGATAATTTTCCGGGATATTTCTATTGAGATACCCTTACAATACCCTTAGGCCTTGGTTTAAAGTGTGGAGATTATTGAACAACAATTGAAAATTTTCTCCTTGAACCCTAGCAATTGCCGAGAGCAACATAGTGAAGAACCAACTTTCATGAAAATTTTACTAAGTATGGAAGCCTTGTCTTGCTACTAGTATACTTAAATAACACAGTGGAGGGTCAAGATTATCACATATGGGTGGCTTGGATGCATTCTATCAAAAGATCAAGTCAAGTGGCCCTTGGACTTAGCCAACATTATCAAGCTCTTAGCCTTAGCAAGACTTGCTCATCTTTATATTGGTAAAATGACCATAAAGCCCATGTCCATTTCGTCCAAGACCATCTAAGGGGGGTGACACGTGTCTCCCTCCCATTCGTCATAATATTTCGTTTTCCGACAATTCCATAATTCCGATAAATTTTTACTAGTCTCAGATCTTAATATTTTTTAGTTCCTACGTACGTTCTTATAAACATGTCCTGAAACTACGGGGTGTAACATTCTTCCCCCCTTAGAAACATTCGTCCCCAAATGTTCTTTCGAATTCAATCTTATAAATGAAGACATAGTCTCCTTTTACAACCCCTAAATACCAATAATGCCACACGTGGCCACATAACAATACTTATACTAAAACGTCAACCTGAACTCCAAGTGTCGACGTCGGTTATCTGCATAAAGCTTCTATCGACTCTGAGCTTGCTAATAATCTTTCCTGGATAGGCTTCGCCTTACCCACAACCCGCTTAATCAAGTCTGGGCCGACTAACTGAACCTTGCCTACGTCGAACCAACCAACCGGCGATCTACTTTCCGCCCATACAAAACCTCATATGGCGTCATCTGAATGCAAGAATGGTAGTTGTTGTTATAAGCAAACCCAACAAGAGGGAAGTGATCCTCCCAGCTACCCCTGAAAACAAAAACACAGCCGGCGATATCCTCGAGTGCACGGGTAGTATCTTTCTGCTGTCCGATGCGAGGGTGTAATGCAACACCGAGACTCACTGTGTCCCTAACCCTTCGAAAACCTCCGAAGTTATCCAGAATCGAGCTCATCATGCGACATCATAAACGTAGGAACCCGTGCGATCACAATCTCCCTGCTATATAAGCTAGCATAATCTTCAGCCGAGTAAGTGGTCCTAACCGGAAGAACACGGGCTGGTTTCGTCAGCCTGTTTACTATGACTCTCATGGAGTCGCACTTCCTCTGAGTATGATGCTACCCTGTAACAAAATCATTATTAATTACCTCCCATATCTAAGTCGGGATCTCAATTGCCTGTAATAGCCTACTTGGCTTCTGGTGCTCAACCATGACCTGCTACTAATTTGGATACTACGCAACAAACTCTGTTACGTCCCTCTTCAGGTCATCTTACCCATAACTACATCCAAGTCATGATACATCTTAGTCAAACCCCGGATGAATAGAGTAACGAGCACTGTGTGCCTCCCTCAGAATCTACTGACGAAGTCCTGCAACATCGGGAGCACACATTCTGCCCTCGAATCTTAGCACCCCATCAGGCGCTACCTCAAATAAACTCCCTGTTACACCCCGTAAGTCCAGTACATGTAAAATATAATGTACGTAAGGAATCAAGACTTGGAAATTGGTACGAAAGGAAGAATTGTTTTTCCGACGGAAAATCTTCCGGACGTCGGAAAGGAAAAATGTTCGTTGTTGAGAATTGGATTCTCAAAATGCATTATTTGAAGAGTATGGAACTTATTAACATTATGGAAAATTATTTTTACGGATTTGGTCACGTGGGGCCCACCCGAGGAATTTTACATTTTTGTGGGGTCCACGAGGGTTACAGAATTTTATGGACGAATGAGAGGGCGACACGTGGCACCCCCACACTTGGTCTTGGTCGAAATTTTGTAAGGGTAAAATGGTCATTGACCATGGTAGAAGATAAGTCTTCAAAGCTTGATATTGTTGACCAAGTCAACTTGCCACTTGTGCTTAATCCTAGTGAAACTCATCCTAGCCACTCATGTGTTGTAATCTAAGCCATCCAATGTGTTATATAAGCATACTACTAGTGCAATACTAGCTCTTCAACACTTAGAAAAATTAGACAACTCTTGTGCACACTAGCATGCTCTCGGGTTTGGTCCTTTTGCCCACACAAAATTTTGTAGTTTTGATCCATTGTTCACAAGACTTAAACCCAATGTCCCTAAGGGTATTGTAAGGATATCTCAATAGAAAGATTGCGGAAAAACGACGTTTTCACGTTAGTCGCAAGGTGAAAACCTAAGTAGTTTTCCTAGTTTTGGATTGGAAATGGAAGAGAAGTTGGTTGTGAACTTCTAAGGGCTTAAAATAGCGGATTGGAGCGTAAAGGAAAGGAGCTAAGAATTTGCTAAGGAGAGACTTTGAATCTTGGAATTTTAAGGGCTTATAAAGGTATAAATTTTGTCGTTTTAGCAATTAATGTTTACTTATTGTTGTAGCTATGGATATTAGCAAGCATGAGGTATTTAATGTAAGGTTTGATAAGTTTATTGGCTATTGGAACCCTAATCCGAAAACTAGCATGTTTAGACTTAAGATTACAATTCAAGTCGATTATTAGTTTAAGTCGTCGCATGTTGTATAAAGAAGGAAATTGTAGTTGATGAAGTTGTTTTTGACTATATAACATGTTAGCCCTTAGAACTTGGAATTGGAAAAGGATTGGAAAAGACTTTGAATTGTTGGTTATGTGTTGGCCGAGAATGGCTTGAATATGGAACTACTTCGTATTAATTGTGGGGCGGAATTTTACACGTATTGTAAGACGTGTAATCCCCTTTGATTGGTTGTTGTTTTGAGCCTTAAATGTGGTGTGTTGGTTATTGTATTCGGCCTTGAAAAAGGTGGCAAAGTAAGTAGAAACAAAGGAGGTGCTGCCCGATTTTCCGTAGAATAAGAGACCGTTTACTTAGTATTATTCTACGTTAGAGACTAGAAATTGATAGTTATGTTGTGACCATTATATGTTGACAATTCTACGTACGGCGTATTCGGCTTAGCTTGTGGATTTAGCCGAAAAGGTATGTGAACTATCTCCTCTTCTAGCATGATTCCTTAAGATAAAGGAAGTATTTCCTACTCCTTAAATGATCCATTCCTTGGTTGTATTTGGATTGCCTAAAATAGAATTTGTTCTATGTACTTCCTTGATTGTACTTTGATGTTTAAATTGTAAGTTGTATAATCCATTGCCTTAGGGAAGTTTGGATTCTTAAGAGTGGAAGTATTTTACTTAAAGTACATAGAGTCTTGAAAAGGAAGTGGTTTCCAAACCTTTTGGCTAGTGCCTTAGTTCCAAAACCTAAAGGTCATTATAATGACTTTAGGGGAGTCAAAGGAGTGATTTACTTAATTGTTTTAAAAGAGGAGAAATGACATGATTTAAGAGAAGTAACTTGTTTTAATGGTGTGAGTTACTTGAGGTTTAAAAGTAGAAGAAACTTGTTTTCTATAAATTAAGAGACTCGAAGTATTTTGAAAGATTAAGGAACTTGATTTGAAAGTTTGTGATACTTGGTTTTAAGTATAAGTCTCCTGGTTATAAAAAGAATGAAATTGTCTAAAAACCATAAAGGGTTATAACGGCTTTATGGGAAGTTGGTTATAACGGTTTTATGGAAGGTTTAGAAAGTTGTCTATTTTGATTAATGGGCATAAGTTGCCTAGATTGTGAAAATTTGAAGTTACTTGGTTTCAAGCTTTGAAATGAGTTTCTAAAAGTGTAGTAACTTACTTTGAAAAAATAGACACACCTTGATACTACGGGTGTTAGTATCTTGGGGTTTTACATAGAAAGGAGTCTGTTGAAAAGAATGTATGTACGTAGTACTTTGGCTTGTTTAATTGAGAATTATTCTATGTGTGCCTTGATAAGTACTTTGGCTTATTTAATTGAGAATTGCCTATGTGTGCTGGTAATAGCCGGTTGTGTGCTAGTGGTATATCAATAATTTCGGGGTCATTCCCCGGGTTTGTGGCATTTGCATATTCCGTGGATTTGCTACCCACGATGCGAGGAATACCTCATGCGAGTCCGCAAGGGCTTATGCGGGTGAAATAGTCCCATGCGGGCGGATCTGACCTATCGAGGAATACCTCATGCGAGTCCGTAAAGGCTTATGCGGGTGAAATAGTCCCATGCGAGGAATACCTCATGCGGGTCCACGCGACCTATGCGGGTGAAATAGTCCCAGGAGTAGGATTGCTTAATGATACTGCGGGCGGGTGGTCCTGCTTTGATCGTGAGCTTCCTAGTTTATATTGTAAGTATACTAATATTTGCTCTCATTGTTAGTAAGGCACAGTGTACTGTAATTTGATTATCATACATGTCTCCGGCTTTGTTTTAAACTTATGATGTAATTGTAGTATTTTCAGTTTCACATACTTGGTACATTCTTCGTACTGACCTCCTTCGGGAGGCTGCGTTCATGCCGCAGGTTTAGGTACGCAGTTTGGTAATCGGCAGGTGTAGGACCCTGCTCAGAGTTTTTGGATAGTTCCATCTGTTCAGGAGTTTATCTTTTGGTATAGATCCTTCAAGATGTGCTTTTGTACGATTATGGTGCACGGGGCTTTGTCCTGTCATAGTTCAGTATAACTCTTAGAGGTCTGTATTCATATGTGGGATTGGACTCATGTACCGTGTAGTGTCTTTTGTTTATGTATATTATGGCAGCCTTGTCGGCTTTGCCTTGCACGTATGTTGGTTTTGGAAAAAAAATGAGGTGTTATTTAAATTTCCGCAGTTTACTTAGTTGTTAAGGTAGAAGGGTGCCCAGGTAGGGCACCAGTCACGGGCCCGGGGTTCGGGGTGTGACACTCCCCTCCGCTCGAAGAGCCGTATCTCGATACCGTATCATAACTGGATCCTCATACTGTCGCATCTTTACCTCCTCAACGACGGAAGACTCGGAAACCTCTCAGATCTAAACTCCATTAACCTTGGAAACAAATAATCGAACCCCTCGGCTCGGTAGCTGATGAATCTCACAGACCACGTCCTGTCTATCGGGCCGCCCATCTGACAGACTACCCATAGATCCACGACTAAGAGCATCTTTAACCGGTTTGTCTTTCCCCGGGTGGTATAGGATATCAATATCACAATCCTTGAGTAACTCTAACCACCGTCTCTGTCGCAAATTCAGCTGCCTCTGTCTGAAGATATACCGGAGGCTCTTGTGGTCTGCACAAATATCCACATGAAGTCTATAAAAGTAATGCCTCCAAATCTTCAAGGCACGATTAACTGCCGCCGACTCTAAATAGTGAGTAGCGTAATTCCTTTCATGCTTCCCTAACCACCGGGAAACATAGGCTCTAACCTTATCGTGTTGCGTCAGCACACAACCTAGCCCAACACCCAAAGTGTTACAATAATAACCTAACCCTCTAGTCTCTCATGAGGGGTTAGAACTGTAGTCGTGGTCAACTTATCTTCCAATAACTGGAAGCCTTTCTCAGACTTGCGAAATATTCGGGCTTCCTTAATCTCAATTAGGGTTCCTGTTTCCCTTTCTCTGTTGCAACCAAACTTGGTCACTAACTTAGATTTGATTCCTTTGCTTGCCTCATGGCTAAGACTTCCTGCCAATCACAATTTAGGGGGGGGGGAGATTTCCTTGATCTTGTCATGTAGCAATCCTATTATTCTCTCCCAGCTCGTAGAGCTTATAGCCAGGTGTTCAACCTCACATCATGGTATTACATAATCCAATGACTTGTCAAGATTTCTTATCGTTCGAGTGTCTACTCGTCTTTCCTTTTATAAGTTATTTCAAGTTGTCCTGGGGTCCCTTACCCCCCGTATTTTCTAACAATCTTTCTGGTCAGTACAGATGTTACCACCTTTCCTCGAGGTGTTCTTACTGCCCATCATTTACTAATGGTCTTTACACTAGTCTGGGGTAATCATATCTCGTGCAACTTACATAACCATAGTTGCATTCTCTTTTATCATTCTGGTCATAACCCTTCCTCATGCTTCTTATTAGCAAAAGTATTTCTATCTTGATTCATAATCATACAATTTCATGCATGCGTACTACCTGCATTTATATCCTTACGACACTTCCTCGACCATTTCCTAACGTCATTCTCAATTACCCCAACACAATACTTTTCCCACGGTTATCTAAAACTGCAAACTATGGCATAACGATACTGAAGACCTTACCAGTCTCCTATCCTTCATCTAACAACATGGGTACACATAACCCCATAATACGTAAAACTATCCTTTTACGTGGGGGAGAGAACTTATCTCCCTTTCAAAATCTTAATCATCACGCGCCACCTTATAATCGTATAGATTTTTAAAACCTACCAACGATGTCTTCTATTTTCCGCAGGCAACACTCGTACTTATCTTATTCTTGCTTGCGCGCTTTCCTGAAATTATCCGGAAGGTCGTACAGGGAGGAGATGACGTGGGAAGCAGAGGAGGACATGAGGCAGAGGTATCCTCACTTATTCCCCACACCTCCAGGTAACTCACTTTCCTACTTGCTGGTTTTAATTTTCATATGTACTTAAGTGTTTTATTATGGCCATGTGTGGCATTTGCAAATTGTTTAAGTTGTGCGGAACTTTATCGTTATCTGTCTTGAGAAGGAACATTCGGGACGAATGTTTCTAAGGAGGGGAGAATGTTATACCCCGTACTTCCATAGTATGTATGCGAGGACGTACGTATATTTGTACAAACCCTAATTAGGTTATGGATGAAATTGTGAACTTTCAACGGAAAAGATTTCGAACCTTGTGAAGGAAATTCTACGTTTTTAATATTTTAACCGATTACGGATTTTTTCGAGAGATGAAATATTTTGGACCAATAGGAGGGCACATGTGTCACCCTTAGTTGACATGGGTTGGACGAAATGGGAGCCTAGTGGACAAGTCAACTGGTCAAGTCTTGCAAGATATTTTTGGGTTAGTGGGGGTAGGTATGTTTGGACGGTTTTGTGAGCCTAGTGGAGGGCCACATGGCTCATTGTTGTGGGGTACATATGTCCCAATGTTGTGGTGGACATATGTCCCAACATTGTGGTGGACACTTGGTGGAAGACTTCTCTTGAACAAGCTACCAAATCTACACCCTCCATTTGTTTTAATCTTGGCCCTTGGTGGTTCTATAAATACCCCCCTCTTGTGCAAGACTTCTTCATCCACAAAAACACTTTCCAAGTCTCCAAAATCCTTCCCCCTTAGTTTCTAAGTTCTCGTCCAACTCCTCCCCCCCTTGCCTAGTTGTCTCGTCCGAAGCAACACCCCCCCCCTTGGTAGAAAAGTATTCTCCAAGTATAGTTACTATTCCAAAATACCTTAGCCCAAATCCCTTATAGTATTAAGTAGAAGTTGTTTAGAAACTTCTAAGGGTTTCTTGGAGCTATCGGAGCGTGCAAATTAGGAGCTAAGCGTTGTTCGGGATCGACATTAATCTTGGATAATTTTGGGCTTATCGAGGTAAATATCTTGTCCTTATTGTAATTGGAGATTACATAATGTAGTAGTATAGAAATGAGTATAAGATAACTAGAAGGATGGTATAAAAGAGAGAATTGAATCCACTTACATGGGATTGTATTTCTGATGAGCTTGAGTAGTTTGTGGGTAGGAAGTCTTTGCCCAATTTTCCGTAGAATTAAGAACCTTACGCTTAGAATATTCTACGAGTAGTCTAGGCGTTGATAGACATATTTGACTATTATAGGTTGATACTCTGCGCGACATATTCGACTTGGAAGGTGGATTTCGTAGGAGGTATGTGATTCTTCCTATCCTCTTGAGCATGATATTTTTAAAATATATAAATAGTACGGTGAGCGTCGTGTGTTAAGCGAACTTGGTTTTACTCGATGTCTTTTGACTTGAGTTTTAAATAATAAGAATCTTGAAGTGTTTCAAAAGAGTTGTGAATCATTTTTGAAAGAAAAGTAATACTTGGTTTTAAAAGCTTAAGAGTTATACTAACTTTATGGGAAGTTAGGTATAACGACTTAAGAAAGATAAAAAGGCAGTTTACTTAATTGTTTATGAAAGTCTTGTATTGATTTGAAAAGTGTAGTAAGATGGTTTGATAAGTAAACATGTTATGATGCTACGCGTGTTAGTGTCTTGTGATGTTGTGTAAGGGGTTATTCTTGTTGTGCTTACGTTGTTAAGCGTTAAGCCCGTTATCTTATTATTATATCACATACCCGACTTGTTATACCGAGGACTTGCCACGCGATGCGGGTCTATACGGCTATCGCGATGCGTGTGACTATGCGGAGTGCGGGAGTTCGAGTTGATCATTAGGTGTATTATCCGTCGCGAGTAATGCCTCATGCGATGCGTGTGACTATGCGGTCTATGTGACTATGCGGTGCGGAGTCGAGGAGGATCTGCGCGGGTTAGCTACCCCGTCGAGGAATACCTCATGCGGGTGCATGTGTGACTATGCGGACTGCGGGAGTTCGAGTTAGGCTCGCATAATGATACTATGGGCGATTGGCCTTGCCCGATCATTAGCGGCCTAGAAAAGACCGATTATGTTATACCTATTTTGCTTTTGGTTATGTTGTGGCACTATGTGCGATTCATTGGTTGTTTACGTACATATTTGTAAAATTGGTTTTAAAATGGTATGATTTCATTTAAAGTACTTTCTGATTTCACATACTTGGTACCTATTGCGGACCTCCTTCGGGCTGCGTTAAATACGCGAGTAAAGGAAGCGGTGCGGATCCTCATCCTTAGGATCCTTACTGCAGTGTCGTGAGCTTCATTTCTCGGAGGCTCGACTTTTAGTGCGACTCTCGCAGTGTTGTAGATATTTTGTACATTCGGGGTATGGCGGGCCCTGTCCCGCCATAGTTGTTTACTTCCTTAAGTGCATAGTCATGTTGTAAAGTTGGGATGTAGCGCGGACTTGGTTTATATATATATGCCGAAAGGCAACTTTTTCTCAAATAAACTGTGTTATATTTTACATTTGTTTCATGTCTTGTTTTATTATTCCGCTGATTACTCTGATGTATGTCTACTTGGGTGCCCGGGTAAGGCACCAGTCACGGGCCCGGGATCGGGTCGTGACAAAAGGAGTCTTTTGAAAAGAATGTACGTGCGTAGTACTTTGGCTTGGTTAATTGAGAATTATTCTATGTGTGCCTTGATAAGTACTTTGGCTTGATTAATTGAGAATTGCCTATGTGTGCTGGTGATAGCCTTTGAGTGCAAGAATTATGTTTTATTACGTTGCCGCGACTCTCGGTTGGAGGTGTTTGTCTTGTTGTAAGTTACTTGGGCGTCAAGCGGTGATGTGGGATTCCACGGGTATGCTTCCGTTATTTGTAGTACTTGGGTTAAATTCCCAGATTTTTATAAAAGCCATGGTAGTGCTTATGTTTTGTTTGATGGTCAGTTGAGCTAGGGTAAGAGTATAAATGAGGGGTAAACCCCCAAGACATTATACCCACTTTACCATTCTCGGGTAAGAGTATAAATGAGGGTAAACCCCAAGACATTATACCACTGTTTTACCACCTTCTCGGGGTAAGAGTATAAATGAGGTAAACCCCAAGACATTATACCACCTTTACCACTTCTCGGGTAAGAGTATAAATGAGGTAAACCCAGACATTATACCCTCTTTACCACCTTCTCGGGGTAGAGTATAAATGAGGTAAACCCCAAGACATTATACCCCGCTACCACCATACTCCGGGGTAAGAGTATAAATGAGGGTAAACCCAGACATTATACCACTTTACCACCTTCTCGGGGTAAGAGTATAAATGAGGTAAACCCCCAAGACATTATACCTGCTTTACCACCTTCTCGGGGTAAGAGTATAAATGAGGTAAACCCCAGACATTATACCACTTTACCACCTTCTCCGGGGTAAGAGTATAAATGAGGGTAAACCCGAGGCGTTATACCACTGCTCGTTTTCTACTTGGCGTCTGATTTTAGGACACATGTGGGACTTGGTGTTCATGTATGCCTATTGGTGTTATATTATATCGTGGACTGCCGGCAGTGAGGAAGGATTCCACGGGCATGATTGATATTATGGGCGTGAGACCCATGGTTATATTTTAGAAATGACTTAAGGGCATGCGTCCCTGACTTGTTATGACTGCTTATGTGTTGTGTACTGTAGGTTGGCTATCATACATGTCTCCTGTTTTGTTTAGACTGTTATGATTTCATTCTGATATTTTTGACTCACATACTTGGTACATTCTTCGTCTTGACCTCGCCCGGAAGCTGCGTTCATCTGCATGAGTTTAGGTCTTGATTTGGTGATCACGCAGTGTAGGACCTGCTCGAGTTTTGGATAGCTCCTTACATTGAGTTTATCTTTTTGGTATAAGTTCTTTGATGAGCTTTTATGCGATTATGGGTGCAGCGGGGCCTTGTCCGTCATAGTTGATATAACTCTTAAGTGCAGTATTCATATGTGGGATTGGACTCATGTACAGTGTAGTGTCTTTTATTATGTATATTATATGGCAGCCTTGTTGGCTTTGCCCTTGTACGTATGTTGGTTTAAAAAAAAAAAAAGGGGGTGTTATTTAAATTCCGCAGTTTGCTCGTTGTTAAGGTAGAAGGGTGCCCAGGTAGGGCACGATCCAGCTTGAGGTTGGCGTGACAATCTTGCCGGTCCATTTAAGGACATGGTAAAGTCACATCAGTCTGCCCATAAAGGTACATTTCCCGGTCCATTTCTGGGACACGGTAAAGTCACATAAGTCTGTCCATAAAGGTATCTTGCCGGTCCATTTACGGGGCGATCCACATAAAGGCACACATAAACTATCACAAGCAACTATGTGTCATATAAAATCCTCTTCTTACTTATCGCTAAGTCGTTATAACAACTTCCCATAAAGCTATTATAACAACTTTTCATTTTTGAGAACTTAAGGCACTTTATCACAGCTTCCTTTTTAATAACACTAAGGCATTTTCATAACTTGAAACCTTAGGGAAACTAAACCCAAAGTACTACGTACGTCTATTCTTTACAAAAGAATCGTTTCATGCAATATTTAGGGAGTTGAACCCAAAAGCACTTTCACTATTAAAACCAAGTTACTTACCCTAAGTAACTTACACTTTTAAAATCAAGTAACTTATGCCTTTAAATCAAGTTACTTATACTCTTTAAATTAAGTAACATCTACTTTTCAAATCAAGTTACTTATTCTCTTTGAATCAGGTAACATATACTTTTCAAATCAAGTTACTACACCTTTTTCAAAACTCAAGTCATTTATACTTTCGAAATCCAAGTCTCGTGTACTTTTAAAATTAATACTTTTATGAGCTGTGAATAGGTTATACTCGTTTATAACGATCTTGTTAAAGCAGCCATGATCTAGAAAATGTAATACAATTTTGTCTTATCTTAGTTTCTATGCAGATGGAGAATTCTACTCATTTCAATATAATTGATTGTCGATACATTTTTATTAGCATGATGGCTTGTTCGCGCGTATTCTCATTAGTGTAGTCAATTAGCAAAGTCAACTCGACTCCAATACTTCCTAACGACTCTTATCAACATCCCCCATAAGACTTTGTTAAGAACTTAGGAATATTTTAGACATGTCTTTAGCATAAAATCAATAACATTAATACTTCCTAATGACAAGGCAAGTACTTCAAGAAAACAATTCACGTATACTCCAAATAACAAGGCAAGTATACCTCGAGGATAATCGTATCGATAGAAGGAAGAAGTTCACGTACCTGCGTGACGACTAACCCAAGCGACAAGTAGCGATACGCTCGATGTACTTCAACCTTTTTAGATATTCCACCCTCCAAGTAGAATATGCTACACGTAGTACTTCAACCTATAATGACGATAGCACTTCTATCAATAACATACTTTCTAGTATAAGACTTATACCAAATAATGCCCTCTAATTCTATGAAAAATTGGGCAGCACTTCCTTTGTTTCTACGTACTTTTCCACCATTCCCAAGGCCCGTATTTCAATAACCAATAAGCCACATTTAAGGCTCAACCAAACAGCTAACCAAAGGGGATTACACGCCTAGCTGGGCGTGTAAAATTCTGCCCACAATTCACATAAAGTCGATAAAATCAGTCCTGATAACCGCCAAAGCATCGATATACCTAGCAATTTAATGTCATTTCCGGTCATAACAATTCATCAACATAACTACTTTCAATTCCTTAATATCCAAGTTTTTATTCCATAGTTTATACATAATACATATCAATAGTTACCCGACTAAATTTCCTTGACGTATAACACGTATATCGTGAAGACACGTGATATAACTTGATGATATAAAAGGCCCAAATCGACCAAACATGAAAATATCCATATACGTCATTTGTTTCCGTTTTTCTTGTTACACATCCTTCCCTTAACTATATCAATACACGACATGTAATTACATCGAAGGGAAGAAGAGATCTTACCACAATATAGCCCAAAATAATCCGCTTAAAGTCGATCCTTAGAGGTAGTCTTATCTCCAAATCCTTACGTTTCAATCCGCAATACTCGATCCTTAGAAGCTTATAATCAACTTCTCTTCTTGTTGATCTTCCAAAAGTTCATATAAAATTTTAGGGTTTTAGATGAGAAGGTGAGCTCAAAATCGTGAGCCTCAAGTCTATGGATAATGATCACTTGGCTTATTACTTCACTAGGGAGCTTGATCTTGGATTAACAATTAAACTTGGAAGATGTAAAAATCTTGTTCTTGCTTTCTTGAGAGAAAAAGAGAGTAAAATGTGCATTTGGATGAAGTCTTTCAAGACTTAGCCAATATATTAGGCTTTACTTGTCCCACAAGTTGGGAGGGACACTTGTCACCCTCCCATAGGTTCTTCACACAAATATCTTCTTAGACTTAGCCAATTTTCGCAAATTCCCGCGTCGGCACCACGGACCTGCATCCCGGCGCTGTGGCGCTAAAACTTCAGAGGACTTCAGGACTTACGGAGCCACGGCCCTGAAATACGGCGTCGTGGTGCCTGACTAAAACCTTTTTCCTCCTCTTCTGTCAGCTGAACTTGTAACGTCCATAACTTTCTACTCCGATGTCTTATCGACGAGCGGTTTATTGTGTTGGAAACTAAACTCGACGAACTTCATCTTAGGCTTTTGAAACGCCTAAAAACTCCTAATATACTAGGAGATATGCCACTCCAAAATTGACTAAAAATCTGTCCAAAAACATTATGCCAACTTTTTTTCCAAATTCAAATCTTATTTCCTTTCGTACGTTCTCATCTCATTCTCTTGGAATTACGGGGTGTAACAGGCCAACTGACATCTGAACATCACGCCTGCGGTAGCGTAACTATAGGAGATCTTTGAATCGACCACCGATTCGATGGTGAGCTATACCACGGTACCGCTTTTCTATAACGACATGATCTTATCACATGGCCCTGAAGGCCGCAATACAAACAATCACCAATAGCAAGACAACATTCCCCAGGATGACGCCTACCATACTGAGAACACTGAGGCAGAGGTGGCCTCGACCGAATCGAACCCTTGTTCTTCCGTGAACTTGAAACATGGGAGCTCTAACCAGCTCATGAATAACCAGCCGATCTATCCCTTTTACACTGTCCTCTGTGTCGGTCCTCTACCCCCTGTACACATGCATGTCTCTGCTGAGTAAACCCCTACGGACAACACTACCCCGTCACTAGCCTCGTCAGCAACATAACTGTATCTCTTATGGCACTACCCTCCACCCCTGTCTGAGGAACTGGAGGCTCAAGTATCGGGGCCTCTGGAGCTGCTCTAAGCTCCTCTGGTGGTGGTGTAACAGAACTCGCCGACTGGCGCACAATCTCAGGTATAGTCTGGGCCTGAGCCCTAGTAACTCTATGGGTCCAACTAGTAGCTCACGCTCTTGATTAGCCTGCGGGCCCGCAGCTTTCCTCGGAGGCATAGTTGTAACACAATGTCGTTAGAGAGGGGAATTCTCCTAATAACACCGCTCTATCACACGATCTATGAGATGAAAGAATAGAAACCAATCCTAAATGCCATGTAGCCTCCTGCGTATAAGTATGGTGCACAACACATCCATTTACAAGTCTCTACTAGACATGGTCTGTAGACATTCCGAGGACTAACTGCTTTGATACCACTTTTGTCACGACCCGAACCCCGGGCCTGCGATTGCTGCTCTATCTGGGCACCCTTATACCCGTACCTCCCATATAACCAACGGAAGCAAATAAAACTCATATAATAAAACAACTCAGTGATAAAACCGGCAAGACGATAAGGCCGCCACTGTATATAGAAATGTCCGAATAAATGTGACTGTACATATGTCCAACACACACATGACTACAGACGTCTAAGAGTATAACAGGAACTATGACGGGACAAGGCCCCGCCGTACCCCTGAATGTACATAAGCCTGTAATAGCCAAAAATGTACCAAAAGACTAGACTCCGGGACAATTGAGCTATCTCAAGAGCTAAGCAAAGATCATAAGCACGTGGATCAGTAAACGGAGTACCTATACCTGCGGGCATGAACGCAGACCCCCGGAGAAGGGGGTCAGTACAACAGGTACCAAGTATGTAAACATAAAGTACAATAAATAAGATCATAACTGTACAAAAGATGACAGAGACAAATCTGATAATCAACATACGGATCAACCTTTGTCATATAAAATAATAGTCAATTGTACCTTATCTGATATAGAAGTCAAGCGTGCCTTTTAAAATATGCCTTTTTAAAAATGTAACATTTCAACATATGAAATCAACTATACCATTTCAAAATATGAAATCCACCGTACCTTGTTCAAATATGAAAGTCATGTCAAATCAGGGACACCTTCCCTCATAATCATTATGCATATCCTATTCATGTGACTCGAACCCATATCATGGAGAGCTAATCCATGGAATAATATAATATCATGGGACTTGAACCCGCCCGGAACTCGAACCCACAACTATATATATAGTGTTGTCGGCCCTCTAGTGAGGGACGCGGTGATGTGGAAATATAACACTTGCACAAATAGCTATCATGAGCAAACATATGCAAGTTAAATTATTTTTGACTCTCATTAGAATAAAATGAATGAACTATCATTTTAGAAAACTCAAGGCACTATCATGTCATATGTCTGAGGACTTGAACCCAAAAGTACTATGTTCATTTCTTTTTCAAAAATAACCATATCATGCAATATTAGGGACTTGAACCCAAAAGTACTATGTACATTCACCGTACATATCATGAAATATTAGGGACTTGAACCCAATAGCACCATGTACGTCCTCCGTACATCCTTTCCTTTATAAAATCCCAAGGCACTAGCCTTGTAACATCAAGTCACTTACTCTTTAAAAGTCAAGTTTACACTTTTAAAATCAAGGCACTTACACCTTTAACACCAAGTGACTTATAATTTTTAAATCAAGCCAAGTATACTTTTAAAATCAAGTAACTTATTCTTTTCCAATCAAGTCACTTATACCTTTTACATCAAGTAACTTCCTTCATAAACCACAATGAAATCTAGATTCATTTAAAATACATACGTCCACCGTACACTCATTTTATAAAGTTCATTCCAAAAGAAGAAAGGAAGAGTTCACATACCTTATAGGCTATACCAACTTGACAACTAGAATATGTCTCAAGTAGTACTTCAACCTATAATGACAATAACACGTCTATCAATTCCATGATACTAGTATACACTTATACTACATAATGAATCTCTTTTCGTATAAAAATTCGGGCAGCACTTCCCCTATTTATACATACTTTTCCATCTTATAAATAAGGCCAACAACATCAATAACCAAGCACCACTTAGGGCATACCAAAACAACAACCAAGGTGATTCATACACCTACTTCTCATGTTAATCGGCCTCTTAATCCACATAAAAACAGTCCATAAAATAGTCCACAATCCAAGACAACGAGGGTAAAAGTGAGGCCTTTCAACACCTTTTTATACCTTTATTCCTTTAGGACTTACATTGCAATTACTACACTTAAACATGCATATTGGTGGCTAAATTTTCAGAATTATAACGCCACAAAACAGTCACTAAAGCGTATAACAATATCCAATAGTTTTATATAGTTTACCAACAGACTACAAACCAAAGCCACTTTTCCATAACTCTTTATAATCCAATTTGTGACAACACTTTCATATAACAGTTTATACCTTTAATAACAAGATTTCCTTCATCTAACAACATGTAATATGTGATGATAATAATCAACAATAACCAACGAATCCAACAACGCCAAAACTGTCCATTCTCGGCTAACACGCCAAAAATGTCACATGCATTTCTTATTCTCCATTCTTCTTAGCACAAGTTCATCTATTAACTATAATAACATGTAATACCCAATTAATTCAAGAGGAAGAAGAAATCTTACCTTATTTTGAGCTCAAAACAGTCCACAAGTCACACGGCCAACACCTCCACTTTTACACCACTTCTTCAAGTTCGATCACACGCGTGTATCCTCTACATGCTTGTAACCATCTTCCTTTCTTGTTTTACTTCCTCCTAAAAGTTCATAACAAGCTTTGGGTTTCAAGACCATGTTCTCGGCAAAACCGTGATCACAAACTTTTGAAGGTTAAATTGGCTTAAAACTTGTTTAAGGAGCTTAATCTTGGAAAATATAAGTTAACTTGTTCTTCTAGGCTATGGGGTTTTCGAACCATGAGGGTTATATAAAAGATAAGGGTTTGTAGATGAAGATATTTTGGTGTAGCAAAGTCTTGCAAGACTTGATTTAAATAGGTGTACAAGGCACAAGTGGAGGGGACCTATGAACTCCCACTTGTCCTCTCTTCACAAAATAATATCTCCACACTTAGCCAATTTCTCAACAATTTCGATGGCCTCGTTTTTACAATTCCAAGACTTAATAATTTTAACACTAAGTCCATAACTCTATTGGAAATAATCCAACTACTAGTATTAATTCTTGTCATCACGTTAGCCTCAAAAAAATTCCGTATAAGAAAATGTAAAAATCCTTTCCTTCCTTTTGGTCTTCCTCCTCTAGTAAGGTAATGGAATAACATTCAAATCTCATTTCCATAATCATGTTCTCATTTAGTAGCTATGGAATTACGGGGTGTAACAGGTTCATTCCTTCATCCCTCCGTTGTTTTGGCATCATGCTTCTGAATGACTCTGATCTACTTAATATTCTTCCTTCTAAAGGTTTGACATATGTTTCCCCTCTTCAAGTTTTATACAATAAAGTATTATACCGTATTTCAGTATGTCTGCGAGGGCGTGCGTAGGAAATTCGAACGAGAATAGGCTTGGCGAATTATTTTTATTGCCTGACACGGTTAGAGTCGTTTTTAGTGAAAGCGTTTTCCACGCTTTCGTAGGGAATTTCGGCTATGCCATTTTTATTTTTGCGGATTTTTCAGAGAGCGAAACATTTTGGACCAACAAGAGGCGACACTTGTCACCCTCTCATTGGAACACCTTGGCGGAAATGGCTTGGGCGATTTGGGGTGGCTTTGTCAAGTAGTAGGTAGGATATTTTGGTGGTAGATGGATAAGGTGTACTTGGGTGAATCTTGGCCTACACTTGCATAACACTTGGCTAGATCTTGGCCATTGGTTGGCCTTGGCTTGTAGTATAAATACCCTCCCTTTGATGAACTTCATCCATAAATTTGCCTAAGTCTTGAAAGCTCTCCTTCTCCCTCCCTTGTGTTGAGTTCGGCCAAGGGCCTCCCCACTGTGGTAGAGCACCCTCTAGGGGTGCTAGCCAAGTGTACCCACTGCCTAGTTGTTTTCGTATAATACCCCCCTTTGTGGTGTAGAAATACTCTCAAAAGTATTGTTATAATGCCCAATTACCTTAGCCGTATACCTTGTTGTATTCTAAGGTTATACCTATCTGAAAAGCCGAAATACTATTATACTTCCGTCGATTACAAAACCGAAACCACAGGAAAATCTCCATAGGCGTTGGAGTATTGTGTAGAAGTTGGTTAGAACTTCTAAGGGTGGTTTAGAGCGGGTTGGAGCGCTCGGAGTTGGAGCTAAGCGTTGCCCAGGATCGACATTTTAACTTGGATAATTATGGGCTTATCGAGGTAATTATCTTGTCCCCCTATTCTAATTGGAGATTACATGTTGTTAGAATATATAGTTGAAGTATACTATATATAGTACTGAATTTAGTATTGTGGCAATGTCCTTGGACTTAAGCACAATTTAAAGCCCAGAAGCTGTAATTACGTGGGCGTATTCTGATGAACTTGTGTAGTTTGTGGGTAGGGAAGGGCGCTTGATTTCCGTAGGATCTTGTATCTAGATTTATTCTCTGAGTAGTCTAGACTTTGATAGACTTGTGTAACTGTATAGGTTGAATGTTCTGCGAGTAGCGTGTCTTTCTTGAGAAGGTGGACAGGCTAAGCGGGTTATAGCCGTGGAAGCGATTTGCTAATAGTCGATAATCGTCGCGGTATGTGAACCTCTTCCTATCTCTTCTAGCATGATGTGTGTATAACTATGTAGTACGGTAGGCGTCGTGTGTTAATTGAGCGTGGTTGTGCGACAATGTCTTTTGACTTAAGCGAATAATAATAATCTTGAAGTAGTTCAAGAGAATTAAAGCTGTTTTAAAGAAGAGTAATACTTGGTTTTAAAAGCTTAAGAGTTATACTAGCTTTATGGGAAGTTAGGTATGACGGCTTAAGAAAGATAAAGCGAATGATTTAATTATTTTAGAAGTTAAGAGACTTGATCTTGTAAGATAAGAGACTTAACTTAAATGAATTATGTGAATTTTGTGTGAAACCTCGTTCGTGAGTAATGAGTACTTGGTTTTAAAAGGGTTAATGTTTCTTGATTTGGAAATCGAAATGTGTATCGACAAACCACTGCGGCGTTAATAAAGGAAAATGTATTGAATAATTAAGTATTATTAAAACCGGTAGAAACTCCATCTGCGTAGAAGCTAAGATGAGACAAAATGATATTTCTAGATCACAATTTTTGTAATAAGATTGTTATAAACAAGAATGTCCTACTTATGTTTCTCAATTTGTTTAAAGGAGAATTATATTCTTAAAGAATAAGGCTATGAACTACGAAACCTTTCTAAAATAAGAAGCGTGAACATTTGAAATTAGGCAAACTCGAGCGTTTGGAAAATAATGTTGTTACTTGATTTTACAAAGGTAAGTGTTTTAGTTTACTTAAAAAAGATCACTCTATTTTATACTACGGGTATTGTGTGACTTATGTGAAAGCAGCGGATCGTTTAAAAGATTTAATGTATGAAGTACTTTAGGGATAGATACGAACTTGTTAGCATAAAGTACCTTGTGTGAATAACTTGATTGTGTTGGTTTGAGATAGCCTTGTAAATACTTTCTTGTTGATGTGATAAGTAAACATGTTAGGATCTACGTGTGTTAGTATCTTGTGTGATCGTGATGTAAGGGGACATTAACTTGTTGTGCTTACGTTGTTAAGCGTTAAGCGTTGTACTATTTTTGTATCACATACCCTTTGACTTATTATCACAGGGCTTGCCACGCGATGCGGTCTATCGGCTATCACGGTCCTTGTGACTATCGCAGTCGCGGTAGTTCGAGATTGATCATTCGGGTGTTTAGCTTTGATGCGGGGATTCCTATGCGATCTGTTGAGACTATGCGGTCTTTTGAGACTATGCGGGTTGCGGGAGTCTAGGCGGATCTGGGGTTAAGTGCCCCGTCACGGGGTATACCTCGAGCGATGCAGGACCGTGATTCGAGAATACCTCATGCGGTGCAATGGGTGACCTATGCGGGCTGCGGTAGTTCGAGGATAAAGCGCGCATTGATCTGCGAGCGAGTGGCGGCCGATCATGTAGTGCGGTCTAGAAAGACCTCGTGTCTGATTTATGATATTTTTTGATGCGTGGGTCTTAGTAGTTGGCTATGCCTTCGTACTTGCCGTCACGGTTTTATTGAGATAACTTTGAGGCGTGAGTCCACGACTTGACATATTTGCTTATTTATTGTGAAGCGTAGTTTGGTTATCATACATGTCTCACCTTTATATAGACTACTATGATTTCGTTCTGATGTTATTTTGATTTCACATACTTGGTACTGTTATGCGACCTCGCCCGAAGCTGCGTTAAATCTGCGAGTAAAGTACACCGGTCATTGATCCTCGCTCTTAGGGTCACGATTCGGCGTTTGGGAAAGCTCCGTTTCTCGGAGGCTTATCGATGGTATAGTCCTGTTGTTGTAGGTGTTTACATTCGGGGTATGGCGGGAACTGTCCGCCATTGTTGTCGTATCATTTCTTAAGTGCATGTAATCTTGTTGTGGGCGGGGTTGTAAAAGGATTAAAGCGTTCATGTTGAAAAAGCGTTGTTGTTTATATATATCTTGAAAGCGAAGTTTTCTCAGTTATTGTTTCATATTTCATAATATGTCTTGTATCGTTTATGTTCGTGATTACTCGATGTTGTATCACTAGGGTGCGGGGTAAGGCACGATCACCCGGAATCGGGTCGTGACAAAAGTGGTATCGAAGCGATTAATCCTCGGAAAGTGTCTGAGCCGTATCGATGAAGTCTTGATTATCGGTGTGTTGTGCACCGCCTTGATGTCGAGGAGGCTATAGGGTATTTAGGATTGGTTCTATTCTTCTCACTCACGAGATCGTGCCTTAGAGGTGTGTTGTAAGTTGGACCTACGGCGAAATTCTTTCCCTTATCGTTATGCCTCGCGTAGAGCAACGAGCCCGGGAGGCAAAGCGGCCAGGAGGCTGCGAGTAGAGTTCGAGAGGGTTACGTGGGCACATGCCCGATCATTACCTAGGGTAATGCTTCGTTCGAGGATTCTGCGGCGTCGCTAGCCCGATAAAGTTTAGCTGGCGGCGGTTCCTCTGCGGCCATGATATGTGAACGCCGGTTCCATGGCCAGGAGCAGATAATATAGATTGCAAAGGCAACCTGTTACTAGTATGGATTTGGCTGCGGAGAGTATCTGATGTATCGCGAGTCTTGATGATTACCTAAGAGAAGGTTGTGCAAGTAATTCTTGATTAAGCTTGGCATGGCACGTATGCGGGCCTATGCCGCAGTAGAAAGCGTAGAGATCGGCGGGTTAACGAAGGACGAGAAGAGGGCGAGCGGCGAGGTCCTTTGGTAACTTTCGGCGAGTCACCTCGGCGATTAGATTATGCACCTCGCTTGGTCGCGAGTGGTCTTCCGGAGTTCGGGACATTCGGGGTATGCGGGGAGTTGGTTAGAACTCCGGGGCTTAGGTTCCGCGGTGTGAGCGTCGTCGGGGAATGTCATTTTTAGGTTGGTACTTGTTGTACCTATGGCCGTCAGTGCAGTGTCGAAGAGTGTCCTTGTAGGAGGACTTAGCCTTGAGGATCGGTGGGTAGTTTGTCATCTCCTCCGGTATCGCCTATGGGCGAGTTTGATTAAACGATTAAGGAGTGAAGCGGTAGATGCGAGCGTATCTTTAACCCTCAGAGTTTTGTTTTTGTGATAAGGTGAGTATACCTTAAGTGCTATGTTACGATAGCGGTGTGTTAGTTGTGATTAGAAATCTTGGTTAGTTAACGAGTAAGATTTGGGGTTAGAGAAGGTGTGAACCTTAGAGTTTTGTTCACGTAGAGACCTTAGAGGTAAGGTCATCTAGAGTAAAAGGCGTATGGTTATGTTGATCCTTATCGGGGTGCCTAGTGCGTGAGCTATGTTTGGGATAGGTCCTGGTAGTGTGGAATGAAGAGGGTAGTTGAGCTAAGAAGACGCTAGGTTTTAAGCGTGTTTAGTGAGATTGTTCGGATCGGGAGCTAGTATTGTGCGGCGTTGCGGGTCGGGTTGAGGCCACGTTAGGTCAACCAGCGGTAGGTTTGGTGGTGGGGTCAGGTTGTGGTGGTCGCGCTTGTGTTAGGAGTTGTGAGGTGTTAGGCCCGAGTTTAGTTAACAGCGTCACGAGTTCGTGGATGCGTTCGACCGATGGTCGGGCGATGGGGAGCAGCCGTCGTGTTCTTGATCGGGGCCGTTTATTGGTGTGTTGAGTTATCGAAGGTTGTAAGGCTGCGGTGCCTACCTTCACCTTATAATGACGGTAGAGCCAGTGCGGCTGTTTTTATTTACGTAAGTTTTACGAGCGGGGTTAAGAACTTCGGTGAGTCTCGAGAATCGCGTTCGCCCTCGGGCGGTGCTTGGATTTCAAGGATAGTTGTGGGGATTGTTGTCTCTGTGGAGAAGTGTTTAAGCTATCATTTGGTGTTCGGATGTCACCTTTTGAAGCCTTGTAGGGGCGGAAGTGTAAAGTTGCGGTCGATTGGTTCGATGTTGGCGAGGTTGAGATAGTTAGTTGAGCTTGTTCCGGTATGTGGATAGGGAAGCTTGTTTAGAAGAGGTTACAGCGGCTCGGAGGAATCGTGCGGATAATCGGCGGCGCTTAGAGTTGAGTTGGTCGGTCTTCTTGAAAGTACCACCGGGCGGTGTGGCGAGCTTTGGAAAAGCGAGAAACTTAGCGAGTTACTTTGGGCCTTTTTTTCATGTGAGAATAGGCTAGGTTGCCTATATGTTAGCATTTGCCGTCAAGCGTAGGAAGCGATGCGTCCGATCTTCGTATTGTTATGTTGGGAAGTATCGAAGATCCGTCAGTGTTCCCGATTAATGATGACCACGTTAGAGATAGTAACCGAGTTTTGAATCACGACGATGCTCGAAATGTAGTAAGAGTTCGAATGTCACGGCGACGATGATCGCGTGCGGCGGTACCATTTGTTGGAGTCGCTGAGAAGGTTAATGCCTCGAGCAAAGTGACAAAAGTGGTATCATTTTGGTGATGTTAGAGGTGTTTCCTCGTGGACTTGGATGTAAGCATTTTGCGCAAGTTGTTTACGTGACCAGTGTGGCGAGTTTGATTCGTAAGTATAGTAGTGAAGACTATCTTGCGCCGCGTTGTTTTGAGACTTAGAAGGAACATTCGGGCGAATGTTTCTAAGGAAGGAGAATGTTATACCAGTATTTCAGTATGTCTGCGAGGGGCGTGCGTGAAATTCGAACTTGAGAATAGGCTTGGCGAATTATTTTTGTGCCTGACACGGTTAGAGTCGTTTTTAGTGAAAGCGTTTTCCACGACTTTCGTAGGGAATTTCGGCTATGCCATTTTTATTTTGCGGATTTTTAGAGGCGAAACATTTTGGACCAACAAGAGGCGACACTTGTCACCTCTCATTGGAACTGTAGGCGGAAATGGCTTGGGCGATTTGGGGTGGCTTTTGTCAAGTAGTAGGTAGGATATTTTGGTGGTAGATGGATAAGGTGTACTTGGGTGAATCTTGTCCTACACTTGCATAGCACTTGGCTAGATCTTGGCCATTGGTTGGCCTTGGCTTGTAGTATAAATACCCTCCCTTTGATGAACTTCTTCATCCATAAATTTACTAAGTCTTGAAAGCTCTCCTTCTCCCTCACTTGTGTTGAGTTCGGCCGGGCCTCCCCATGTGGCCGAGAGCACCCACTCTAGGGTGCTAGCCAGAGTGTACCCCTGCCTAGTTGTTTTAGTATAATACCCTTTGTGGTGTAGAAATACTCTCAAAGTATTGTTATAATGCCCAATTACCTTAGCGTATACCTTGTTGTATTCTAAGGTTATACTATCTGAAAAGCCAAATACTATTATACTTCGTCGATCCTGGCAAAACCGAAACTAAGGAAAATCTCCATAGGCCAGATTTGGAGTATTGTGTAGAAGTTGGTTAGAACTTCTAAGGGTGGTTTAAGCGGGTTGGGCGCTCGGAGTTGGAGCTAAGCGTTGCCGGGATCGACATTTTAACTTGGATAATTATGGGCTTATCGAGGTAATTATCTTGTCCCTATTGTAATTGGAGATTACATGTTGTTAGAATATATAGTTGAAGTATACTATATATAGTCTTGAACTTAGTATTGTGGCAATGTCCTTGGACTTAAGCTGAATTTAAAGCGAGCCCAGCTGTAATTACGTGGGAGTGTATTCTGATGGACTTGTGTGGTTGTGGGTAGGGAAGAGGCTGCCCAATTTCCGTAGGATCTTGTATCTAGATTTATTCTCAGAGTAGTCTAGACTTTGATAGACTTGTGTAACTGTATAGGTTGAATGTTCTGCGAGTAGCGTGTGCTCTTGAGAAGGTGGACGGGCTAAGCGGGTTATAGCGATGGAGCGATTTGCTAATAGTCGATGTCGTCGCGAGGTATGTGAACCTCTTCCTATCTCTTCTAGCATGATGTGTGTATAACTATGTAGTGCGGTAGGCGTGCGTGTGTTAATTGAGCGTGGTTATGCGGCAATGTCTTTTGACTTAAGCGAATAATAATAATCTTGAAGTAGTTCAAGAGAATTAAGAACTGTTTTAAAAGAAGAGTAATACTTGGTTTTAAAAGCTTAAGAGTTATACTAGCTTTATGGGAAGTTAGGTATGACGGCTTAAGAAAGATAAAACGAATGATTTAATTATTTTAGAAGTTAAGAGACTTGATCTTGTAAGATAAGAGACTTAACTTAAATGAATTATGTGAATTTTGTGTGAAACCTCATTCGTGAGTAATGAGTACTTGGTTTTTAAAAGGGTTAATGTTTCTTGATTTGGAAATCAATGTGTATCGACAAACCAACTGCGGCGTTAATAAAGGAAAATGTATTGAATAATTAAGTATTATTAAAACCGGTAGAAACTCCCATCTGCATAGAAGCTAAGATGAGACAAAATGATATTTCTAGATCACAATTCTTTGTAATAAGATTGTTATAAACAAGAATGTCCTACTTATGTTTCTCAGACTGTTTAAAGGAGAATTATATTCTTAAAAGAATAAGGCTATGAACTACGAAACCTTTCTAAAATAAGAAACGTGAACATTTGAAATTAGGCAAACTCGAACGTTTGGAAAATAATGTTGTTACTTGATTTTACAAAGGTAAGTGTTTTGGTTTACTTAAAAACGATCACTCTATTTTATACTACGGGTATTGTGTGACTTATGTGAAAGCAACGGATCATTTAAAAGATTTAATGTATGAAGTACTTTAGGGATAGATACCCGAACTTGTTAGCATAAAGTACCTTGTGTGAATAACTTGATTGTGTTGGTTTGAGATAGCCTTGTAAATACTTTCTTGTTGATGTGATAAGTAAACATGTTAGGATGCTACGTGTGTTAGTATCTTGTGTGATCGTGATGTAAGGGGGACATTCTTGTTGTGCTTACGTTGTTAAACGTTAAGCCGTTGTACTATTTTGTATCACATACCCTTTGACTTATTATCACAGGGCTTGCCACCCTTGATGCGGGTCTATACGGCTATGCGGTCCTTGTGACTATGGAGTCGCGGTAGCTCGAGTTGATCATTAGGGTGTTTAGCTTTGATCGGGGATTCCTATGCGATCTGTTGAGACTATGCGGTCTTTTGAGACTATGCGGGTTGCGGGAGCCTAGGCGGATAACGGGGTTAAAAGCCCCGTCACGAGTATACCTCGGTGATGCAGGACCGTGATTCGAGAATACCTCATGCGGGTGCATGGGTGACCTATGCGGGCTGCGGTAGTTCGAGGATAGATCGCACATTGATCTGCGAGCGAGTGGCGGCCGATCATGTGGTGCGATGCAGAAAGACCTCGTGATCTGATTTATGATATTTTTGATGCTGTGGGTCTTAGTAGTCGGCTATGCCTTCGTACTTGCCGTGCGGTTTTATTGAGATAACTTTGAGGCGTGAGTCCACGACTTGACATATTTGCTTATTTATTGTGAGCGTAGTTTGGTTATCATACATGTCTCCTGCTTTATATAGACTACTATGATTTCATTTCTGATGTTATTTTCGATTTCACATCTTGGTACTGTTATGCTTGACCTCGCTTGGGCTGCGTTAAATCTGCGAGTAAAGGTACAGTCATTGATCCTCGCTCTTAGGGTCGCGATTCGGCGTTTGGGAAAGCTCCGTTTCTCGGAGGCTTATCGGTGGTATAGTCCCTGTTGTTGTAGGTGTTTACATTCGGGGTATGGCGGGGCCCTGTCCGCCGTTGTTGTCGTATCATTTCTTAGAAGTGCAGCAAATGCTTGTTGTGGCAGGGTTGTAAAAAGGATTAAACTATTCATGTTGAAAAAGTTGTTGTTTATATATATGCCGAAAGGCAAGTTTTTCTCAGATTATTGTTTCATATTTCATAATATGTCTTGTATCGTTTTATGTTCCGCTGATTACTCTGATGTTGTATCACTAGGGTGCCCGGGGTAAGGCACCAGTCACGGGCCCGGAATCGGGTCGTGACAAAGACTCCTTAGTATTCTCATCTTAGGATCTTTGGATGCTTATGTTATCCACTGTTTTCATCCACCACAATTAACAAACTTCAGACACGTTATACCCCTTGTGTATTTTTGGGTTACCCGTTAAATCATCGTATTTATAAATGCTTTGATTTGTCATCTAAACGAATCATCATTAGTCGCCATGTTCTCTTTGATGAGTCCCAATTTTAATTTTTCAAAGTAGAAACACCCGTGCCTAGTTTGTATGATTTTTTGGATGATGATATCTCCACTTATATTCTCCGTCATTTTTTGGATCTGTCCCAAAAATCATCGTCAGCGCCACGTCGCCTTCCATCCAGTGACCAATAAATTTTGACATCATTATCGACCTTGCGCGCCTAAGTTCCAATAGCCACTGGAACGAAGTCGTCGCAGCGCCTTCGACGGAAATTTCTGAATATGAGCCAACAAGCCCGGTACTGTGGCGATCCATTACCATCTCTAGAAAATTCCCAAAATTCACTCAATCTAGCCTAGAGTCATGATTCAATCACTCGCAGTCAATGAGGTATTTTTAAACCAAAAAGATATTTTTATTTTAATTCTAATGTTCTTAGGTCACTCTTACCCCGTAATCCCGTGTCTGCCTTAAATGACCCTAATTGGAAAATTGTCATGACCGATGAATATAATGCTCTTATTGATAATAAGACGTGGGAGTTGGTACCCCGTCCATCTGGTTTCAATATTATTCGGTCTATGTGGATTTTTGCTCATAAGGAAAATTTCGACGGTTCGTTTGCAAGGCATAAGGCTTGTCTTGTAGGTGATGGTAAGACTCAGCAGGTTGGTGTGGATTGTGGTGAGACATTTAGCCCGGTGGTCAAGCCGGCTACCATTCGCACTGTTCTTAGCTTGGCTCTTTCTAAATCATAGTCCATTCATCAGCTAGATGTGAAGAATGCTTTTCTACATGGTGATCTCAAGGAGACAGTGTATATGCATCAGCCATTGGGGTTTAGGAATACTAGATATCCTAATCACGTCTGTTTGTTGAAGAAGTTTTGGTATGGGCTTAAGTAGTCTCCACGAGCTTGGTATAAGAGGTGTGCTGACTATGATTCGACTATGGGTTTCTCTCATAGCAGGTCTGATAATTAATTATTCATATACTGTCATGGTTCTTCGATGCCTTTTATACTATTATATGTGGATGATATTATCTTTATTGCCTCTTCTGATGGTTTGCAAATCTATTATGACAATGCTCAATTCTGAGTTTGCCATGAAAGACTTGGGCCCATTGAGTTATTTTTTGGGGATTGTTGTCACTCGTCATGCAGGTGTATTGTTCTTATCGCAGAGGAAGTATGCAGCAGAGATCATTGAGAGGGATGAGATGTCATCTTGTAATTCCACCTACTTGGTTGATACTAAACCCAGTTGGAGTCTGCGGCTAGCTCTACATGAGGATCGACTGCTATTGTAGTATTGCGAGCGCCGCCCGGTAACTTACGTTCACGCGATCTGAAATTACATATGTCGTACAACAGGTGTATTTATTTATGCATGATCCCAGAGTTGAACATATGAATGCGCTCAAATGCATTCTTAGGTACATCATGGAACACTTGATTATGGCTTGCATTTGTATCCTTTGTCGATGTCTACACTAGTCTCCTATACAAATGCTAATTGGGGTGGCTGTCCTGACACCAGACGGTCTACGTCTGGATATTGCATGTTTTTAGGTAATAACTTGGTCTCATAGTCTGTCAAGCATCAATCCACGTGTTACGCCCCGTAATTCCAAGAGGATGAGATGAGAACATACGAAAGGAAATAAGATTCGAATTTGGAACAAAGAAAAAACAATTGGCAGAATATTTTTTGGACAGTTTTTCAGTCAAATTTGGAGCAGTATATCCCCTAGTATTGTTATACCCCGTTGTTCCAGGGTATGTATGTGAGGACGTACGTACGAGAATACGACAGAAATTTTGGAAAGAAAGGAAGATGTGATTTTTCGACGGAAAAGTTTCCGGTTTTTGTGAAGAAAAAGGTTCGTTAATGGGAATTGGATTCCCAGATTTGGTATTTGGGCTTCTTGGATAATATTAGAATTTTGAGATTTTATTTTCGGAAATGGTCACGTGGGGCCACGGGGAGAAATTCTGGTTTTGTGGGGCAGCTTTGTTTTGAGATTTTCGATATTTTGGATATTTTGGAAGGCGAAATATTTTGGGCCAGTGCAGGCGACACGTGTCACCCCGTGGCACGCTTGGCGAAAAGGTGGGACAGTGGCTGAACAACGTCAGGCCGAAATGGCCTAACAAGTGGCAAGCCACTTGTCTAGCAATTCGTTGGCCATGTGGTGTGGTGGGACCAGCACACGTAGCCGATCTTGACCATACACTTGATAAGATCTTGGCCATTAATTCCCTATAAATACCCGGCAAGGTTGAAGAGTATTTCATCCACACTTGAAGATTTTCCATAGCAAATACTCCCTCCCTTTAGCCCTATTTCGTCCCCCTCCCCCACTTGTGTAGAAAATACTTGGAATATTATTGTATAATACCAAATACATTGGCCTAGTATCCCTAGTAGTAGTCCAAAGTTATTTCAATACTAGGAGCCCGGAAATACTACTTTATTCCAATAGCCGTAAAGTGAAACCCTAGAAAAATCTTCCTAGCTTGGTTGAAGTATTTAGAGAAGTTGTTTGGAAACTTCTAAAGGACGCTTGGAGCGGGTTGGAGCGTAAGGAATTGGAGCTAAACGTTGCTCAGGATCGACTTATAAACTTGGATAATTTTGGGCTTATCGAGGTAATAATCTATGTCCCCCTATTGTAATTGGATATTACATATTGTAATAATTTAGAATTGAGTATAAGATATATTGGTAAGGGATTGAACTGTATTTACATTGGATTGTATTTACAGTAGAATTGTGTAGTATTATTGTGAAGTAGAATTGTACACGTCCGGTTAGACGTGTGACCCTCTCCCCTGGGAGTTGTTGGCCTGGTAGCGGGCTGGTAGAGAGGAGATTTATGTGGTTGCGGAGGAGGTCTTTGCGAATTTTCTGTAGAATAAGGAATCTTGCAGTTAGAATATTCTACGAAGAGAGCTAGAAGTTGATAGATGTATTGTGGTTATTATAGGTGGATCTTCTACGCGCGGCATACTTGACTTGGCTTATGGTTTAAGCTAAAAAGGTATGTGATTCTTCATATACTCTTGAGCATGATTGTTGTGAACTATATAGTACGGTAGACGTACGTGTGTGAAATGAATTTTGTTTGTCTAAAACATAAAGTGTTATAATGGCTTTATGGGAAGTTAGTTATAACGACTTTATGAAGATAAAAGAAAGATTTGGTTTTTGTGAAAAAGCGACTTGATTTTGAAAGTTAAGAGACTTGATCTTGAAAGATAAGAGACTTGACTTATAACGACTTGTTTTCGGAAAAGGAGAAGTAACTTGATTTAAGTATAGGTTACTTGTTTTGAAAAGAGTAAGTTAGTTGGGTTTTAAAAGAGTATACTTGATATTGTTCTAAAGAAAAGCACTTGGTTTAAAAGTATAGAGTACTTGATTTTAAAAGCCTTGTAAAGATTTTCTGAAGGTGAAGTAATTTGGTTTTAAAAGTAAAATGTGTTTTCTTTATATACTACAGTATTAGTATCGTGTGGCTTTACGTAACAAGAGGTATTTTGAAAGAATGAAAGTATGTAGTATTTGGATTGTTGATATAAAATGAAAGTACATTAAACTTGCCTATGCTTGTTGTGATAGCCTTGTTGTGCAAGTGTTGTGATTACGTACTCACAGTGTCTCGGGGAGGACCAGGTTATCGATTGATTGTTGGACATCTTGTGCGTTGGATTTTCCACAGTATCGTCCATTGAGTATTATCTGGTTATTTCTTTTGGACATCTTGTAGCGTTGGATTTTCCACGGTATCGTCACTTTGAGTATTATCTTGTTATTCCTTTGGAGCGTCTTGTGCGATGGATGTTCCACGGGCATGCGTCGATAGGATGGTTTCATAGCCATGACTTAGGAGTGAGATCTTGGGGCATGCGGTCGTTGTGAGGTTGAGTTGTTAGTTCATGGACGCTAATCCATGAAGCTTACGCGGTGACGGCGATCACGGGCTTGATTTATGCGTGTGGTTGAGCACGCTTTAGATACTTGTTACGGTCATTTTCGTGTAGGTAGCCTCACGGTAGATAGCTTAAGATACTTGCCTCGGTCGTATCTTGTGAGGCGGTAGGCTGTTATGCGTTAACAAGATACTTGCCTCGGCTTGATTCGTGGCTAGCTTTTGGGTAGTAGTTGGCTTAGTACCTTGCGTGATGGGATATGACTAGCTTTTGGGTGGTAGTTGGTGTTCTACTTGGCGTCCCGGTTTTGATAGCCTTGCGAGGATCTAGTGTTCGAGTTCACATATGGGTGTTGTTTTACATCATGTCTTGTCGGCGATGAGAATGAGTTCCATGGGCATGAGTGATATTATGGGCGTGAGACCCGTAGTTATGTGTGAGTGATTATTGCGGGGATATGTGTCCTTACTTGACCTAATTGTTTACTTATTGCGAAATGGTTTTATAAAATGATGAAATGTGATTTCATTCTGGTATTTTCGATTTCACATGCTTGATACGTATGTTATGCGACCTCGCCCGGCTGCGTTCATCTGCGGTAAGTACACGATTGTTGATCCTGCTCATAGGATCGTGATTCGGCGTTAGGAAGCTCAGTTCCTCGAGCTTACCTTTTGGTATAGTCCTGTCATTGTAGGTACTTGTGCATTTAGGGGTATGGCGGGGACTGTCCAAGTCATAGATGTTATTACATTCTTAGAAGTGCAGCTAATCTTGTTGTGGCGAGTTTGTAAAAAGGATAAGCTGTTCGGGTTTTTATGTATGTGTCTGAGAAGGCAAGCTATTTTGGTTGGCTTTGTTTATTTATCATATCTCTTGTTTCATGTTTATTTTTATTTGTGATTTTCTCGATGTTGTATCCTTTAGGGTGCAGGGTAAGGCACGATCCACGGGCCGAGTTGGGTCGTGACAAGTATATTTGGAGTTTTTAGGTGTTTTAAAAGCCTAATATGAAGTTCATTGAGTCTAGTTTCCAACGCAACAAACCGCTCGTCGATAGGACATCAGAGTAGAAAGTTATGGATGTTACAAGATCAGCTGATAGAAGAGACAGGGTCAGGCGCCACGGCGCATTTGCGAACGTGGCGAAAACCACAATTATGCGAAGTTGAAGGGCGCGTGAGGCGGAGTTTCTTGGAAATGGACCAAGTCTTGCTAGATTAAAATCATTTGCAAGACTTACTTTAAAATTTGCTTTTCTCTTCTCTTCTCTCAAATGGTTAAAACCCTAAGCCTAAATGAGATTTTTGGAAAGGCAACAAGAAGGAAATATGTTGGCGAGCTTGTAGGGGGTTCGTAGAGGTGATTTTAGCGGGAAAAAGAAGTGTTGCGGAAAGAGGGCTAAAGTGGGCGAGATTGTTGGACTGTCTTGGGCAAAATACCAAGGTAAATTCATTCTCCTTCTTGAAATAAATTATGTCATATGTTGTAGAAATTGGAGAAGGGTATTTTGATGAGTAAAATGGATATAAGAATTGAATGTTGTCATGTTATAAATGAAAGTATAAAGGGCAGTTTTCGAGCCTCTAGTTTGTTGGATTTATATGGTCGTTGTCTTCACTTTTATGTGGGGTTTATTGAAGTGATTTTAGTAGTTGATAATTGATCATGTGAATTATGCATTGAAGATTGATAAGTGTTATAGAATATTGGGAGCCTAAATCCGAGCATGAGCTTATTAGCCACTGAAAGTACAATACAAATTGGTCGATAGCTATAATCGTTGCATGTTATCTAAATAAGGGATTTTAGTTGTTGAAATTGGTTGCGACTATATAACATGTTGGAACGACAATATGGATTGAAAGGGAATTGGAAAAGATTGTATGTGGTTGTACATTGTAGCCAAGGATGACATTTAATAATGAACAGTTTTATGTAAATTGTGGGGCAGAATTTTACACGTCCTGTTAAGGCGTGTAATCCCCTTTGGTTATTGATTTCGGGCCTTGAAAAAGGTGGAAAAGTATGTAGAAACAAAGGAAGTGTTGTCCAATTTTCCGTAGAATTAAGTGACTTTACACTTGGAATATTCTACGTTTGAAGTTAGAAGTTAATAGACGTATTGTGGTCATTTTAGGTTGACATACGACGTATGGCATATTGGACTTAGCAAGTGGATTGAACCGAAGAGGTATGTGGAACTTTCCTATCTCTTCAGCATGAGTAGTTGTGAATATATAGTACGGTAGACGTACGAGATTTTGATGAATCTAGTTTCATTTGATATCCTTGACTTGTTTTAAGAATGTCCAAGTTGGTTGAGTTAGGGAGTTAACTCACTTGTTTTAAAGAATAATGATATATTAGTTTCTAAAGATAAGAGACGTAAAGTATTTTTGAAAGTATATGATACTTGGTTTTTTTATGGAAAGTTTAAGTTTCTTGGTTATAAAGAAGAATGTAAGTGTCTAAAGCATAAAGTTAGTATAACGGCTTTATGAGAAGTTGGTTATAATAGCTTTATGGAAAGTTAAAAGGATGGTTTACTCTAGCAATGTAAACTAAGATAAAATGACTTGAAAGGAAGAATGGCAAATTGATTTGAAGGCATCAATTGCTTAAAGTTTTAAAGTAAAAAGTCACTTGATTTAGAAGTCTTTAAATGTAGTTCTAAAAGGTATTGTGACTTGTTTTGAAAAATAGATATGACTTGATACTACGGTTATTAGTATCTTGGAAGTTTTATATGAAAAAGAGTCATTTTAAAAGAATAGAAGTACGTAGTACTTTGGGTTAAATTCCCGGATCTTATAACGACATGTTAGTGCCTTAAGTAAACTAAAATGAGAGTGTATATGATCAAAGCTAATAAGAAGTTAGGGGATTTCTTAACTTGCTTATGATAATTACGATAAGTCGGTGGTGCTTATGTTATGTATGATATAGCCGGTAGTGCTTATGTTATGTATGATAAGCTGGTAGTGCTTATGTTATGTATGATAGCCGGTTGTGCTAGTGATATATTGTTCATTACGGGGCCATTCCCCGGGTTTGTGGCATTTACATATTCCGTGGATTTGCTACCCATGATGCGAGGAATACCTCGTGCAGTGCAGTAGGGCTCATGCGGGTGAAATAATCCTATCTGAGGCGGACCAGGTCCTATGCGAGAGATTACCTGCATGCGGGTCCATCGACTATCTTGCGGATCTGATCTATGCGAGGAAATTACCTCATGCGGATGGCTCTAGGTTAATCATGAGCTTCATGTTTTAAAACCGGCAAAGTTTATTCTTGTTTACTCTCATTGTTAGTAAGGCACAGTGTACTGTTAATGTGGTTATCATACATGTTCCCAGCTTTATTTAGACTATTATGATTTCATTCTGATGCTTTCGGTTTCACATACTTGGTACGTGTTATCTTGACTTCCTTGAAGCTGCGTTAAATGCGCGGTAGAATTATCTGATTCTTGATCCTCGCTCTTAGTAGGATCAACTGTTGACTATTGAAGCTCTATTACTCAGAGGCTTGTCATTGGTTCAGATCCCTGGTATTGTTGGTTGTTGTACATTCAGGGGTATGGCGGGGCCCTGTCCCGTCACAGTTGCTATGTTAAAATTCTTAGAGGTTTGTAGTCATGTATGTGGGTCGGTTTGTAAGGAAAAATGATGTAACTGATTTTGACTAGTTATGTATATATATCCAGGAAGGCAGCCTTATCGGCTAGCCAGTTGTTTAATTCTTACTGATTTAAATCGTGTGTTTTATGTATGTTCCGCTGGTTTTCTCTGATGGTTACCTGTAAGGGTGCCCATGTAGGGCACCAGTCGCGGGCCCAGGGTCGGGTTGTGACAAAAGTGGTATCAGAGCAGTTAGTCCTCGGAAAATGTCTACAGACCGTGTCTAGTAGAGTCTTGATTATCGGTGTGTTGTGCACCACATCTATAATCAGGAGGCTACAGGACATTTAGGATTGGTTTTCATTCTTCTCACTCTAAGATCGTGCGATAGAGCTGTGTTGTTAGGGTCGTCTCTCCCTAACGGGTTATGTTCATTGCGGTATGAGAAAGCGTGATGACCGGGAAGGATTATGTGGATTGCGTATCGGGTTGGTAATAATTATTGTATAGTTGGTATTATGACATCTGACTATATGGATTTATGTATGAAGTCGAGCGGGTTGCCTATAATGATTTTAGATTACGAGAATTGGTAAGGACTAAATAGATATCGGAAGGGTATAAAAGCAGTTTAATGAATTCTCGTCAGGTTTCACGTACTAATTTGAGAAATTAGGAGATGATGAGTTATGCAGAAGGAAATGAACCCTTAGAAGTTATGATTAAAGGACTTAAGGAAGACTATGTTAATAGATTAAGCTCGTAGTATACTTAAGTGAATTATGCGGATGAGATCCATTATGGAGTAAGTATGGTCGTTATGATTAAGACAACACGATTATGGGTTATAAAAAGTTATTTTACCCGGTTACGGGGGGACTGATAAGGTAGGCTTGGAGCATGGAAAGTGTGAGCCTAAGAATATTGATAACCGCCGAGACGACAAAAGACCCACACCCAAGTTCCATAGCTTTTGGTTCGCTATCCCGATCATGATTTTCCTACCCGGAGAAAGGTACTTCCTTTTGGGCGGTTGTGGGTGAGGAGGATTGAACCCCGACAAGTGGTTCGTAGCCGCGTGCTCTAATCCTCGAGCTCAGGCCCACCCCGTCTCCACTTTGGATCTGTTCGAGTACCCTCAAAAAAGAACCTTTCTCTCCCGACCATTTCGGGTTAAGAAGATGTGGCGCGTTTTCTCTATAAGAAGGGTGTGTAAGGCCTTGGCAATAAGATTTAATTCGGACTAAGGGTAGAGTTAGAAATGCGATGGTGGGTGGGTTGAGGACCTGTGCGGTCGCCCCATAGTCGAATTGGGTGGGGTCATTGGTAGTTCATTCGTGGCGAGTCAAGGATGCGGACAGTCTAGTTAAGTTGTTTCTGGGTTCGTGGGCGCGTTCACGGAACAGTCGTGAGCCGGAAATGGGCTTAAATTGTTCAATGTAGGTAGCTCAGATTGGAGGCGAATTAGTATGGAAGTTATGTCGTATGCTAGTATAAGTTTGGAAATGCGGAAGAAATGCGACCGGTGAGAAAGAGAGCAACCAAGTGTAAAGGAATAGAGCACGAATCCATGAGAACCTTTCGGTGACTACGCACGTGAGTGATGGGTGGTAGCGGCGGGTATATAATAATTTCTCGGTGGCGATCTGATCGTCGGACCTACTAGAACCTAGCGGTATTATGTGAGTTTGAGGTCATATGGGTATGGACTAATGGGCTTCTTGTATGCCAATGTTGACTATAGAGAGAAGTTGGTTCGATTCCAGTTTCCCGGTGAGCCGGTTATCGATGGGAAAGGAATGGAAGTGCTAGTAAACTGTAAGTTACTACTTCCTTCTTTGGCATGAAATTGTGGAGTCTATGTGACTTGTTTTATTAAAATTATTGAAGGATTTTATGTTAAGTGCCCTTGGAGGTACTTGGAATTGGTTTAATGTGGCAGTCAGGGCCACGACATTCCGAATAATTTCAGGAAAAATGCGCAAGGCAAGAATAAGATAAGTATGAGTGTTGCCTGTGGAAAACAGAAGACATCGCTGGTAGGTCTTATAAATCTATACGATTATAAGGTGGCACTTGATGATTAAGATGGTGAAGGGATATAAGCTCTCTCCCCCACGTAGAAGGATAGTTTTACGTACTATGGAGTTATGTGTACCCAGGGTATTAGACGATGGATGTGAGACAGGTAAGATCTCTAGGGTCGTCATGCAATAAGTTACAATTTTAAATAACCTTGGAAAAAGGTATTGGGGACGACACTAGGAAATAGTTGAAGAAGTGTCGTAAGGATATAAATGCAGGTAGTACGCATGAATGAAACTGTAGGATCAAGAATCAAGATAGAAATATTTTTGCTAATAATGAGCCTAAGGAAGGGTTATGACCAGAATGATAAAGAGAATGCAACTATGGTTATGTAAGTTGCACGAGATATGATTACCCCATACTAGTATAAAGACCATTAGTGAATGATGTGCAGTAAGAACACCTCGAGGAAAGGTGGAAACACCTGTACTGACGAGAAGGATAGTAGGAAAATACGGGGGGGGGGGGGGGTAAGGGACCCCAGGACAACTTGAAATGAAATATAAAGGTAAGACGAGTAGACACTCGAACAATAAGAAAATCTTGGCAAGCCATTAGGATATGTAATACCATGAATTGAGGTTGAAAACCTGACTATAAGCTCTATGAGCTGAAAGAAAATAATAAGATTATTACTTGACAGGATCAAGGAAGTATCCCCCTAAATTGTGATTGGCAGGAAGTCTTAGCCATGAGTCAAGTAAAGGGGTCGAATCTAAGTATAGTGACCACGTTTTGTTACAACAGAGAAATGGAACCAGGAACCATAATTGAGATTAATGATGCCCGAATATTTCGCAAGTATGAGAAAGGCTTTCAGTTATTTGGAAGTAAGATGACTACGACTACAGTTCTAACCCCTCCTGAGGCCTGAAGGACTATAGGGTTAGGTTATTATGGTAACTGATCGGTGTATTTTATATACACTTTTTGAGTCGTTTTTAGTTAGTCTTTTGTCCCTTTTTGTACAAATAAGTGCCGTGTTAGGATAGATTTTCTTTCTTTTGAGTCAAAGTGGTTAAAATGGCCCAATGGCGGAAAAGGAGCTAAAGGAGGGCGAAAGTGGAGGTTCCAGAGCTTAAAAGCAGAGAAAGTAATGACGAGCGAGAAAAAGCAGGCGAGCGCGGTGCCCGATATCGAAATACGCGAGAGTTGCGGCGCCCGGCTACCGAACAGCCAATCGGGGCGGCGCCAAATCATCAATCTGCGAAGTTGCGGCGCGCTGCGCAGCGAAAAATCAGGTTTAATGACGAATTTTGGGCCAGGCCTGAAGGGGAAAAGGTTGAGGCGGTTTGGAGCCTATAAAAGGAGAACCCTAGGCAGTTTTTAAGGGTTCCCTTTCTTGCACAACACACGATTTCTTGGATTGAAGATTGGAGACCGTAGTCTAGTAATTTCTTTTCTTTTCTTTTATTTCAGTTTTGTATGATGAACTTTGAATTAGTTCTTATCATGTCAATGGCTAGGAACTAATTCTTTTATAGGGTTTTCCATGTTAATTCACTAGAAACTTATGTTATGAATTGATGCATGTTATGGTTACTCTTCTTCTTATTGAGATTTATCCAATAATTGCTTTGAATTCTTGGTAATTAATTGATCACTAATTATCATTATTTATATGATTTCTAATCAAACTTCGAAAGGAGGAGGTTGTGAATATGCTGTAAGTTGGGTAGACATATTTTGGATTGGGGATGAAAATACCTCAATTACTTATGTAGCGTTAATGAGAGGCTTAACAACCTAATTTCTGCATGGCGCATGGCGGTTAACTAGGTTTTGGTCTTAATCCTCCTATAGAGTCATCCTTATCAGAAAGGTAGAAATGAGCAATCTGGGGTTGAGTGTTTATATAGCCTTAACGGGAGTATAAAGCGATTTAAGTAAACATGCTAGCTCGAGAAGAAGAACCGTAATTCATTGCGTTAATAAGTAACATAAGCGGATAGTTGAGGAGGCGTGGAAGCCCTATTCCCATCTGTTGAAGTAATCCACATAGTTAATTAGCCTTTATAATTAGTAGTTATAAACAACAAAATTCAATATCGGTTACGAATAGATACCAAAAGATAGATAATTGGTACTTGAACACTAATCCTTGTGGGCGATATTCGGTCTTACCAAGACTATATTACTTGTCACGATAACGTGCACTTGCGTTAAAGTGTGTGCATCTTTTCGCGTCAAGTTTTTGGCGCCGTTCTTGATTAGGCATAGTTCAATATCAATTTTCTATTTTTAATTTCTAATTTGGTTTTTAATTTTTTTATTTTGGCGTTTTTATTGATTTGGTAAAAATCGAGTGCCATGATTTGTTATGCATTTTTATCTATTTAGAAATCGGTTTATGCGAAGGAGAAGAGGCGGACACTCTTGTTCCCTTGATCAGAGATTGAAAACACATGTGAGCGAGAAAGAATCGGTGGATTGCAACCTTGATAGAGATGGGCGGTGTTGAAAACAACAATATGATGAGAAAGGGTTAGGTGAAAATCAACTTAACCGGGAATGCCTCGGCAAGTACCTATGGATGTCGAGGAAAGAGTTCAAGTCCAAGCGAGAAAGAAGCTTGGGAGACTATGTCTTCTTAGGTGAATGGAGCCTGAGCGTATGTCGAGCTCCTGCGATAGGAGCAAACAACTTTGAGATAAAGCCGCGATTAGGCATGAGTGCGGCCTGTGATGCAATTTGGAGAGGCGCCGTGGAGGATCACATATGCACCTAGCTAATTTCTTGGAGCTTTGTGCAGCTTTCAAATATAACGGCGTTCTTGATGATCTTGCGTCAGTTGAGCTATTTCCTTCTCGCTCGGGTATAGAGCAAAAGTATGGTTGAATTCCTGCCCGGTAGGTCGATTTTTACATGACAAGAGTAGCACGAAATTTTTGGCCAAATTCTTTCCCCATGCAAGCGGCAAAATTGAGAGGGAGTTGAATAACTTCTACCAGCGGATGGAGAGTCCTTATCACGAAGCTTGGGAAAGGTTCAAGTTCTGGAGAAAATGCCCACATCATTGCATTGAGTTGTGGAACTTGGTCACATCTTACATAACGGGCTCGTGGAACAACTAGAACCATTATAGATCGGCGGCGGGTGGGACATTCATGAGAAAACAGCCCGCGCTCGCGAATTATTAGAAGATATGGCCACAACAACCGTATCACGAAGAGAGATCGATAAGTGGGAGGAGAAACGGTGGGAGTCCGCGAAATAGATGCCATTCTTGCCTTGAATGCCCAGTGGCCCTTTTGGCGTAACTTGATTTGCAGCAACATCTGATGTCGATGAATGCGGTCACGGATGCCAAAGAGTGTGAAATCTGGAGGCCCACATCGTTCGATAGGTGTCCGTGGTGATCCTAATAATATGCCAATCGGCGGCGAGAATGTCGGTAGTGGGTAACTATCGAGAGGCCACAAAACAATCCATACTCCAACACATATAATCCGGTGGAGAATCACCCAAATTTATCATGGAGAGAGGCCGAGTACGAGAATCAATACGAGGCGATGCAAACCAGCGGCACCAAAATCAGCGACCGCTTTACTCAAGCCCCGCATCTCAGCGATTGATGCGGTTCGTGAAAAGCGGGCGAGTGAGAAGCTTTGTTGGCACTCGCAATGCGGACCAGTTCGTGGCGAAGCTAGATCCTCGTTCGGGAACTTGGAAACACAAGTGGGTCAACTAGCAAAGCAAGCAAACAGCGAGCACAGGTACGCGCGAAGCAACCAGAGGTGAATCAGGAGCAATGCGAGCGATACAATTGAGAAGTGGCAAGCGATTGGGCGGCGATCACCTCGGCCCGATGGTTGAGCAAAGGCGAGAGATAGAAAAAGAGAAGGTGGTTGAATCTAGCCCAGTAGTAGAGAAAACTCCAGAGAAGGAGTATGCTGAGAAGATCCCATTCCCCCAGAGATTACAGCGGAAGGCGGTTGATAAACAATTCTCCAAATTTTTGGAGACATTCAGAAAGGTGCATATCAACATACCCTTTATAGAAGCATTGGAGCAGATGCCCTCCTATTTCAAATTCATGAAGGAGATCTTGGGGAAGAAGAAGAAACTGGTGGAGTATGAGATGGTAGCACTAACGGAGGAGTGCAGTGCTATCTTACAGAAGAAGTTGCCCCCTAAACTAAAAGATCCAGGGAGCTTTACACTACCTTGCACAGTTGGCAGGGTAACATGCAACAGGGCTCTGTGTGATTTAAGGGCAAGTATAAATCTGATGCCCTTATCGGTATTTAAACGGTTGGAGTTGGGTGAGGCCAAACCAACCACGGTGAGCTGCGGTGGCGAATGGGGCGATGGTTCATCGAGAGGGAAGATTGAGGACGTGATTGTTAAAGTAGGAAAAATCTTCTTTCCTGCGGACTTCCTCATTCTTGACATGGAAGAAGATGCAGAAATCCCTATCATATTGGGGAGACCATTCCTAGCGACATGGAGAGCCTTGATCGATGTAGAAAGAGGAGAGCTGACACTAAGGGTGGAGAAGGGAGAAATGGTGTTTAAAGTATTTAAACACATCATTGAACCATGACCATGGCGGTGTTTTGCAATCGGCACCGTCAAGCCTCCTGTGAGCCCATCAAGCCAAACGAGGAGATGAGCCCGCAGCGAGCATGGATGGTGAACCTCCATAGCGGTATGTGTTCCTGAACTTCCCCTTAACGATAATGCTAAGAGGAGAAGAAGAAAAAGAAAACGAAAAATGCGGAGAAAATGGATTAGTTGTGGGGTTAATCCACCCCACATTTATTGAGTTAAGGAACTTGCGTCCGACTAAAAGACGTTAAAGACAGCGCTACTTGGGAGGCAACCCAAGGTATTTGATTTATTTTACTTTAATATAATAGTTTTTTTATTAAGAACGGTCTCACGGAGGTAGTGTTTATGTTGTGATTGACAGGTATAGGCCAATAAATTAAAGAGGCGGCGAAGAAACGGCCGGATTTCGAAAAAGCGGGTGGCGCCAGCGCCCGGGAAGCGGGCGCGGCGCCAAAAGAGCATAAAAGGCGCTGAAGTTTAAGCGTCGCGGCACGGGAGGCGAGCGCGGCGCCAAAATCTCAGAAAATTTGCCAAGTCTAGGCGTCGCGGCGCCAGTAGTCGCGGCTCGAAATTCGAAGTGCAGAACATTGGCGCGCGGCTAAAGCGCCGTGGCGGCGAAATTCGAAATTAAAAGACGCCCAGAAATCAGATTTTCCCAATTTCAAAACCAAAACCTAACCCCCTTTCTCCACAAAACCCACGAAAATCCATAATTTACCCACAAATCCTTCACAAATCAAACCCAACCACAACCAAAACTCTTAAATTCCAAAAACCCTTAGCTATGTCAACCAACAAAACTCCATCCCATTGCCTCAAATCACCATTAGAAGCAAGAACACCTTGAAGAACACCATAAAAAGGTAATCTCCATATTTTCTTGAAAGCTTTCAATAGTTAAAGATGGTAGTAGTTTGGAGAAGTGTTGCATTGTGAAGTAGTTGGGGTGCTGAAAAATTGGTTGTGAAGTTTAGAGAAGGAGTAGACAAGGATGGTGTGGGTATTGGGGTAGTAGAGTTGAAGTTTGGGGGTGTTAGTAAATAGCTGTTAATTGTTGATTGTGTTGGGGAACATTTGTGCTATTAAGTTGTAAGCTGCACAAAGTGATTTAACCATGTCCGCCAGAAAGAGAAGAGCCTCCACATCCACCTCAGCCCATGTCTGATGATACTAGGTTCGTTAGCCACGAAGCTTATACAAGATACAAAAAGCTTAGTCTAGGCCCTTAATCCTGAAAGAGGAATGGACTACCGGAGGAGTCGTTTGGGGAGGAGGATGTCTATGAGCCCGTTCGGGCAATGATTGAGATGATGGGGTGGAAGAGATTTGTAAACTTGGAGAGGATAGCACGATGAACACGGCATTGGTGCACAGATTCTATGCTAACTTTAGGAGAGGGTGGATAACAAATGCTTTGTGAGGAAGATATATGCACTGTGTGTGACAATAAATATGTCTCTAAAGCGATTGATGTTGAAGGAGGAATTGGTGATTGGAACCATTTTAGAACATGGTCTAGGAGCACAGCAACATCAGCTGGAATCTGAATCGCGAACCGCGATGAAGCTACCACAGGTGCTTTTGATATTGCAGAAATGGGTGAGAGCATTGGCGGTGCGATTCAACAAAGCGGCCAAGGGTTGGCTATATTTCGTCGGCGCGCGTGATTCCATCCACGCGCTTCACGAGTGCGGAAGATAGGATCAGCGATATATGGAATTATGAGGATGGCGATTGATGTGAGGAAAGAGATAGTGCGAGCATTGAATAAATCAGCGAGTTGGTGACAGCGGTGGATTGGGACATGGCTCGCTTATCGCGATTTATGCCACGTGAATGGGGTCCCAGTCCTACCCACTGATACTAATGAGAGAAACCAACTGCCGGTGACATATGGGATAGTGCACTCTTTCCCAGACCCAAGCCCCCCAGCAGCAAGAAGAAGAGCACAACCAGCACCACCACCGGCGAGAGGCGCCGTGGGCGAAGATGAGCACGAAATAGAGGCTCGATATGCGGCGAGACCTAACCACCGACCAACCACGAAGCGGAACCTTGATTGCCGTGATGGAGCGATTACTCCAAAATTAGATGAGGATGATGCGAGTTTGGACACGGTGATACAAGGACAACAAGAAAGCGGCACAAATCAACGAGATGAGTTCCTTGTTCAACCAGTGGTCCATGCACTATCCAATGCCACCACCACCACCACCATTTTAGCCAAGTCTGTAAGTGTCTTGTTTTCTTTTATTGTTTTTGAGTCTACACACATTGGGGACAATGTGTGATTTAAGTTTGGGGGGGTGTCTTATTTGTGTCTTAGTGTTATAGTATGTTTGAGTATTTTTTATTGTTTTGTGTATATTTTGAGTCACAAAATTTTTTCTTTTGAGTCATAGTTGTCTGTCAAAGATCATGTATGCTGTAGTTACTAGAAACACCTAGTGAAGTAAGGTGGAATAATGTAATGGAATTAGAAGCAACCATCTAAACACCTAGGTTAGATAAGCCAAAAACTCACAAAATCTGTCTATGTGGAGTTTCTTGCTTAAATTATGCATGCTAAATGATGAAAACCTATGTGTTATGATTGCTTGCTATTTGAGGCGAAATAGTTAGGATATGCATGTTAGGGAGATGACTCAGGCGTTTCTTTGATAGCCAATTCTTACCACTCTTTTCTATCCCTGACTTTAAAAGTATCCCTAGTCAGCCCCATTGAGCCTAAAAATTGAAACTTTTTCTTTGACACCCTATATTCCCATACTTGTGCCATAAGTAAACATGTGAAATAGTGGAATAAATTGTGTTAAAAAAGAGACAAAAAGAGTGAACAAGCTTGTTGCACCCCAATAAAAAGTAATAAGAAATAGGCAAAAGCCCAAGTTTGGGGGTGCTTGTCATTATTATATACTTCACTCTCCCAAAACAAAAGAGGGGAAAGATTGATTTGAAGTGAAGAAAAGAATAAAAAAGAAAAGGGAAATACTGAAAAGCTAAAGAGCTTATGGTACACAAAAATGAGCCTAAATTCCTATTTTTACCTACCTATACCTAAGCCTACATTATAATCCTTAAAAGTCCTGAAGATCTCTTTTATGCATATCCAGGATTAGTGGAGAATAGCAAGTAAACATGTCATAGGATTTTTTCTATTTTACAATCATGATTCAGTATATTGACTTCCATTAAGCATGATAAAAATGAGTTTGCGAAATATCTAGCTTAATGTGTTTAGTGTGCTAAAAATTTCATGCATATGTTCCTGCATATTATTCTGCTAACCTTCATGTTTTTCTAGATAACATCAATGTAGCAAAAGTGATCAATGTCAGTGAGTCTTTTATTTTCGTTTCTTTGAGTCTTTAATTCTTTCTTTTTATCTTTGCTCGAGGGCGAGCAAAGGTTAAGTTTGGGGGTATTTGATCGGTGTATTTTATATACACTTTTTGAGTCGTTTTTAGTTAGTCTTTTGTCCCTTTTTGTACAAATAAGTGTCGTGTTAGGATAGATTTTCTTTCTTTTGAGTCAAAGTGGTTAAAATGACCCAATGGCGGAAAAGGAGCTAAAGGAGGGCGAAAGTGGAGGTTCCGGAGCTTAAAAGCATAGAAAGTGGCGAACGAGGCAGAAACACAAGCCAGCGCCGCGGCGCCTCATGCCAACGATGGCGAGGGCGGCGCCCGATATCGAAATACGCGAAGTTGCAGCGCGCGCGGCTACCGAACGATAGAAATCGGGCGCGGCGCAAATCATCCAATCTTGCGAGTTGCGGCGCCGCAGCTGGCGAAAAATCAGGTTTAATGACGAATTTTGGGTCAGGCCTGAAGGGGAAAAGGTTGAGGCGGTTTGGAGCCTATAAAAGGAGAACCCTAGGCAGTTTTTAAGGGTTCCCTTTCTTGCACAACACAAGGTTTCTTGGATTGAAGATTGGAGACCATAGTCTAGTAATTTCTTTTCTTTTCTTTTCTTTTATTTCATTTTTGTATGATGAACTTTGAATTAGTTCTTGTCATGTCAATGGCTAGGAACTAATTCTTTTATAGGGTTTTCCATGTTAATTCACTAGAAACTTATGTTATGAATTGATGCATGTTATGGTTACTCTTCTTCTTGTTGAGATTTATCCAATAATTGCTTTGAATGCTTGGTAATTAATTGATCACTAATTATCATTATTTATATGATTTCTAATCAAACTTCGAAAGGAGGAGGTTGTGAATATGCTGTAAGTTGGGTAGACATATTTTGGATTGGGGATGAAAATACCTCAATTACTTATGTAGCGTTAATGAGAGGCTTAACAACCCTAATTTTACGCATGGCGCGTGTGGTTAACTAGGTTTTGGTCTTAATCCTCCTATAGAGTCATCCTTATCAGAAAGGTAGAAAGGAACATCTGGGGTTGAGTGTTTATATAGCCTTAGCGGAGTATAAAGCGATTTAAGTAACCTGCTAGCTCCAAGAGAAGAAGAACCATAATTCATTGCATTAATAAGTAACATAAGTGGATAGTTGAGGAGACGTGGAAGCCCTATTCCCATCACAACTGAAGTAATCCTATAGTTAATTAGCCTTTATAATTTGTAGTTATAAACAACAAAAATCAATATCGGTTACCAAATAGATACCAAAAGATAGATAATTGGTACTTGAACACTAATCCTTGTGGACGATATTCGTTCTTACCAAGACTATATTACTTGTCACGATAACGTGCACTTGCGTTAAAGTGTGTGCATCTTTTCGCGCATCAGTAATCATTTGAGTGTTTGACTGGGTTGTGTGCGGATGCAATGCGATAAGGTAACAACCTATATTTTCTTGGCAGCTACGGGAACACGATAGAGGAGCTCAGGTTCGAGAGGTTGCCGAGTTTTCCCTCGTTGAGGAGGTGAAGAGGCGACAGTATAAGGATCTAATTCTTGGGCGAATTTGAGATACGGCTCTCCAAGAGGAGGAGGACCTGTATGGGTAGCACCGGATAGGGTGATGTGATATGAGGAAAGATTGTGTGTGCACAATGCTGCAGGACTTGTCAGCAGGTTTAGGGGAGGCACACAGTACTTCTTGCTTTATTTTGTTCGGGGTCGACTAAGGTGTATCATGACCTCATATGTATGTATTGGTAAGATGGCCTGAAGAGGGACGTAGCAGAGTTTGTTGCTTAGTGTCCAAATTAGTAGCAGGTCAAGGTTGAGTACCAGAAGCCCAGTGGGCTATTACAGGCGATTGAGATCCTGACTTAGAAATGGGAGGTGATTAATATGGATCTTGTTACAGGGTTGCATCATACTCAGAGGAAGTGCGACTCCTTATGGTTTATGGTAAGCAGTGGCACATGATCCATTTCTTTCGGTCAGGACCACTTACTCGGCTGAGGTTTATGTTATATTATATAGCAAGGAGATTGTGAGACTTCACGGTGTTCCTACATTTATGATGTCAGACAGATGAGCTCGATTCTGGCTAACCAGAGGTTTTCGAGAAGGTATTAGGGACATGTAAGTCTCGATGTGGCATTTCACCCTAAGGCCAAGCGAATGAGCGAACTATCCAGGCACTTGAGGATAGGTTGTGGGCCGGTGTTATTGATTTCAGAGTTATATGGAAGAATTATTTACCTCTTGTTGAGTTTGCGTATAACAAAATCTACCATTCCAGTATCCAGATGGCCCTGTATGAGGCTTTGTATGAAGAAAATGTAGACTCGCCAATTGGTTTGTTCAACGTAGGCGAGGTTCAGATAATTAGCCCGGACTTGATTCAGCGGGCTGTGGATAAGGCGAAGCTTATCCAGAAAAGATTATTAGCAAGCTCAGACATCGACACTTGGAGTTCAGGTTGACGTTTTAGCATAAGTATTGTTATATGGCCAGGTGTGGCAAGAGTGATTATGTTGGGTGTAGTCAAGGGACTATGCCAATATCCGTTTAGATTGGATCCGAAAGAACATTCGGGGACGAATGTTTCTAAGGGGGGAAGAATGTTACGCCCCGTAATTCCAAGAGGATGAGATGAGAACGTAAGAAAGGAAATAAGATTCGAATTTGGAACAAAGAAAAAAAATAAAAAGTTGGCAGAATATTTTATGGACAGTTTTTCAGTCAACTTTGGAGCAGTATATCCCCTAGTATATTGGGAGTTTTTAGGTGTTTCAAAAGCCTAATATGAAAGTACAATACAAATTGGTTAATAGCTATAATCGTCGCATGTTATCTAAATAAGGGATTTTAGTTGTTGAAATTGGTTGCGACTATATAACATGTTGGAACGACAATATGGATTGAAAAGGAATTGGAAAAGATTGTATGTGGTTGTACATTGTAGCCAAGGATGACATTTAATAATGAACAGTTTTATGTAAATTGTGTGGCAGAATTTTACACGTCCTGTTAAGGCGTGTAATCCCCTTTGGTTAGCTAAATTGTTGAGCCTTACATGTGGCGTTTGGTTATTGATTTCGGGCCTTGAAAAACGTGGAAAAGTATGTAGAAACAAAGGAAGTGTTGTCCAATATTCCGTAGAATTAAGTGACTTTACACTTGGAATATTCTACGTTTGAAGTTAGAAGTTAATAGACGTATTGTGGTCATTTTAGGTTGACATACGACGTACGACATATTGGACTTAACAAGTGGATTGAACCGAAGAGGTTTGTGGAACTTTCCTATCTCTTGAGCATGAGTAGTTGTGAATATATAGTAAGGTAGACGTACGAGATTTTGATGAATCTAGTTTCATTTGATATCCTTGACTTGTTTTAAGAATGTCCAAGTTGGTTGAGTTAGGGAGTTAACTCACTTGTTTTAAAGATTAAGGATATCTTAGTTTCTAAAGATAAGAGACGTAAAGTATTTTTGAAAGTATATGATACTTGGTTTTTTTATGGAAAGTTTAAGTCTCTTGGTTATAAAGAAGAATGTAAGTGTCTAAAGCATAAAGTTAGTATAACGACTTTATGGGAAGTTGGTTATAATAGCTTTATGGAAAGTTAAAATGATGGTTTACTCTAGCAATGTAAATTAAGATAAAATGACTTGAAAGGAAGAATGGCAAATTGATTTGAAGGCATCAATTGCTTAAAGTTTTAAAGTAAAAAGTCACTTGATTTAGAAGTCTTTAAATATAGTTCTAAAAGGTATTGTGACTTGTTTTGAATAATAGATATGACTTGATACTACGGTTATTAGTATCTTGGAAGTTTTATATGAAAAAGAGTCATTTTAAAAGAATAGAAGTACGTAGTACTTTGGGTTAAATTCCTGGATTTTATAACGACATGTTAGTGTCTTAAGTAAACTAAAATGAGAGTGTATATGATCAAATCTAATAAGAAGTTAGGGGATTTCTTAACTTGCTTATGATAATTATGATAAGTCGGTGGTGCTTATGTTATGTATGATAGGCCGGTAGTGCTTATGTTATGTATGATAAGCTGGTAGTGCTTATGTTATGTATGATAGCCGGTTGTGCTAGTGATATATTGTTCATTACGGGGTCATTCCCCGGGTTTGTGGCATTTACATATTCCGTGGATTTGCTACCCATGATGCGAGGAATACCTCATGCAGTCAAGTAGGGCTCGTGCGGGTGAAATAGTCTATGCGGTGCGGACGATCCTATCGAGAGATTACCTCATGCGGGTCCATCGACTATCTTGGCGGATCTGATCTATCGAGAAATTACCTCATGCGGATGGCCCTAGGTTAATCATGAGCTTCCTGTTTTAAAACCGGCAAAGTTTATTCTTGTTTACTCTCATTGTTAGTAAGGCACAGTGTACTGTTAATGTGGTTATCATACATGTTCCCAACTTTATTTTAGACTATTATGATTTTATTCTGATCTTTCGTTCACATACTTGGTACATGTTATCTTGACCTCCTTGAGTGCGTTTATGCCGCATGTAGAATTATACAGGTTGCTGATCCTCACTCTTAGTAGGATCACTGTTCAGCTATTGAGAAGCTCTATTACTCCGGAGGCTTGTCATTGGTTCAGATCCCTGGTAATGTCGGTTGTTGTACATTCAGGGGTATGGCGGGGCCCTGTCCCGTCACAGTTGCTATGTTAAAATTCTTAGAGGTCTGTAGTCATATATGTGGGTCGGTTTGTAAGGAAAAAGGATGTAACTGCTTTTGACTAGTTATGTATATATATCCAGGAAGGCAGCCTTATCGGCTAGCCAGTTGTTTAATTCTTACTGATTTAAGTCGTGTGTTTTATGTATGTTCCGCTGGTTTTCTCTGATGGTTACCTGTAAGGGTGCCCAGGTAGGGCACCAGTCGCGGGCCCGGAGTCGGGTCGTGACACCACGCTTTCACGTTCAAGTGCAGATGTCGAGTATCGAGGTAGCGATGGTTTGAGTCGTATTGATTCTGAAATCTACTTTTAGAGTTTCATTGTCCTATCGAAAGCTACATTAGTGTATTGTGACAATATAAGTGTCATCTACGCTACGGTAATCGATTCGGCGCCGTACTAAACACATTGAGATGGATATTCACTTTGTTCGAGAGAAGGTAGCTAGAGGACAAGTACGCGTCTGCCATGTTCCTTCCAGATATCAAATCGAAGACATCTTTACAAAGGGTCTTCCCTCGGTCCTTTTTGAAGATTTAGAGACAATCTCAGCGTACTCCGCATGTATGTGCGGGGTGTTAAGCAGAGCCCGACATCGCGGCCCGACTATCGACATCGCGACCGCCCGGCGTAGTCGGCCCGGACCAACACGGGAAGTGGAAGATTTTATGTATATTTGGTATATATTAGAATTAGCCTTGTACCTTAATTAGGATTGTAAAATTACCATAATTGTAGTTAATCTCCTTATAGAATAGAGATTTAGATGTGAGACAAGGATTAAGAACGTCATTAAGGTTAAGATTCGGATAAGGGGTATGAGATATAATTATACAAGCTACGAACACGTCAATGAGTATTTAAAATGATAAGTTATTTATATTTCTCTTTTGAGGATTATTACATATTGTGGGAATTACGACTTGGAGAATACGAGACCTTATGGAATTCCCGGGAATTAAAGGAAACGGATATCAAGATTTAAATAAATAGATTAAGGTTTACTACTTTGGGGATTAAATTAGTTTAATAAGCACTTGGAGGGTTAAAGTGTAAAAAGAAGGGGGACCTAAGTGCACTTTTAGAAATCTGAAAATTAGCACTTAAAAATGCCTAACAAGTTCATTTTTCTTTTCTTCAACACAAAATTGAATCTTCCTTTCCCTTTTCCAGAAGCCTAGGTCGAAAATCTCCCCCTTTGCAAGAGAAAAATTCAAGCTTTTTACTTCACCTTGTTAGATTAATTAATCTACATCATTAAGCCAAGAATTAGAACATTTTTGGACCAAAAACAGTGGGGTCTCGACGGGAATGCCCAGCAAATTTTAGGAACGAAAAATTCGAATTTTGATGCAACTATTGGGAAGGAAAAACATGTGTAGATGTTGGGTAACATGGTAGAAGGATTGCATGTCATTTTGGGTTGAAAGAAGAGAAGAATTTGGGCGAAAAATCGACAAAAAGAGGGCAGAAATCGTTGGGGCAGCGGGCGATCGAAGGGGCTGTTTTGAGCTTGAAAATTAGTAAACTTTTGTCCCTTTCATTTGATATTTGATATATTAATTGACAATTATAGTTAGGAGAATTATCCTTGTTAAGGAAGAAATAGAAAGAAGACAATGCATGCGATTATTAGAAGACGAAACCGATTTAGAACCCATTTTTGGCGTACATTGGAATTGATTAATTATGTTGGTATGTTATTACTAATTGCATGTAAAAATTTAGATGAAACCTTGATGTTTAAAGTAATAGTTGTTATATGAAGTGTTAGAAGCTTAATTGAAAAGTAAGGAATTTTGGAAAAGTTTTGGAATTGTAATAGGTGTTGGCCGAAAAGTTGATGGAAATTATTGAACATTGTAGTAATGTATTACGGGCTGAATTGGTGTTGAAAAATAAGTTACAAATACGCATAGGTATTGAGGTAGTTACCTATACATGCCTTGAAAAGATTAAAGTGTAGAAAAGTGTTAATTTTATATTCTTGAATTGGCGATGTTGTTAGAAGATTGGATTGCTCCCATGAATAATTCTAACGTAACTAGATGATTGACTACTATGAGAAATAAATGTAGTAGTTGTCTTGGTTATTGAAGTTGTTAAATGGAATAATTACAAAGAGAAGGTATGCGCACTAACGACGTAAATGGAATGTTTGAGATAACTTTGACTACATATTGAAATGATAGTGATTATTGATTTGATTTGGATTATTGGTTGGATTTGAATTGTGATTATTGGTTTGATTTGGATTATTGGTTGGATTTGAATTGTTGATTGATTTGGATCATTTCTAAAATTGTGGATCTGTGCATAAGCGGAGGAAATCTTTGCTCAAATTTCTATAGAAATAGGAAGTCGCTATTCAATATAACTTACGTTAGAAATCATAGAATTGATGTACGTATTCCCCTTATTATAGGTTGAAGTATTAGACGAGGCATATTCTAGTAGTGAGTTGGCTAGCGCGACTATAAGGTATGTGAGCCTACCCTTCTTTCTTTTGGCATGATTACATGAATTCTTATTCTTTTCATTTTGACATATGTCTTGAACATAGTGAATGTACGGCGGACGTACATGACCTCTTCACAGTCCAATTCTTAGTAATATGCGTTATGGGAAGTACATGTGATTGTCTAGTAAGAAGTTTATCTAATGGTTTTAATGAGGCAGAAATGATTTAGATTGCATCTGATTGCTCATGATATCTACTCGTGCTAAAGTCATTTTCCACTTCCACGCGTCGGGCGCAAATTCGTGCGCGAATGTCGAGGATGATTCGCTGCGTCCTCGCAGAAGTCGGGCGGTTATGTATACCTATGTGATGATTCCACGGACAGGCATTTCTGATGCGGGTACAGATACCCAGGATAATATATTTCACCGCGTCCCTCACCCAAGGGTCGGGCAGCTTATTCATTTACTTATATCTGATGATTTTATGACTAAGCATTCATGAGTACTGGTATGACTCTCATTCTTTTATGACATAGTTGACTCTCTACATTATAGGACACAGTTATGATCTTATTTACAGTATTTCATGCTTTCATACTCAGTACATTATTTCGTATTTGTTACACCCCGTAGTTCCAGGGTATGTATGTGAGGACGTACGTACGAGAATACGACAGTAATATTGGAAAGGAAGAAAGATGTGATTTTTCGACGGAAAAGTTTCCGAACTACGTGAAGGAAAGAGGTTTATTATTGAGAATTGGATTCTCAATTTTGGTATTTAAGACTTTAAGAACTTATAAGAATTATGGAATTTATATTTTTGCGGATTTGGTCACGTGGGGCCCTGAGAAATTTTACGTTTTGTGGGGCCCACGAGGGTTCTGAATTTTTATGGGCGAATGAGAGGCGACCGTGGCACCCTCACATCTTTGTTGGGCGATTTTTGCAAGGATATGATGGTCATTTGACCATTGTGGATGAAAGTCTTGAGCGAGTGTATTGACAGTCGAAACTTGTCGGCAGCCGTTATCCGTGTGATCTTCATCCTAGCCACACATTTGTGATAATCTTGACCCTCCATTTGTTTTATATATACACACTAGTGCAAGACTTGTCTTCAACACTTAGAAAATTTATCCATGACATTTCTTGTTCTTCTTGTAGCTCGGGTTTGAGAAATCCCATAAAAAATTGTAGTTTTGTTCCAATATTCACAAGACTTAAACCCGAGGTCCCTAAGGGTGTTGTAAGGTTATCTCGATAGAAAGATTTGGAAAAGTGGCGTTTTTCGTATTAGTCATGGCGGAAACTTAGAAGTTCTTGACTTTGAAGTTGGAACTTGAAGATGGGTTCTTGTAGGCTTAATGAGTGCTTGGAGGCGGATTGGAACTTAAGGAAAGGAGCTAAGAATTGCTAAGGGCGACTTTGAATCTTGGAAATTTTAAGGGCTTGTAAAGGTATAATTCTTGTCGTTTTAATAATTAAGATTACTACTTGTTGTAGCTTTGGATATTAGCAAGTATGAGGTGTTTATATTATGAAGTTGATTAGTGTTATGGATATTGGAACCTAACAGAAAACTAGTATGTTAGCCCTTAAGATTGTAATTCAATTTGGTTACTAGTTTAGTTGTCACGTGTTATATAAAGAGGAATTATAAATTTTGAAATTGTTTATGACTATGTAGCATGTTGGAGCGACAACTTGTATTGAAATAGAAATTGAAAGAGAAGTAGTGTTGTTGTTAGCGAGAATAACATTGTATAATTGGATTGTATTGTGGACTAGTTGGTAGTAATTGTGGGCGGAATTTTACGTATTGTTGGGCGTGTAATCCCGCTGTATTTGCTGAAATGTTTGAGCCTTAAATGTGGCGTTTGGTTATTGAATTCGGCCTTGAAAAGGTGGCAAAGTATGTAGAAACAAAGGAAGTCTTTGTCAGATTTTCCGTAGAATTTAGTGACCTTGTACTTAGAATATTCTCTGAAGAGAGCTAGAGGTTAATAGACATTTTATGACCATTATAGGTTGAAGTACTACGAGTGGCGTATTCTACTTGAAGGGTGGAAAAGGCTAGCAAGGGTATAGTACTTGGGCGTTTTGCTAATTGTCGATAATCGTCGTGAGGTATGTGAACCTCTTCATATCTTTTCTAGCATGATTGTTGTAAACTATGTAGTCACGGTGAGCGTCGTGTGCTAAATGATAATGGTTGGTTTAGAACATAAAGTGTTATAATGGCTTTATGGGAAGTTAATTATAACGACTTTATGTAGGTAAAAGAATGGTTGATTGTTTTTAAAAGATAAGAGACTTGACTTGTATTTGACTTGAATTGTGTTAAAAAGTTGTGAAACCTCATTCGTGAGTAATGAGTACTTGGTTTTTAAAAGAATAATGTTATATTGATTTTTCTTAAATTCCAAAGTAAGGAACTTGTTTTCTAAAAAGAAAAGAGACTTGAGGAATTTGAAGTGTTTTGGTTTAAAAGAAAGGCATGTTTTTGTCTTAAAATGGTTTTAAAAGAAAGGCATGTTTTTGTCTTAAAATTGTTTAAAAAGAAGGCATGGTTTTGTCTTAAATTGGTTTACTTGAAATGATAGTTACTCTATTTTTGATACTATGGGTATCGTGTGACTTTTGTAAAAGAAAGGGGTCTTTTGAAAGAATTTAAGTACGTAGTACTTTAGGATTAAAACCCGGATTGTTGGCACAAAATGGGAATACTTGAGTTTATATAAATGGTGAATCAATTTACATGTTAATGAAAGTCTAAAAGTATGTTGAACTTGCCTATGCTAGTTGTGATAGCTTTTGTTGTGCAAGTATTGTATTTCTATACCACCGCGTCTCTCGATGGAGGTAGGTGACTTGTTGTGAATTTACTTGGAGCGTCTGGCGTGTGACGGAAGATTCCAGGTATGCTTCCATTATTATTGTCACGTGGGCATGTCTGCAGATGAGGATTAGGGGCATGTGACCGTTATTGTTATTCCATGGACTAGCTCTCCGAGGTTTTCTTGATTCGGCCTTGCTATCGGTAGTTAGCTCTCGTACTTGCCCGATCGTGGTGATTCGGCTTTGGTTACAGTAGTTAGCCCGTACTTGCCGTTCGGTTTGTGGCGAAGTCTCGTGACTTACGGTTGTGATCTGGTGGTTAGCTGGTTACTTTCCCCGTCGGCCTACGTGGCGCGGTGGATCTGGTAGAGGTTATCACGCTTGCCGCGTGTCGACCGCGGTGAAGTATCGTGACTTACGGTTGTGATCGGTGGTTAGCTGGTTACTTGCCCCGTCGGCCTACGTGGCGCGGGAGGATCGGTAGAGCTATCCCACGCCGCGTATCGACCAGCGAGTCGGTGTTTGGGCGAAGTTTCGTGACTTACGGTTGTGATCGGTGGTTAGCACGGTTACTTGCCCGTCGGCTCATTGGCGCGAGGAGGATCTGGTAGAGGCTATCGCCTTGCCGCGTGTCGGCCGTGATATGGTTGTTTAGTATTATTAGTGCGGTAGGTTACGGTAGTAGCTTTCGTGCTTGCCGATCGATTGATGATGCGAGTTGGATCGGTAGCTATGCCTTACGTGCTTGCCGTCACGGTTTTTGACACAGGTGGGACCTGGTGTTCAAGTGTACTCCTTGGTGTTGTTACATCATAGACTGCCGGCAGTGAGGAAGGAATTCCACGGGCATGATTGATGTTGTGGGTGTGAGACCCATTATTATATTTTGAGTGATGTCTTTGAGGGCGTGAGTCCCTGACTTGACATGGCTACTTATATGTTGTATCTTTGTAGTTTGGTTATCATACATGTCTCTGCTTTATATAGACTATTATGATTTCATTCTGATATTTTTGATTTCACATACTTGGTACTGTTATGCTTGACCTCGCTTGAAGTGCGTTCATCTGCGGTAGAGTACAGCGGTTGTTGATCCTCGTTCATAGGATCGCGATTCGGCGTTGGGAAGCTCCGTTTCTCGGAGGCTTATCTTTTAGTATAGTCCCCATCTGTAGGTACTTGTACATTGAGGTATGGCGAGCCACTGTCGTCATAGTTGTTATTACATTCTTAAGTGCATGAAATCTTGTTGTGGGCAGATTTTGAAAAAGGATGTAGCTGTTGGGTTTAATTATTTATTTATGCAAAAGGTAACGTTTTGGTTGCTTTGTTTTCTTATTATCTTGTTTCATGTTTAAGTTTTTATTTCATTGATTTTCTCGATGTTGTATCACTAGGGTGCGGGTGAGGCACGATCGCGGGCAGTCAGTCGTGACAAAAGTGGTATCAGGCGATTAGTCCTCGGAAAGTGTCTGAGCCGTATCTAGTAAGTCTTGATTATCGGTGTGTTGTGCACCATCAATGTCGAGGAGGCTATAGGATATTTAGGATTGGTTTCCATTCTTCTCACTCACGAGATCGTGCCTTAGAGCGTGTTATAAGTTGGACCCCTCAGCGTATTTCGTTTTTACGATTATGCCTCGCATGAGCAACCGGGCCCAGAAGGGCAAAGGCGGCGCTAGTAGGACACGAGAGAGAAGTGCGAGCGCGAGCGGTCATTACAGGATAGTGCCTCGGGCGGCGAGTTTTGCGGCCGCCCGGCCCAGCGAGAGAGATGGGTTCTGAGGAGATGGCGATTACTAGCGATGATCGTGGCGGACATGAGATAAGTGGATCTGGCGATTCGATGCACCGTGGATTCACAGAGATCGGATAGTTTGAGGCTACGGGACTTTACGAGTTGCGACCGCGAGTTCTACTGGTCGAGGCACGAGGATGATCGCGGGAGTTCATCAAATAATTCTGACGGATCGTGAGTGATCGAGCTTGGAGACCGAGTCGGTGGTCTTAGGTTCGTATCGGCGTGATACGCGATCGGTGGTTTGGTCGTGGGAGCTGTCGGGAGTGCATGCGCCTCCGGTGTATGGGCGAGTTCTACGAGCATTCCTTGGTCATTTCTTGCCGCCACGGATGAGGAGAAACGGGCGACAGATTTTGATCTTTGAGGCGAGAGGGCCTTGATTCGAGTACAGCGTTGAGTTCGACTCGTTGGCTCGATATGTCCACTGCGTTAGTGGCGGATATGGAGGGCGAGTGCACCGCTACGTCCGCGGGGCTCGATGACTACTTAGCGAAGCTTGCTCGGTGTAGCTCTTGGCCGGGCATGGACATTTCCGTATCTGAGCTTATGCACGGGGATGGAGAGCGTAGAGGCAAGCGTGGGGATCGAGATCAGCGTAAGAGGGCGAGCAGCGAGGTCCTTTGGTAACTTTCGAGCGGACCGCCTCGGCGAGCTAGTTATACTACTCCGCCCGATCTGAGTGGTCCTCCACGATCTTGAGCGTCGAGGTATTCGAGGCGGGTCGAGCTCCCGTTCAGATTTTCGGGGTAGAAGTACTCGCGGATGAGAGCTACCGTATCTCGGTGTATCAGTTGTGGTAAAACCCGTAGGGAGTGTCGTACTAGTTTGGGAGATTGCTATACTTGCGGCGGCGGTGTTTTGCGAAAGAGTGTCAGGCAGTGTAGCGGCAAGGAAAAGTGAAGCGATGAATTCTGGGTATATCCTTAACCTGCAGAGACTAGTATGTATTGATGTTATGATGATGTGTTAAGTGTTATGTTCGGATAGCTTTGTGTTAAAATGTGATTTAGAAGCCTGGTTAGTGAAAAGGGTAAGTCTGGGGATGAGAAAATTTTGAACCTTAGAAATTATGACAGTTGAGACCTTAGATGTAAGGCCGTCTTGAGTAAAAGACTTTACGGTTAATCTTTGTCAGAATACATAGTATACGTGGAGTATTTGTGTGATAATTCCATGGGTCGTTGTGATAGAAGTGGTAGCTTTCATGGCGAATTAGTAAGAGTGTTCGGATCGGGAGCGAGAGAGTTTGTACGATAATGGGTCGGGTTGAGGCGGTCGCGGGTCAACCGCGGCCGGAATGAGGTGGGGTCAGTTTGAGGTGGTCAGCTAGGTGGTGGGGTCACGAGGTGCTAGGCCCAAGTTTAGATAACCATGGTGCGAGTTCGTAGATCGTTTGACGAATCGGATCGTGAAGGCGGGAATGGCCTTAGAGAAATCGAGGCTAGTAAGATGACCAAGGTTGGAGGTAGTAACTCGAGGTTTTGGAAGCGAAGCAATGAAGGAAATGCGATGCGTGTACTAGAAAGAGTTGGTGTTAGAAAGGTCGACGAGTAAGAGAAGGAGTGAACATGTGTTAAGAAGAGGAAGTGATCATTTTGTGAAATAGCGAGGTGAAGAAAGTATCCTTTAGACCATGGGTGGAAGCTTTTGTGGCGTTAGAGATCATTCCTCGTTGGCTTGGATTAGAGTTTTGCGTATGTGTTATATTATGGCGGTGTGGCATAATTGGTTTTTGTAAGTATAGTAGTGAAGACTATCTGGCGCGTGTATGTTTTGAGACTTAGAAGGAACATTCGGGATGAATGTTTCTAAGGGGAAGAATGTTACACCGTAGTTCGGGAGTATGTATGTGAGGGCGTGCGTGCGAGAATCTGACGATAATATTGGAAAGGAAGAAAGATGTGATTTTTGGGAAAAGTTTCGAACTACGTGAAGGAAAGAGGTTTATTATTGAGAATTGGATTCTCAATTTTGGTATTAAGACTTTAAGAACTTATAAAATTATGGAATTTATATTTTTGCGGATTTGGTCACGTGGGGCCCACAGAAATTTTACGTTTTGTGGGGCCATGAGGTTACGGAATTTTTATGGGCGAATGAGAGGCGACCGTGGCACCCCTCGTATGGTCTTGGACAATTTTGCAAGGATCGATGGTCATTTGACCATTGTGGATGAAAGTCTTGAGCAGGTGTATTGACGAAGTCGAAACTTGTCCTTGGCCATTATCCATGTGATCTTCATCCTAGCCACACATTTGTGATAATCTTGACCCTCCATTGTTTTATATATACACACTAGTGCAAGACTTGTCTTCAACACTTAGAAAATTTATCACGACATTTCTTGTTCTTAACTTGTAGCTCACGGGTTTGAAATCCCGTACAAAAAATTGTAGTTTTGTTCCAATATTCACAAGACTTAAACCCGAGGTCCCAAAGAGTGTTGTAAGGTTATCTCAATAGAAAGATTTGGAAAAGTGGCGTTTTCGTATTAGTCATGGCGGAAACTTAGAAGTTCTTGACTTTGAAGTTGGAACTTGAAGATGGAGTTCTTGTAGGCTAAGGAGTGCTTGGAGCGGATTGGAACTTAATGAAAGGAACTAAGAATTGCTAAGGAGCGACTTTGAATCTTGGAAATTTTAAGGGGTTGTAAAGGTATAATTCTTGTCGTTTTAGTAATTAAGATTACTACTTGTTGTAGCTTTGGATATTAGCAAGCATGAGGTGTTTATATTATGAAGTTGATTAGTGTTATGGATATTGGAACCCTAACCCGAAAACTAGTATGTTAGCCCTTAAGATTGTAATTCAATTTGGTTACTAGTTTAGTTGTCACATGTTATATAAAGAGGAATTATAAAGTGTTGAAATTGTTTATGACTATGTAGCATGTTGGAGCAACAACTTGTATTGAAATAGAAATTGAAAGAGAAGTAGTGTTGTTGTTAGCGAGAATAACATTGTATAATTGGATTGTATTGTGGACTAGTTGGTAGTAATTGTGGGCGGAATTTTACGTATTGTTGGGCGTGTAATCCCCTTTGTATTCTTTGAAATGTTTGAGCCTTAAATGTGGCGTTTGGTTATTGAATTCGGCCTTGAAAAGGTGGCAAAGTATGTAGAAACAAAGGAAGTCTTTGTCAGATTTTCCGTAGAATTTAGTGACCTTGTACTTAGAATATTCTAAGAGAGCTAGAGGTTAATAGACATTTTATGACCATTATAGGTTGAAGTACTACGAGTGGCGTATTCTACTTGAAGGGTGGAAAAGGCTAGCAAGGGTATAGTACTTGGGCGTTTTGCTAATTATCGATAATCGTCGTGAGGTATGTGAACCTCTTATATCTTTTCTAGCATGATTGTTGTAAACTATGTAGTACGGTGAGCGTCGTGTGCTAAATGATATTGGTTGGTTTAGAACATAAAGTGTTATAATGGCTTTATGGGAAGTTAATTATAACGACTTTATGTAGGTAAAAGAATGGTTGATTGTTTTTAAAAGATAAGAGACTTGACTTGTATTTGACTTGAATTGTGTTAAAAAGTTGTGAAACCTCATTCGTGAGTAATGAGTACTTGATTTTTAAAAGAATAATGTTATGTTGATTTTTCTTAAATTCCAAAGTAAGGAACTTGTTTTCTAAAAAGAAAAGAGACTTGAGGAATTTGAAGTGTTTTGGTTTAAAAGAAAGGCATGTTTTTGTCTTAAAATGGTTTAAAAAGAAAGGCATGTTTTTGTCTTAAAATTGTTTAAAAAGAAGGCATGGTTTTGTCTTAAATTGGTTTACTTGAAATGATAGTTACTCTATTTTTGATACTATGGGTACCGTATGACTTTTGTAAAAGAAAGGGGTCTTTTGAAAGAATTTAAGTACGTAGTACTTTAGGATTAAAACCCGGATTGTTGGCACAAAATGGGAATACTTGAGTTTATATAAATGGTGAATCAATTTACATGTTAATGAAAGTCTAAAAGTATGTTGAACTTGCCTATGCTAGTTGTGATAGCTTTTGTTGTGCAAGTATTGTATTTCTATACCACCGCGTCTCGATGGAGGGCGGTGACTTGTTGTGAATTTACTTGGGCGTCTGGCGGTGTGGAAGATTCCGCAGGTATGCTTCCATTATTATTGTCACATGGGCATGTCTACACCGATGAGGATTAGGGGCATGTGACCATTATTATTATTCCATGGACTAGCTCTCGCGAGTTTCTTGGTCGGCCTTGCTATCGGTAGTTGGCTCGTACTTGCCCGGTCGTGGTGATTCGGCTTTAGTTACGGTAGTTAGCCCGTACTTGCCGTTCGGTTTGTGGCGAAGTCTCGTGACTTACGGTTGTGATCGGTGGTTAGCTGGTTACTTGCCCCGTCGACTCGTGGCGCGGTGGATCTGGTAGAGGTTATCGCCTTTCCGCGTGTCGACCCGGCGAAATGTCGTGACTTACGGTTGTGATCGGTGGTTAGCACAGTTACTTGCCCCGTCGGCCTCGTGGCGCGAGGAGGATCTGGTAGAGGCTATCGCGCGCGCCGCGTGTCGACCGTGATCGGTGTTTGGGCCGAAGCCGTGACTTACGGTTGTGATGCGGTGGTTAGCTGGTTACTTGCCCCGTCATCTAGTGCGGGGAGGATCTGGTAGAGGCTATCGCCTTGCCCGCGTGTCGGCCGTGATATGGTTGTTTAGTATTGTTGATACGGTAGGTTACGGTAGGCGGCTTCGTATTTACCGGTCGATTGATGATGCGAGTTGGATGGTAGCTATGCCTTCGTATTTGCCCCGTACGGTTTTATGACACAGGTGGGACCTGGTGTTCAAGTGTACTCCTTGGTGTTGTTACATCATAGACTGCCGGCAGTGAGGAAGGAATTCCACGGGCATGATTGATGTTGTGGGCGTGAGACCCATTATTATATTTTGAGTGATGTCTTTGAGGGCGTGAGTCCCTGACTTGACATGGCTACTTATATGTTGTATACTGTAGTTTGGTTATCATACATGTCTCCTGCTTTATATAGACTATTATGATTTCATTTACAGTATTTTTCAGTTTCACATACTTGGTACCTGTTATCTTGACCTCGCTTGAGCTGCGTTCATGCCGCGGTAGAATCTGGTTGTTGATCTCGTTCATAGGATCGCGATTGACGTTGGGAAGCTCCGTTTCTCGGAGGCTTATCTTTTGGTATAGTCCATCACTTTGTAGGTACTTGTACATTCGAGGTATGGCGAGAGCCACAATAAAATCATAGTTGTTATTACATTCTTAGAGTGCATGAAATGCTTGTTGTGGGCGAGTTTTGAAAAAGGATGTAATTCGAGTTTAATTATTTATTTATGCAAAAAGGTAACCGTTTTGGTTAGCCGGTTTTATTATTATCTTGTTTCATGTTTAAGTTTTTATTTCCGCTGATTTTCTCTGATGTTGTATCACTAGGGTGCACGGGGTAAGGCACGATCGCGGGCGAGGTCGGTCGTGTGATGTGACCCCCTTTCGCCGGGGCTGCGTTAAATGCGCAGTCTGGTGATCGATTAAGCGACCCGCCGATTTAGGGCGTCTACGGCTATGAGAGCTCGCTTTGTTCGGAGCGGCTATTTTAGTAGACCTTTATCTTTCGGACTTATGCGATTTTGGGCAGCGAGGTCTTATGCCGTCGTATATCGATATTGTACTCTTAAGTGCATGAAGCGGTTGTGGGTTGGACGTTTGTACCTTGTATTGGCCTGCGATGTTGTTATACTTTATGTTGGGATGTTCCCGGTTATTCCTGTTGTTATTGTTACACCCCGTAAGTCCAGGACATGTATAAGAGAATGTACATAAGGAACACAAGACTTGAAATTGGTACGAAAGGAAGAATTGTTTTAAATGGAAAAATCTTAGAAACGTCGGAAAGAAAAATGTCAGTTGATGAGAATTGGATTCTCAAAATGTATTATTTGAGGATTATGGAATGTATTATCATTATGGAAATTTATTTTCTGGATTTGGTCATGTGGGGCCCACAGAAATTTTACGTTTGTGGGGCCACGAGGGTTCTGAATTTTATGGACGAATGGGAGGCGACACATGGCACCCCCGCATGGTCTTGGGCGAAAATAGACAAAGGGTAATATGGTCATTGACTTATGTAGATGAACAAGTCTTGAAGCTTGAGATTATTGACGAAGTCGACTTGTCCAGGCTTAATATTTAATTTCCTTCATCCTAGCCACACATATGTTGTAATCTTGACCCTCCATTGTATTATATATACACACTAGATGCAATACCAAGTCTTCAACACTTAGAAAATTTCACAACATTCTTGTTATTGGTAGTGTGCTCTCGGGTTCAAGGTTTTTCCCACACAAAAAATTTTGTAATTTTGGTTCATTATTCACAAGACTTTAACCCAAGGTCCCTAAGGGTATTGTAAGGATATCTCAATAGAAAGATCTCGGGCAGGCGTTTTCCACGTTAGTCATGGCGAAAACCTAAGTCGTTTTCATAGGTTTTGATTGGAAATGGAAGAGAAGTTGTTTGTGAACTTCTAAGGGCTTCAAATAGCGGATTGGAGCGTAAAGGAAAGGAGCTAAGAATTGCTAAGGAGCGACTTTGAAACTTGGAATTTTATAAGGGCTTAACAAGGTAACAAACTTGTCGTTTTAGTAATTAAGATTACTTATTGTTGTAGCTATGGATATAAGCAATCATGAGGTATATAGTATGAAGTTTGATAAGTGTATTGGCTATTGGAACCCTAATCCGAAACTAGCATGTTTAGCCCTTAAGATTACAATTCAATTTGATTATTAGTTTAGTCGTCGCAGGTTGTATAAAGAAGGAAATTGTAGTTGTTGAAGTTGTCTATGACTATATAACATGTTAGACCTAAGAACTTGGATTGAAAAAGAATTGGAAAGGACTTAGGATTGGTTATATTGGTGGCCGAATGCCCTTATAAGTGTTGGATTGTCTTATATTAATTGTGGGGCAGAATTTTACACGTATTGTAAGGCGTGTAATCCCCTTTGATTGGTTGTTGTGTTGAGCCTTAAATGTGGCATGTTGGTTATTGATTATCGGGCCTTGAAAAAGGTGGAAAAGTATGTAGAAACAAAGGAGGTGCTGCCCGATTTTCCGTAGAATAAGAGATCGTTTACTTAGTATTATTCTACTCCACTCCTTGATTGTACTTGGATTGCCTAATATAGAAGTTGTTCTATATACTTCCTTGATTGTACTTTGGATGTTTAAATTCAAAGTTGTTATAATCCATTACCTTAATGAAGTTTGGATTTTCAAAAGTAAAAGTATTTTACTTGAAGTACATAGAGTCTTGAAAAGGAAGTGGTTTCCAAATCTTTTGGCTAGTGCCTTAGTTCCAAAAACCTAAAGGTTGTTATAATGACTTTAGGAGAGTCAAATGAGTGATTTACTTAATTGATTTAAAAAGAGGAGAAATGACATGATTTAAAGTTAAGAGACTTAAAGTATTTTGAAAGTTATGTAACTTGATTTCTAAAGTTAAGAGACTTGAAGTATTTTGAAAGTTATGTAACTTGATTTCTAAAGTATATGATACTTGATTTTTAAAGTATAAGTCTCTTGGTTATAAAAAGAATGAATTGGTCTAAAACCATAAAGGGTTATAACGGCTTTATGGGAAGTTGGTTATAACGGCTTTATGGGAGGTTAAGAGAGTTGTCTATTTTGATGGATATGTATGAGTTGCCTAGGTTGTGTAATTAAGAGTTACTTAGTTCAAAGCCTTGAAATGAATTTCTAAAGGTGTAGTAACTTATTTGAAAAATAGACATGCCTTGATACTACGAGTGTTAGTATCTTGGGGTTTTACATAAAAAGGAGCCTTTTGAAAAGAATGTACGTACGTAGTACTTTGGCTTGTTTAAATGAGAATTTTTCCATTTGTGCCTTGATAGTACTTTGGCTTGTTTAAATGAGAGTTATTTTATTTTGTGCCTTGATAGTACTTTGGCTTGTTTAAATGAGAATTATTCTATGTGTGCCTTGATAAGTACTTTGACTTGCTTAAATAAGGATTTCTCTTGGTATATGTAAAAAGAAGGCATGATAATTGTCTTGGTATATGTAAAAAGAAGGCATGGTAATTGTCTCGGTATATGTAAAAAGAAGGCATGGTAATTGTCTTGGTTTATGTAAAAAGGAAAGGCACGGTATTGTCTTGGTTTATGTAAAAAAGGAAAGGCATGGTAATTGTCTTGATTTGTGTAAAGGCATGGTATTGTCTTGGTTTGCTTGCATATGGGTTGCTCATATAGACATTCGTGCAAGTGCATATTTCCACATCTCCGCGTCCTCCAAAGGGCGACATTTCAAGGATACCATGGGGTAGCTCCCGTGGGGGTGAGTGTTACCTGGCTCGCGTGAGTCGGTATTTGACTCGGGCGGGTTAAATTCCCGGGATATATATATAAGCCATGAATTAGCTATCTGTGATGCGAGTATCGTGTACCGATGACTCATTGCGGGTCCACATGACCCAAGCGGGTGGAATAGTCCATTGCGGGTGAAATAGTCCCATGATAGGTTACATTATAACACAGAGGGTGGTTGACCACAGCGGCAGCGGCGCCGTATTACGAAGCGGTAGTGATTTCATTAATGAAAGGGTGCGATGTGTGTATGACTTAAAAGTGGAGCAGTTAATCTCGTTGTTAAAGGCATAACAAAATATAAAAAGGATTGCATTACTCTGCGATTGCGAGGTTCGGTGTGCTCGTTAATGTAGATTATATCATGAATTTGGCGGTGAGGAAGGATTCCACGGGCATGATTGATTTTATGGGCGTAAGACCCATGGTTATATTTGAGTAATGACTTTGAGGGCATGCATCCCTGATTTGACATGATTGTTTATGTATTGTGTACTGTAGTTTGGTTATCATACATGTCTCCTGTTATACCCCGTATTTCCAGTATGCGTGAGGCGTCGTCAAAGTTTTAGCCTTAAAGTAGGCAAAGTGAAATTTGTGCACAACTAGCGAAAGAGTCGTTTCAGGCGAAGCGTTTCGGACTTTGCGAAGTTAAAAATACGGATATGTCATTTATAATTTTTTCGGATTTTTACGAGAGATGAAATATTTTGGACCAGCGGGAGGGTGGCGTGTGTCACCTCGAAGTGGAGCGAAACCAGGCGTTTTGCCTTCTTTTTGTCAAGGAGTTGGTAGGATATTTTGTGTAGTTGATGAGCAAGTGGGACCCACATACACGTGTCCAAATCTTCACCTACACTTGCCCACTTGGCTTGATCTTGGCCATTGATTGGCCTATAAATACCCTCGATGCAAGACTAAATCTTCGTCCACAAATCATTTTCCAAGTCTCAAAATCCACTCCCCCAAGTGTAGTATTCGTCGAGTCTCCCCACGGAGAAGCCTTGGCGAAGTATACCCCCTTGCCTAGTTGTTTTTCGTAAATCTGACCCCCAGTGAAAAATACTCTCAGTATTGTTACTATTCCCAAATACCTTGGCCCCAAATACCTTGTAGTATTCAGTTATACCTATACTAAAAGCCCGAAATACTATTATACTTCCTTTAGCCACTAAGCGAAACCCTAAGGAAATCTTCATAGCAAGTTGAAGTATTAAGAAGAAGTTGCGTAGAACTTCTAAGGAGTTGTTTGGAGGCGGGTTGGGGCGCTTGGAGTAGGAGCTAAACCTTGCTCAGGATCGACATTTAATCTTGGATAATTTTGGGCTTATCGAGGTAAATAATCCTATCCTTCTAGTGTAATTGGAAATTACATATTGTAGTAGTATAGAAATGAATATAAGATAAATAGAAGGATATTACAGAAAAGGAATTGAACTGAAATCACATCAGAAGAATATTAAAGAAGAAGACTGAACTGTACTTACATAGGATTTGTATTCTGATGAAATTGTGTAGTTTGTGGTAGGGAAGTCTTTGCCCAATTTTCTGTGGGATAAGAAATCTGTATCTAGAATTGTTTTACAGAATAGTCTAGACGTTGATAGACTTATATGACCAATATAGGTTGAAGTACTGCGAGTAGCGTATTCTACTCGAAGGGTGGAAAAGGCTAGCAGGATTACAGTACTTTGGAGCTATTTGCTAATAGTCGATAAATCGTCTCGAGGTATGTGATTCTTCCTATACTCTTGAGCATGATATTTTAAAAGTATATATATATATATATAGTGCGGTGAAGCGTATGTGCGTTAAGCGAGCGTAGTTTTCTGGCAATGTCTTTTGACTTAAGCTGAATAATAAGAATCTTGAAGTATTTCAAAGAATTAAACCGTTTTGAAAGAAGAGTAACACTTGGTTTTGAAAGTTAAGAGTTATACTAGCTTTATGGGAAGTTGGGTATAACGACTTAAAATAATAAAATGAATGGTTTATTGATTTTAAAAGTTAAGAGACTTGATCTCGAAGATAAGAGACTTGACTTAATTGATTTAATATGAATTTTGTTAAAAAGCGTGAAACCTCGTTCGTGAGTAATGAGTACTTGGTTTGTAAAAGGAATAATGTTTCTTGATTTGGAAATGAGAATAAGTATCGAACAAACCACGGCAGACGTTAATAAAGGGAAATGTAATGACTAATAAAGTATTATTAAAACCGATAGAAACCTCATCTGCATGAAGCTAAGATGAGACAAAATGATATTACATTTCTAGATCACAGCTTTAATAAGATTGTTATGAACAAGAATAACCTACTCACACATAAGGCATATATTACTCAACTGTTTTTAAAAGAGAATTATGTTATTAAATGATTAAGACTATGAACTATGAAACCTTTCGAAAATAAGAGATGTGAATATTTGGAAGTTAGGCAAACTTGAACTTTTGAAAAAGAATGTTGTTACTTGACTTTAAGAAGGAAAGTGTTTTGGTTTAACAAGAAGGGCATAATATTACCTTAGTTGTTTTAAAGGAAAATTATGGTATTATCTTAATCTGTCTTAAAGGAGCGTTTAATTGTATTTCACTCGACTCAGCGTTAGCTGAGATGAGCAGGAATGTATTTCACTCGACTCAGCGTTCGTAGGATGAGCAGAATGTATTTCACTCGACTACGCGTTCATGAGATGAGCGGGAATGTATTTCACTCGACTACGCGTTCGTGAGATGAGCAGGAATGTATTCACCGCGACAACTGCGTTAATAGGATGAGCAGAATGTATTTCACTCGACTACTGCGTTCGTAGGATGAGCGGGAATGTATTCACCACGATACCGAGTCCGTGAGATGGGCCGGGAATGTATTTCATGCGACAGCGTTCATGGAATGAGCAGGAATGTATTTCACGATCTGCGTTCATGGGATGAGCAGGAATGTCTCACGATTTGATCTGAGTCCATGAGATGGGCCAGGAATGTATTCCATACGATTTCACCTCGAGTCCGTGAGATGGGCGAGACATGTTACGTATCACATTGACTTATACCTAGGCTGGCGGTGAGGAAGGAGTTCCACGGGCGTGAGGAAGATTTTGAGGCGTAAGTCACGACTTGACATATTTGCTTTTATGAGCGTAGTTTTGTTATCATATATATCTTACATTTTATATAGACTATTATGATTTCATTTTGATATTTTTGATTTCACATGCTTGGTACTGTTATGCGACCTCCGGGAGGCTGCGTTCATCTTGCGGTAGAGTACACGGTTGTTGATCCTCGCTCATAGGATCACAGTTCAGTGTATTGGGAAGCTCCGTTTCTCCGGAGGCTTATCTTTTGGTATGTTTCCCTGAGTTGTAGGTTTTGTACATTCAGGGGTATGGCGAACCTGTCGTCATAGGTGTTATTACATTCTTAGAGGTTTGTAATCTTTGTTGTGGCGGGGTTTGTAAAAAGGATATGCTTGTTCAAAAATTGTTATATATATATGCAAGAGGGCAAAATTTTTTCTCAGATAAATTGTTTCTCATGCATACTGTTTCTTGTATTGTTTTATATTCCGCTGGTTACTCTGATGTATGTATCACTAGGGTGCCCGGGGTAAGGCACGATCCACGGGCCGGGCAGTCGTGACAAAAGTGGTATCAGAGCAGTTAATCCTCGGAAAGTGTCTACAGACCGTGTCTAGTAGAGTCTTGATTATCGGTGTGTTGTGTACCACATCTATAATCAGGAGGCTTCAGGGCATTTAGGATTGGTTTCCGTTCTTCTCATTCTGAGATCGTGCCTTAGAGATGTGTTGTAAGTTGGACCCCTCTGACGCATTTCATTTTACGATTATGCCTCCAGCGCAACAGCCGGGCAGATAGGCAAAGCGTGAGGAGCTGCTAGTAGGATCTGAGAGAAATGCGAAGCGCGAGCCCGATCATTACGAGATAGTGCTTGACGGCGAGTTTTGCGGCGCCGCCCGGCCCAGCGAGTTTAGGGCGCGGCGGTGGGCGTGAGACCACGATGCACGAGCCTCGATCCACCGGCTGGAAGCGAGAGGAGTTGGGGTACAAAGAGATAGCCCAGTTATTGGCCAGGATAGTGGCAAGACATGAGGATAAGTGGATCGGCGATTCGATTCGATGGTACGTGGATTTCACGAGATCGGATAGTTTGAGGCTACGGGACTTTACGAGTTGTAGCCCGCGAGTTCTGGTCGAGGCACGAGGATGATCGCGAGAGTTCGTTCGGCGATTCTGACGGTCGTAGAGTGATCGAGGCTTGGAGACCGAGTCGGTGGTCTTAGGTTCGCATCGGTTGCGTGATCTGCGATCGTAGTTTGATTACGTGGGAGCTATCGGGAAGTATGCACTTCCAGCCGTATGGAGCGAGTTCTCGGGGCATTTCTTGCACATTTCTTGCCTCATGAGATGAGAAGGGCTCGGGAGCCAGTTTTTAGCGTTGAGCGGGCCGGGCGTCTGATTCGGGAGTACAATGTGAGTTTGACTCATTGGCTCGATGCGTCCCGCATTGGTAGCGACATGGAGGGCGAGTGCACCGGCTACGTCACGGGCTCGATGACTACTTAGCGAGAGCTTGTTGGTGTAGCTCTTGATCGGGCATGGACATTGCCGCATCTGAGCTTATGGCAGGATGTGAGGCGGAGAAGGTCGGCGGAATGGCCGAGATCGGAGAAGAGGGCGAGGCGGCGAGGTCGCTGGTAACTTCGGCGGACGCCTCGTGAGCTAGTTATGTACCTCCGTCGATGCAGTGGTCCTCCGCGATCTTGAGGCGTTAAGGTATTCGGGGCTGATCGAGCTCGGGCTTAGTTTCTGAGATATCACGGAGTTCTTGGCGAGATTCATGTCCCACCGATTATGCGCGATGTGGCGGCGTCATCCGGGAAAGTCGTCTTGCTGCGGTGCTGTTTCACCTGCGGCCGTCGAGCCATGTGGCGAATTGTGCTTATAGGAAAGTGCGAGCGAATGGCGCGACCTCTGCAAGATCGATGGCGGTTCAGCCGCGCCTGCTATCGCCTGCGGCGGGCCTATGATTAGGCGATGCGGATGGTACATGTTATACCGTATTTCAGTATATACGTAAGAATACGTCACGAAAATCTTGCCTTAAAGATAAGCCTTGGGCGTTTTATTTTGTACCTGACTCACTCAAAGAATCGTTTTTCAGGCGAAGCGTTTCCCTGACTTCGTAGAAGTAAATTCCGGCTATGCCATTTCTTATTTTGCGGATTTTTCGAGAGGCGAAACATTTTGGACCAGCGGGAGGGCAACAGCACCCTCCGTTGATGGACTTAGATAGTCCATGGACGAATTGGAGAGCCAAGGCGTTTTTGTGCCTTGTGCACAAGTCGAGGTTAGTAGGATATTTGTGTTTAGTTAATCCTCACCTACACTTGCCTTGCACTTGTCTTCATCTTGGCCGTTGGTTGGCCAGGCAAACCTATAAATACCCCCAGAGATGAAGAGTTCTTCGTCCACAAATCTTCAAGTCTTGAAAAATCCTCTCACTCTCCCTTTGTAGTCTTCTCGTCCAAAACACCTCCCCCCTCACTTGTGAAGGCCCATGGCGAATACCCCCCCTCTCTAGCCTAGTAGTTTGGTGAGGCCCCACTGCCTGGCCAAAATCTACCCCATCTTGGTAGAAAAGTTACCTTAGCATGTATCGTTATAATGCCCAAATACCTAGCCCAAATACCTTAGTACTTAGTTGAAGTTGTGAAGAACTTCTAGGGTTCTTGGAGCATACAACTTAGGAGCAAAACCTTGCTCGGTAGCGACTTTTCTAGGATATTATTGGGCTTACTGAGGTAACTAATCCTAACCCTCTTTTGAATTAGAAAATATATCTTGTTGTAGTATAAGGATAAGTATAAATACTTAGAAGTATATCACGAATAGAATTGGTATTATCACGTAGAAGGGTTTAAAGAAGAATAATTGAGGCTACTTACATAGAATTTGTTTCACGATGAACTTATATAGCTCATGGGTAGGGAAGTGCTGCCCGAGCTTTCAGTAAATTGTGAACCCTCTGTTTAGAATGACCTTGAGTAGTCTTTGATAGATATCTGTGACTATTATGGTGACTCTCTGCGCGACATATTGACTTGGCGGTGGTTTTATTTGAGAAGGTATGTGATTCTTCCTAAAGCGTGATATTTTACAATATATATATATGCGGTGAGGCGTACATGTGTTAAGAATAATAACTACGGCAGTATCTTTGACTTAAGCTGAATAACACTACTGTGATGCCTCGGCGGCAAAGCTGAATAATAAAGATCTGAAAGCATTTCAAAGAATCTTGAATCATTTTAAAGAGAACTAATTGGTTTTAAAGCGAAGCTTAGAGTTATACTAGCTTTATGGGAAGTTAAGTATAACCACTTAAGATTGATAAAAGAAACAAGTTTGCACATGTGTTTATATGGACTTATATTGTAGAAAGAATAATAAGATGGTTTGATAAGTAGACATGATATGATGCTATGTGTGTTAGTATCTTGTAGCGTTTGTATAGGTGAGTATCCTTGTTGTGCTTATGTTGTTTAAAGATAAGTTGTTATGTTAGTATACTATCACTCGCCTCTTGAGATGATCACTGGGGTTAAAGCCTTTCCGTCTGGGGTAGACTCGGTGATGCAGGACCATGATTCGAGAATACCTCATGCGGGTCGAGGGCCTATGCGGTCTGAGAGTTCGAGGTTAGTATGCGGGGTTATGCCTAAATGCGATGCAGTGGCCGTGCGGACCGAGTCGGGGCGATGCAGGGTAGCTACCGCCGATGCGGGGTTATACCTCATGCGGGCCCGTGAGTGGCCTATGCGGACTCGGGAGTCGAGTTAGGCTTGCGAGAATGATGATGAGGCGAGTGGCCTGTTTGATCATTCGCGGCCTAGACAAGACTCATTCTGATTACTATTATTGCTCTTGTTTGTGATGTGGCACTATGTGCGGTTTCCTTGGTTGTTTCATACATATTTATGGCCCGGTTTTAAAAATGATATGTTTTCATTTAAGTACTTTCTGATTTCGCATACTTAGTACTGTTATCTTGACCTCCTTGAAGCTGCGTTAAATGCGCGGTAAGAGACAGCAGTGCTAGATCGCGTCCTTAGGATCTACTGCGTTGGTGTCGGGAGCTCCGTCTCTTGGAGGCTCTACTTTTGGTATGATCTCACTGTTGTAGATAGTTTATGCGATCGAGTATGGCGGAACCCTATCCGCCATAGTTGTATATTTCCTTAGAAGTGCATAGTCATGTTATGCGATTATCGGATGTAAGCTGAACTATGATTATATATATATGCGAAAGCGTGTTTTCTCAGCGTAAAGCGTATCTTATTTTATAAAGCTGTTTCATGTCTTGTTTTATATTTCCGCTGATTTCTACGATGTATGACTACTTGGGTGCCGGTAAGGCACGATCCACGGGCCGGGCAGTCGTGACAAAAGTGGTATCGAAGCGATTAATCCTCGGAAAGTGTCTGAGCCGTATCTAGTAGAGTCTTGATTATCGGTGTGTTGTGCACCACACCAATGTCGAGGAGGCTATAGGATATTTAGGATTGGTTTCCATTCTTCTCATTACGAATCGTGCTTTAGAGGCATGTTATAGGTTGGACCTCTAGCGTATTCCTTTCCATGTGATTATGCCTCGCGTAAAGCGGCCGGGCGAAGGCAAGCGGCCGAGGAGGCTGCTAGCGAGACACCCAGTCCACGAGGGCTCGAGGCCGGTCTATACGAGGCAGCGAGTTCTATGGCGCCGCCCGGCCCAGCCAGACCACGGTACCCACGCCTCATCCCGCGGCTGGGCGGAGAGTTAGAGTCTGAGAGATAGCCCGACTTTTAGCTAAAGTTGTGGCCCGTCACGAGAGAGATTGGATCACGGCGATTCGGTTCGGCTCAGCTCGATCGCACCGTGGTACACCGAGGCGAGATAGTTTGAGACTCGAGATTTCTTGAGTTGTAGCCGCCGGAGTTTTATGGGTGGAGGGAGGATGATCGGCGTCGGGGCAGTCGTGATCTTTGGTTCACATAAGTGCGTGATACGCGATCGATTGGTTTGATTCATGGGAGTTATCGGGAAACCGCAGCGTCCCCGGCTGCAGGATGAGTTCTCGGAGGCTTTCCTCACTCAACCTTGCCTCGCGGATGAGAGGCGCGGGTGATAGATTTTTCTGCTGGCGGAAGGGCGCCTTGTCGGGAGTACAATGTCGAGTTTGATTCATTGGCTCGATATGTCCCGGCATTAGTAGCAGATATGGAGGATAGGGTACACGCTATGTCAGGGCTGAAGCGACTATATGGCGAGTCATGTGCGGGGTTTCTCTCGGTAGGGTATGGACATTACCGCGTGCGAGCTCGCCCTTGGATGCGAGGCGCGGTCGGCAGGTGGGCGAGCGAGAAGAAGGCCGGGGCGGGAGGGTCTTACGGTGGTTATCGTGGTGGGCGGCCTCGGCCGGTCTGGGTCGCACCACGGCCGGCTCGAGCACTCTGCGCGTCCTCGGCCGCGGCCCGAGTTTTGGCGGACCGGGGCCCGAGGCTTGGGCGTCGAGTAGCGAAGTGCGGCGTCCGGGACCACCCGGTGTGGCGATCACGGTAGATCCCATTCGGGAAGTGTGGTACTGCCTTATGGATCTTATTCTGATTGGCGGCGAAGTCACTGCGGCCCATCGGCCGAAGCGTGGCGGTGGTAGGGCCCGGCCGAGGTTACGTGGCGGCCGTCATCTCCTACGATTACTCGCCGGAGGCGGAGGTGCTCATGGGTCGAGTCGCGGCGGTCGTGGCTCGAGTCCCGATTCTAAGCGGTCCTCGAAACGCGTTTATGCTTTAATCGGTAAGCGGGATCGGGAGGCCTACGCGATGTAAATCCACGGTACCTCCAGTTCCCGGGTTTGATGTTTATGCCTTGATACATACGGGTTCTACTCTGTCCTATATATCTCCACTAGTTGCTAGTAGTATAGGGATAGAGCACGAGTCCATGGACCCTTTCGAGTGGCTACGCGGTGGGTGATTCGGTGGTAGCTCGGCGGGTATATAGGGCTTGTCTGTGACCGTTCTGATCGTCGGACCACTAGCCGACTTGATAGAGTTGGAGATGATTGACCGGCGTGATTATGGGGATGGATTGGCTAGCTTCTTGCTATGCCAATGTAGGCTGCGAGAGAGAGTAATGCAGTTCAGTTTCACGAGGCCAGGTTGTTGAGTGGGAGAGACACGGTATCGTAGAGGTAGGTTTATTTCCTACCTCAAGGCTAGGAAGATGGTGCGGAAGGGTATATCTACCATCTAGTTCAGTGTTTGATCACGAGGCTGCGGTACGATTTTCGATCGATTCCGTGGTCAGCGAGTTCCCGGGCGTGTTCCCGGATGACCTCCGGGTATCCCTCACGAGAGGAGATTGAGTTTTGTATTGACATATTGCGGATACTCGGCTATTTCCATTCGCCATCTGAATGGCACTGCCGAGATTGAGAAAGCTGAAGGATCAACTTAGGGATTTGCTAGAGAAGGGCTTCATTAGGCCCGGTGTTTCTCGCAGAAGCGCCGGTATTGTTCGTGAAGAAGAAGGGCGGGGCCTTTGCGCATGTGTGTTGATTCTGAGCGGTGAACAAGGTGACCGTTAAACGAATACCCACTCCCGGGATTGATGATTTGTTCGACGATTGCGAGTGCGAGATGTTTCTCAGATTGATCTGCGATCGGGCTATCATCAGTGCGAGTCGAGAGAGGTGGATGTCCACTGGGGCGCATTCGGACGATGCGGGCATTATGAGTTGGTCATGTCTTTTGGGTTGACGATGCTCGTGGTATTCATGGATTTGATGAACGAGTGTTCAAACCATTTTGGACACGTTTGTGATAGTGTTCATTGATGATATCTTGGTTTATTCGCTCGGAGGCGAGGAGCATCACGGAGCATTTGAGAGGCTGTGTTGTGATTCTCGAGGACCAGCGATTATGCGCCAAGTTTTCCAAATGTGAGTTTTGGTTGACTTGATGGCGTTTCTTAGGCATATTATGGGTGATGGCATTCGAGTTAATCGGCGAATCGAAGCGGTCGAGGACTTGGCGAGACCTCTTACTCCGTAGAGGTTCGCGATTTTACAGGCCTTGCGAGTTGTGCTCGGTTCGTGGAAGTTTGCTTCTATCTGCACCATTGACTAGGGTGACTCGGAAAGCGACCAAGTTTGATGGTGATGCTTGTGGCGGGGTTTCGATTCTTGAAAGAGGCAGCCGCCCCGTTCTTACTCTTCCGGAGGTCGGATGGTTATGTCGTGTATTGTGATGCGTCGGGCGTCGGGTTGGGATGTGTATTGATGCGGCATGGCGGGGTTATAGCATATCGTCGGCGGTGAAGAAACACGGAGGAACTACCCGCCCGTGATTTGGAGTTAGCGGTAGTGATTGCTTTGAAGATGCGGAGGCCTTATTTGTATGGGGTTCACGTGGATATTTATACTGAGACCAAAGAGCCTCGGTATATCTTGACGAGAGGAAGTGAACTTACGGCGAGGCGGTGGTTAGAGTTGCTTAAGGATTACGATGTTGATATCTATACCACGGGGAAGGCGATGTTGTGGCGGATGCTCTTGGTCGTAGGTCGATGGGAGCCTATCGGATGTGCGACTAGAGAGGAGGACATGGTTCGTGATTTGCATCGATTAGCGAGCCTTGGTGTCGTTTGATTGATTAAATAGCGATGGGGTTAGAGTTCGTGAGGTTCAGAGTCTTCCGTCGTCGAGGAGGTGAAGAAGCGATTCGAGGATCGGCTTTGATTCGATATCATGATCTGACTCTTCGTGAGGCAAGGTCCTTTTGAGTAGCACGATGGGGTGCTAAGGTTTGAGAAGCGGTGTGTTCGGATGTTTGAGGACTTGAGTTCTTGGGGAAGCACAGTAGCGTTACTCTATCCGTCGGGTCGACCAGATGTACCACGACCTTAGATACATGTATTGGTGGGATGGCGAAGAGGGCGTTGCGAGTTCGTAGCTCGGTGCGTGTTGTCGGCGGTGAAGGTAGAGCACGAGGCACGGTGGTTTTATTCTGACGATTGAGATCGGCACGGAAGTGGGAGGTAATCAACATGGACCGTCGCGGGATTACCTGCACTCGGAGAACGTGATTCTATATGGGTTATAAATCGGCGGTGGCGAAATCAGCCCTTCTTCCGTCGGGGCGACTTTTGGTGAGGATTATGCGGACTTTACATCAGAGATCGTCGGTGCATGGATCCCTACCCGATCATATCGACGGAAGGCCCGGTTCGGCTAACCACGGAGAGTCGCTTCGAGAGGGTTTAGGGGCCTTGAGTGAGCACAATCTGCATTTCATCCACGAGCAGGCGAATGACGGCCGCCTTATCGAGACTCTTGAGATATCTGCGAGCTGTGTTAATGACTTTAGTAGTAGTTGGGAGGATCATTTGCCTCTAGTTGAGTTCGCATATAATAATAGCTACCACTCCCGTATTGGATGGCGCGCATGAGGCCTTGTATGGGAGGAAGTGCGAATCGCCTATAGGTTGGTTCGATGTGGGCGGCGGTAGTGAGACGGTTGATACGCGGCGATGAATAAGGTGAAACTTATCCGAGGCGGCTATTAATGACTCGAGTCGGCCGAAGTCATATGCGGATCATCATCGTCGACATGCGAGTTCGAGGTTCATGATTGGGTTTTCTAAAGGTGTCACCATGAAGGTGTGATGAGATTCGGGAAGAAGGAAGCTCGGCCCGAGTACATTGGGCGTTCAGTTGTCGCGAGGTAGGCAAGGTTACTCTGAGTTGAATCTGCCGTCCGATCTGGAGGCGGTGCATCCGGTGTTTCCGTATCTATCTTTGAGAGATGTATCGGGGATCCATCTAGGTGCGCCGATTGGCGATGTCGGTGGCCAGGGGTTATCGTATGAGGAGATTCCCATGGCGATAGTCGATCGTCCGAGTTAGGCGTCTGCGGACGAAGGGCGTGGCAGTCAAAGTCTTGTGGCGGAGCGAGCTCGGGAGGAGATGACATGGGAAGCCGAGGAGGACATGAGGCGGAAGTATCTCGCTTTATTCCAGCCTCGGTAAATTCACTTTCCTACTTGTAAATTTTAGTTATCGTTTACGCCTATGTGTTGCTCTGTGGCGTGTGTGGCATTTACAAGCTGTTTAAGCTTCCCGATAAGCGTCTTGGGAAGGAACATTCGGGACGAATGTTTCTAAGGAAGGAGAATGTTATACCCGTATTTCGAGTATATGCGTAAGGGAATCGTCTGAAAGTCTTGCCTTAAAGATAAGCCTTGGGCGTTTTATTTTGTACACAACTCACTAAAAGAATCGTTTTCGGCGAAGCGTTTCCACGACTTTTAGAGTAAATTCGGCTATGCCATTTCTTATTTTGCGGATTTTCCGAGAGGCGAAACATTTTGGACCAGCGGAGAACATGGCACCCTCCCATTGATGGACTTAGATGCGTCCATGGAGCGAAATTGGAGAGCGAAGGCCGTTTTTGTGCCTTGTGCACAAATCAGGTTGGTAGGATATTTGTGTTTTAGTTAATCCTCACCTACACTTGCACTTGCACTTGTCTTCATCTTGGCCGTTGGTTGGCGAGGCTTGACCTATAAATACCCCCTTAGAGATGAAGAGTTCTTCATCCACAAATCTTCAAGTCTTGAAAAATCCTCTCCTCTCCTTTGTAGTCTTCGTCCAAAAACACCTCCCCTCCCTTGTGAAGGCCACTTGGCGAATACCCCCTCTACTAGCCTAGTAGTTTGGCGAGGCCCCACTGCTGGCCAAAATCTACCCCATCCGGTAGAAAAGTTACCTTCTTGTATCGTTATAATGCCCAAAATACCTAGCCCAAATACCTTAGTACTTAGTTGAAGTTGTGAAGAACTTCTAGGGTTCTTAGGCATCTGACTTAAGGCAAAACCTTGCTCGGTAGCGACTTTTCTAGGATATTATTGGGCTTACAGAGTAACTAATCCTAACCCTCTTTTGAATTAGAAATATATCTTTGTTGTAGTATAAGGATAAGTATAAATACTTAGAAGTATATCACGAGAATAAATTGAGCTATTATCACGATAGAAGGGTTTAAAGAAGAATAATTGAGCTGTACTTACATAGAATTTGTTTCACGATGAACTTATATAGCTCAGGGTAGGAAGTCTTTGCCCGACTTTCCGTAAATTGTGAACCCTCTGTTTAGAATGACCTTGAGTAGTCTTTGATAGATATCTGTGACTATTATAGAGGTGACTCTGCTGCGACATATTGACTTAGGCGGTGGTTTTATTTGAGAAGGTATGTGATTCTTCCTAAAGCATGATATTTTACAATATATATATGATGCGGTGAGCGTACATGTGTTAATGAATAATAACTACGGCAATGTCTTTGACTTAAGCTGAATAACACTTACGGCAATGCCTGTGGCTTAAGCTGAATAATAAAGATCTGGCGTTTCAAAAGAATCTTGAATCATTTTAAAGAGAACTAATTGGTTTTAAAGCGAAGCTTAAGAGTTATACTAGCTTTATGGGAAGTTAAGTATAACCACTTAAGATTGATAAAAGAAACAAGTTTGCCTATGTGTTTATAACGGACTTATATTGTAGAAAGAATAATAAGATGGTTTGATAAGTAGACATGATATGATGCTATGTGTGTTAGTATCTTGTAACGTTTGTATAGGTGAGTATCTTTGTTGTGCTTATGTTGTTTAAAGATAAGTTGTTATGTTAGTATACTATCACTCGCCTCTTGAGATGATCCGGGGTTAAAATGCCCTCCGATGCGGGGTAGACTCGGTGATGCAGGACCGTGATTCGAAGAATACCTCATGCGGGTCCGGGGGCCTGTGCGGGCTCAGAGTTCGAGGTTAGTATGCGGGGTTATGCCTCGTGCGATGCAGTGGCCATGCGGACAGAAGTCGGGGCGATGCAGGGAGTAGCTACCCTCGATGCGGGGTTATACCTCATGCGGGCCCGTGAGTGGCCTATGCGGACTCGGGAGTCGAGATTGAAACTTGCGAGAATGATGATGAGGCGAGTGGCCTGTTCGATCATTCGCGGCCTAGACAAGACTCATTCTGATTACCTATTGTTGCTCTTGTTTGTGATGTGGCACTATATGCGGTTTCTGGTTGTTTCATACATATTTATGCGGTTTTAAAATGATATGTTTTCATTTAAGTACTTTACTGATTTCGCATACTTAGTACTGTTATGCCGACCTCGCCCGAGGCTGCGTTAAATCTGCGGTAAGGGCAGCGAGTGCTAGATCCGCATCCTTAGGATCTCGTTGGTGTCGGGAGCTCCGTCTCTTGGGAGGCTCTACTTTTGGTATGATCTCCTGTTGTAGATAGTTTTATGATCGAGGGTATGGCGGGAACCCTATCCATGTAGTTGTATATTTCCTTAGAAGTGCATAGTCATGTTATGCGATTGTCGGATGCTAGCTGAACTATGATTATATATATATCTTAGAAAGCGATGTTTTCTCACATAAAGCATGTCTTATTTTATAAAGCTGTTTCATATCTTGTTTTATATTTCCGCTGATTTCTCACGATGTATGACTACTTGGGTGCCGTGGCGCGATCCACGGAGCCGGGCAGGTCGTGGCGATCTGGTATATTCTTACCCCTCACAGAGACTAGTATCGTAGATGATATGATAAAGTACTAAGCATTATGTTAAAATTGTGTTTAGAAAACATGTTTAAGGGTAAGTTTGGGGACGGGAAAGTGTGAGCCTTAGAGTTTTATCGTAGAAACCTTAGATCACGAGGCCATCTTGAGTAAAGATTTATGTTTGTGTTGACCTTTATCGAGTGCATAGTATCGTGGGATATAGTTGTGTGATAAGTCTCTGCAGGTGGTATGAAATGAAAGAGGGTAGTTGAGCTAAAGGACCACTGGGTTTTCGTGACTTGATTTGTGAGATTGTTCGGATCGGGAGCGAATGTTTGTAGCGATAAGTCGGGTTGAGAACCAATCTCGGGTCAACCAGCGGCTGAAATGAGGTGGGTCGATTCTGGATGGTCCGCCAGGTGGTAGGGTCACGAGGGTGCTAGGCGAGTTTAGGTAGCCATCGTATGAGTTCGTGGATATGTTCAGCGAGAATCGGATCGTGAAGGCCGGGAATGGCCTTAAAGAGATTGAGGCTAGTAAAGATGACCAAGTTTGGAGGTAGTGACTCCGGAGATTTTGGCGAAGTAATGACTGAAGTATGATGCATTATACTAGAAGAGTTCAAGTGTTAGAAAGTCGACGATTGAGGAAAGAAGTGAACATGTGTTAAGCGGAATAAAGAGATCGTTTTGTTGTGAAGAGAAGATCACGAAGGAGTATCCTTTAGACCAGGTGGAATCTTTTGTGATGTAGGAATGATTTCTCGTAGACTTGGGTTAAGTACTTTGCGTGTGTTATACGTGGCCGGGCGTGGCGTTGGCAACTTGTTTGATTAAGAAGAACTTTATCGTTATCCGTCTTGAGAAGGAACATTGGGGCGAATGTTTCTAAGAGAGGAGAATGTTATACCAGTATTTCAGTATATGCGTGAGGCGTGCGTACAAAGTTTAGCCTTAAAGTAGGCAAGGGCGAAATTTGTGCACAACTAGCGAAAAAGTCGTTTTAAATGAAGCGTTTTCCGGACTTTGCGAAGAGAAAAATACGGCTATGTCATTTATAATTTTTGCGGATTTTTCTGAGAGATGAAATATTTTGGACCAACGGGAGGGTGACATGTGTCACCCTCAAAGTGGACGAAACCTTGGGCGTTTTTGCCTTCTTTTTTTGTCAAGGAGTTGGTAGGATATTTTGTGTAGTTGATGAGCAAGTGGGACCCACATACACATGTCCAAATCTTACTTTACACTTGCCGCGCCTTGGCAGTCTTGGCCATTGATTGGCCTATAAATACCCTCAATGCAAGACTAAATCTTCATCCACAAATCATTTTCCAAGTCTCAAAATCCTCCCTTAAGTGTAGTATTCGTCAGGTCTCCCACCGAGAAGCCTTGGCGAGTATACCCCCTTGCCTAGTTGTTTTAGTAAATACACCCCCAGTAGAAAAATACTCTCAGTATTGTTACTATTCCCAAATACCTTGGCCCAAATACCTTGTAGTATTCCAAGGTTATACCTATACTAAAGTCCAGAAATACTATTGTACTTCCTTTAGCCACTAAGCGAAAGCCTAAGAAATCTTCGCAGCAAGTTGAAGTATTAAGAAGAAGTTGCGTAGAACTTAAGGGTTGTTTGGAGCGGGTTGGAGCGCATGAATTAGGAGCTAAACCTTGCTCAGGATCGACATTTAATCTTGGATAATTTTGGGCTTATCGAGGTAAATAATCCTATCCTTCTAGTGTAATTGGAAATTACATACTGTAGTAGTATAGAAATGAATATAAGATAAATATAAGGATATTACAGAAAAGGAATTGAACTGAAATCACATCAGAAGAATATTAAAGAAGAAGACATGTACTTACATGGTGTATTTCTGATGAATTGTGTAGTTTGTGGGTAGAAGTCTTGCCCAATTTTCCGTGGGATAAGAAATGCGTATCTAAATTGTTTCTGAGAATAGTCTAGGCGTTGATAGACTTATATGACCAATATAGGTTGAAATCTGCGAGTGGCGTATTCTACTCGAAGGGTGGAAAAGGCTAGCGGGATTCTGATGCTTTGGAGCTGTTGCTAATAGTCGATAAATCGTCCCGAGGTATGTGCTTCTTCCTATACTATAGAGCATGAGATTTTAAAAGTATATATATCTATATAGTGCGGTGAAGCGTCGTCGTTAAGCTGAGCGTAGTTTTCGGCAATGTCTTTTGACTTAAGCTGAATAATAAGAATCTTGAAGTATTTCAAAGAATTAAGAAACCGTTTTGAAAGAAGAGTAACACTTGGTTTTGAAAGTTAAGAGTTATACTAGCTTTATGGGAAGTTGGGTATAACGACTTAAGAATAATAAAATGAATGGTTTATTGATTTTAAAAGTTAAGAGACTTGATCTCAAAGATAAGAGACTTGACTTAATTGATTTAATATGAATTTTGTTAAAAAGCGTGAAACCTCGTTCGTGAGTAATGAGTACTTGGTTTGTAAAGGAATAATGTTTCTTGATTTGGAAATGAGAATAAGTATCGAACAAACCACAGGGCGTTAATAAAGGAAATGTAATGACTAATAAAGTATTATTAAAACCGATGAAACCTCAAATGCATAGAAGCTAAGATGAGACAAAATGATATTACATTTCTAGATCCATTGCTTTAATAAGATTGTTATGAACAAGAATAACCTACTCACTTATAAGGCATATATTACTCATTGTTTTTAAAAGAGAATTATGTTATTAAATGATTAAGACTATGAACTATGAAACCTTTGAAAATAAGAGATGTGAATATTTGGAAGTTAGGCAAACTTGAACTTTTGAAAAGAATGTTGTTACTTGACTTTAAGAAGGAAAGTGTTTTGGTTTAACAAGAAGGGCATAATATTACCTTAGTTGTTTTAAAGGAAAAATATGGTATTATCTAAATCTGTCTTAAAGGAGCGTTTAAATGTATTTCAACTTTCGACCAACGTTCATGAGATGAGCAGGAATGTATTTCACTCGACTACGCGTTCGTAGGATGAGCGGGAATGTATTCACTCATTTACGCGTTGTGAGATGAGCGGGAATGTATTTCACTCGACTACGCGTTACGTGAAATGAGCGGGAATGTATTCACCCGACACAGCGTTCGTAGGATGAGCGGAATGTATTTCACTCGACTACGCGTTCGTAGGATGAGCGAATGTATTCACCACGATACGAGTCCGTAGGATGGATCGGAATGTATTTCATGCGACACGCATTCATGGGATGAATCGGGAATGTATTTCCTGCGATACGCGTTAAGTAGGATGAGCGGGAATGTATACCACGATTTGATCTGAGTCCATGAGATGGACCAGAATGTATTCCATCGATTTCACCTCGAGTCCGTGAGATGGGTGAGACATATTACCGCGTATCACATTGACTTATACCTGCTGGCGGTGAGGAAGGGATTCCACGGGCGTGAGGAAGATTTTGGCGTAAGTCACGACTTGACATATTGCTTTTATGAGCTATCGTAGTTTTGTTATCATATATGTCTTACATTTTATATAGACTATTATGATTTAATTTTGATATTTTGATTTCACATGCTTAGTACTGTTATGCGACCTCGCCCGAGTGCGTTCATCTGCGGTAAGTGCAGCGGTTGTTGATCCTCGCTCGTAGGATCACGGTTCGTATTAGGAAGCTCGTTTCTCGGAGGCTTATTGTTATACCGTATTTCCAGTATGTACGTGAGGCGTGCGTATTAAATTTTTTTGCCTTAGAATTGGCTTGGTTCGAAATTTGGGCGCAGTGCGAATAAGTCGTTTTAAATGAAGCGTTTCCACGGCTTTCGTAGAAAATTCGGCTATGTCATTTATAATTTTGCGGATTTTTAGAGGCGAAACATTTTGGACCAGCGGGAGGGTGGCGTATGTCACCCTCGCATTGGAAAACGGGCGGCAAACGTGGCATGTCTTGGGCGATTTTGGTCCACTTTAGTTGGTAGGATATTTTGTGCAAGTTGTGTGGTAGATGGATAAGGTATACGTGGCTAAATCTTGGCCTTACACTTGCTATGCACTTGTCTTCATCTTGGCCATTGGTTGGCCTTCGCCGACATAAATACCCGAATTTAGTTGATGAGTTCTTTCGTCCACAAATTGCTAAGTCTTGAAAACCCTCTCCTCCTCTTGAGAATTCTCGTCCTAGCCTCCTTTCCCATGGCGAGAGCCACCCCCTCCCTTGGTGGTGTTTTGCCGTAGGGTACCCACCTAACTAGTTGTCTCGTATAAATACCCTTTGTGGTATAGAAATACTCTCAAAGTATTGTTGTAATGTCAAATACCTTAGCCCCAATACCTTGTAGTATTCCCGAGTTACAACTTATAAAGCCGGAAAATACGATTATACTTTCCTTTAGCCACTAAGCGAAACCACAAAGAAATCTTCATAGTTGTTTGAAGTACTTAAGAGAAGTTAGTTAGAACTTCTAAGGGTTGTTGGAGCGGATTGGAGCACTCGGAGTAGGAGCTAAACCTTGCTCGGGAGGCGACGTTAAACTCGGATAATTTTGGGCTTATCGAGGTAAATATCTTGTCCCCTATTGTAATTGGAAATTACATAAGTGTTGAATATATAGTTGTTGTATACTATATATAGAACGAACTTAATCTTTGTGATGTCTTTTGACTTAAGCTGAAGAATTAAGCCCAGGCTGAGCTGTAATTACATGGGGTGTATTCTGATGGACTTGTGTAGTAGTAGTGGAGTAGAATTGTGCAGTTGGGGTTAGATGTATAACCCCCTGGTTGGCTTGATGGCGGCCTCGATAGAGGAGGAGATTAGCTTTTGCGGGGGAGGTCTTTAGAATTTTACGTAGAATATTCTCGTTGTGGTCTAGATGTTATGGCGCGCTTGTGGCCTTATAGGTTGAAGTCTACGTGTGGCGCGATTTACTTGGCAAGGAGTAGCCCATTGTTTGGGCGTTTTGCTATTAGTCGATGCTCGTCGCGAGGTATGTGAACCTCTTCTATCTCTTCTAGCATGATATGTGTGAACTATGTAGTACGGTAGGCGTCGTGTGCTAAATGTATTTGATTGGTTTAAAACATAAAGTGTTATAACGGCTTTATGGGAAGTCGGTTATAATAGCTTTATGTGGATAAGCAAGTACCTTGTGGTTTTAAAGGTAAGCTGTTTTGAATAATAAGCGGCTTGTTATAATAAAGAACTTGATGTATTTCAAAGATTTATAAATCGTTTTGAAGGGAGAGTAACACTTAGTTTTAAAGGTTTTAAAAAGAGTTATACTAGCTTTATGGGGAGTTAGGTATAATGTCTTAAGAGAGGTAAAGAAAATGGTTTACTGATGTTAGAAGTTAAGAGACTTGATCTTATAAGATAAGAGACTTAACTTATTTGTTTTAATGTGAATGTTTGGGTGAAACCTCGTTCGTGAGTAATGAGTACTTGGTTTTATCTAAAGGGATAATGTTTTCTTGATTTGAATCGAATGTGTATCGACAGACCAACTGCGGCGTTAATAAAGGAAAATGTATTAAATAATGATGAATTGTATTAAAACCGGTAGAAACCTCCATCTGCATAGAAACTAAGATGAGACAAAATGATATACATTTTCTAGATCATGGGTTCTTTGTAATAAGAATGTTGTAAACAAGAATAACCTACTCGTATAAGGCGTATATTACTCGATTGTTCTAAAAGGAATCAGTGATTAAGTTTATGAACTATGAAACCATTTGAAAATGAGAAGCTTGAGTAATTGAAACTAGGCAAGCGGAATTTAGGAAAGAATATTGTTACTTGACTTTGAAAAGGAATGTGGGTTGGTCGTTCTAATACTACGGGTATCGGGTGACTTTTATAAAAGTAATGGATCTCTTTTAAAAGAACTTAGCGTATGTAGTACTTTGGGGTTAAAAACCGGACTTTGGCATAAAATGAAAGTACTTTGAGTTGTGTGATACTTGCTATGCTTGTTGTTGTGAAACTAGCCTATGCTTGTTATTGTGAAAGCGTGCCTATCTTTGTTGTGATAGCCTTTGTTGTGCAAAGCGTTGTATTTACGTGTTATCAGCGTCTCGATGGAGGGTCGGTTGGTAGTTGAGAACTTACTTGGGCGTGTCGGCATTGGCGGAGAAATTCCGCAGATGCGTCCACGGTGATAGTATTATTGTTGTGTCGCTTTGGACATCTTGACCACGATCGTGGCGCGCGGGTATGTTTCCATTTTGATTATCGTCTTGTGATTTCCTTTTGGACATCTTGACCCGTCGTAGCGCCGCGAGTATCGTCCATTTGGAATCTTTGTCTATTGTTTCCCTTTGGACATCTTGGCCGTCGTAAGCGCCGAGTATCGTCCATTTGGAATGTTGCCTTATTGTTTCCACTGGACATCTTGGCCGTCGTGGCGCGCAGTATCGTCCATTTGGATTGTTATCTTGTTTATTATTGTTGCATCATGGACATGTCTACCGTCACGATGTTAGAGGCATGCGGCCGTGATGCGAACATGATGGATGTTGTGGGCGTGAGACCCGTAGTTATATTTAGTGGTGACTTTGAGGCGTGAGTCACGACTTGGCTAACATGTTGTGAGCGTAGTTTGGTTATCATCGTGTCTCTGCTTTATATAGACTAGTATGATTTCATTCTGATATTTCTGATTTCACGTACTTGGTACTGTTATGCTTGACCTCCTTGAGTGCGTTCATCTTGCGAGTAAAGGTCGTCATTATCGATCCGCTTATAGGATCACGTTCGTGTTGGGAAGCTCCGTTTCTCGGAGGCTTATCTTATTGGTATGTGTTCCACGAGTTGTAGGATTCTTGTACATTCGGGGTATGGCGGGGCCTGTCCGTCATAGTTGTTGTAAATCTTAAGTGCAGCCATTGTTGTGGCGGGGTTTGTAAAAGGATAAGCTGTTGGGTATTTATGTATGTATGTTGAAGGCAAGTTTTGGTTGCTTTGTTTATTTATCATGTCTCATTTCATGTTTAAAGTTTTTATTTCCGCTGGTTTTCTCGATGTTGTATCGCTAAGTGCGGGGTAAGGCACGATGTGGGCCGAGTTGAGCGTTACAAAAGTGGTATCAGGCGATTAATCCTCGGAAAGTGTCTGAACCGTGTCTAGTAGAGTCTTGATTATCGGTGTGTTGTGCACCACGTCTATGTCGAGGAGGCTATAGGACATTTAGGATTGGTTTCCATTCTTCTCGTTACGAGATCGTGCCTTAGAGGCATGTTGTAAGTTGGACCCCTCAGCGTGTTTCGTTTTACGATTATGCCTCTGCGAAAACCGAGGCCCAGAAGGGCAAAGCGGTAGGAGGCTGCTAGTGGGATTGAGAAATGCGAGCGCGAGCGGTCGATACGAGTAGTGCTTAAGCCAGCGAGTTTTGTAGCGCCGCCCGGCCTGTGATTTAGAAACGCGGCGATGGGCGTGAGACTCTGATGCACGAGCCTCGGTCCAGCGATGCGGAAGCGAGGGAGATGGTCGCGAGAGATGGCGATTATTGGCGAGTTGTGGCGAATATGAGAGCAGTGGATCACGGCGATTCAGTTCAGCGGCTTTGTAGTGCGCGAGGCGACGGTTTGGTGCGGGATTTCCTTAGTTGTAGCCGCTGAGTTTCTGGTGGCGGGAGGATGATCGCGAGGAGTTCATCCGTCGATTCTGAGAAGGATCGTCACGGGTGATCGAGGCTTGAGTGCGTGACATTTAGTTCGCGTCGGTGCGTGATACGCGATCGATTGGTTTGACTCGTGGGAGCTTTCGGGAGAGCATGCCTTCCGGCCGTTTGGGGCGAGTTTTGAGGGGCCTACGGCACATTTCTTGCCTCGCCAAATGAGGAGGGCTCGGTAAACAGTTTTTGATGTTGAGCGAAGCGAGCGTCTGATTCGAGTACAATGTGGAGTTCGACTCATTGGCGGTATGTTCCCGCATTAGTAGCTAGTATGGAGGATCGAGTGCAGATATATGTTGAGGCTCGATGATTACCTAGCGAGAAGTTGTTGGTGTTTCCGCCCGGTAGGCATGGGCGTTGCCGCGTTGAGCTCGTACGCGGAGGTGCGAGGCGCGGTCGGCAGGTGGACGCTTTCAGCGAGAAGAAGGCCAAGGCGGCGGATATTTTGGCGACTTCGGCGCGCGCCTCGGCAGCGGACTAGTTATGTACCTCCACCGTCTTGAAGCGGTCGGGGCTCGAGGTTCAATTTTCGGGAGAAGCGGTGTTAACGGTGAAGCCACCACCTCGTTGTGACCATTGTGGTAGACTCCGTTTTGGAAGTGTCGTGCTAGATTGGGAGTTTGTTTTGCATGCGGCCAGCGGGCCATTTGCGAGCTGTCCAGGCCAAGGGTATACGGATGTTCTGACTCGACTCTCTGGATCGATGGTGGTTCATCGCCTTCTGATTATGCGCCTGCGAGGGCCTATGATTAGAGTGGAGCGGTTGATTGGTATATCCTTAACCCTCTAGAGTTTTGGTATGCTTGTTTTAATGATCTCATTATTGTGTGCTATGCGGATAGCGTTGTGATATTATGAGTTAGAATACATGGTAAGTGTGAACCTTAAACTATGTCACGGAGACCTTAGGGGTAAGGTCGTCTTGAGTTAAAGATTTATTTTATGTTTGACCACTTATCGAGTAGTAGTATCGTGGGATTTATTTGTGTGATAAGTCAGTGGGTAGTGTGAGATGGAAGTGGTAGCTTTCGTGATGGGAATTGGTAAGATTGTTCGGATCGGGAACAAGAGTTTGTGGTTGGGGTCGGGTTGAGGACCGTTTGCGGGTCAACGTGCCGGATTGAGGTGGGGTCGGCTCTGGGTGGTCGCCGGGAGTAGGGTCACGGTGTTAGGCCCAGTTTAGATGACCGTCGTATGAGTTGGTGGATATGTTCGACGAAGTGGATCGTGGAGGCGGGAGCGGCCTTAGAGAAAGATCGAAGTTAGTCGGATGACCAAGTTTGGAGGTAGTGACTCCAAGGGTTGGAAAGCGAGCGTTGGCGAAGTGTGATGCGGATACTAGAGCGAGTTCAGTGTTAGTGACGAGTTCTACGAGAAAGGAGAGGTGAGCGTGTGTTTTGTGGCGGTGTGGCATGATTGTTTTAAATGCGTATAGCGGTGAAGACTATCTTGGCGCTGATTTGTTTGAGACCTTGAAGGAACATTGGGGCGAATGTTTCTAAGGAAGAATGTTATACCCGTATTTCCGGAGTATGCGTGAGGCGTGCGTATTAAATTTTTGCCTTAAGAATTGGCTTGGTTCGAAATTTGGGCACAGTGCGAATAAGTCGTTTTACGCGAAAGCGTTTCCACGACTTTCGTAGAAAATTCGGCTATGTCATTTATAATTTTTGCGGATTTTTCAGAGGCGAAACATTTTGGACCAGCGGGAGGGTGGCATGTGTCACCCTCGCATTGGAAACTTGGGCGGCAAACATGGCATGTCTTGGGCGATTTTGGTCCACTTTAGTTGGTAGGATATTTTGTGCAAGTTGTGTGGTAGATGGATAAGGTAGCACGTGGCTAAATCTTGGCCTTACACTTGCTATGCACTTGTCTTAAATCTTGGCCGTTGGTTGGCCTTAGCGACTATAAATACCCGTTAGTTGATGAGTTCTTTCATCCAAATTGCCTAAGTCTTGAAAACCCCTCTCCTCCTCTTGAGAATTCTCGTCCTAGCCCTCCCTTTCCCCATGGCGAGAGCCACCCCCTCACTTGGTGGTGTTTTCTTAGTGGGGTACCCCACTGCCTAGTTGTCTCGTATAAATACCCCTTTGTGGTATAGAAATACTCTCAGTATTGTTGTAATGTCGAATACCTTGCCCCGAATACCTTGTAGTATTCCCGAGTTACAACATAAAAGCCAGAAAATCTGATTATACTTTCCTTTAGCCACTAAGCGAAACCTAAAGAAATCTTCATAGTTGTTTGAAGTACTTAAGAGAAGTTGGTTAGAACTTCTAAGGGTTGTTTAGGCGGATTGGAGCACTGGAGTAGGAGCTAAACCTTGCTCGGGAGGCGACATTAAACTCGGATAATTTTGGGCTTATCGAGGTAAATATCTTGTCCCTATTGTAATTGGAAATTACATAAGTGTTGAATATATAGTTGTTGTATACTATATATAGAACTGAACTTAATCTTGTGGCAATGTCTTTTGACTTAAGCTGAAGAATTAAGCGAAGCTGACTGTAATTACATGGGGTGTATTCTGATGGACTTGTGTAGTAATCTGCAGTGGAGTAGAATTGTACCAGTTAGGGTTAGATGTATAACCCCACTGGTTGGCTTGATGGCGGCCTCGATGAAGGAGGAGATTACTTATTTGTTGCGGGGAGGTCTTCTTGAATTTTACGTAGAATATTCTACGTTGTGGTCTAGATGTTAACAAGCGCCTTGTGGCCTTATAGGTTGAAGTCTACGTGTGGCGCGATTTACTTGGCTTAAGGAGTAGCCATTTGTTTGGAGCGTTTTGCTATTAGTCGATGCTCGTCGCGAGGTATGTGAACCTCTTCCTATCTCTTCTAGCATGATATGTGTGAACTATGTAGTGCGGTGAGCGTCGTGTGCTAAATGTATTTGATTGGTTTAAAACATAAAGTGTTATAACGGCTTTATGGGAAGTCGGTTATAATAGCTTTATGTGGATAAGCAAGTACGCTTGTGGTTTTTAAAAGGTAAGCTGTTTTGAATAATAAGCGGCTTGTTATAATAAAGAACTTGATGTATTTCAAAGATTTATAAATCGTTTTGAAGGAAGAGTAACACTTGGTTTTAAAGGTTTTAAAAGAGTTATACTAGCTTTATGGGAGTTAGGTATAATGTCTTAAGAGAGGTAAAGAAAATGGTTTACTAATGTTAGAAGTTAAGAGACTTGATCTTATAAGATAAGAGACTTAACTTATTTGTTTTAATGTGAATGTTTGGGTGAAACCTCGTTCGTGAGTAATGAGTACTTGGTTTTATCTAAAGGGATAATGTTTCTTGATTTGGAAATCGGAATGTGTATCGACAGGACCGGCTGCGGCGTTAATAAAGGAAAATGTATTAAATAATGATGAATTGTATTAAAACCGGTAGAAACCTCCATGCATAGAAACTAAGATGAGACAAAATGATATACATTTTCTAGATCATGTTCTTTGTAATAAGAATGTTGTAAACAAGAATAACCTACTCATATAAGACATATATTACTCGATTGTTCTAAAAAGGAATCAGTGATTAAGTTTATGAACTATGAAACCATTTGAAAATGAGAAGCTTGAGTAATTGAAACTAGGCAAGTGGAATTTAGGAAAGAATATTGTTACTTGACTTTGAAAAGGAATGTGGGTTGGTCGTTCTAATACTACGGGTATCGGGTGACTTTTATAAAAGTAATGGATCTCTTTTAAAAGAACTTAGCGTATGTAGTACTTTGGGGTTAAAAACCGGACTTTGGCGTAAAATGAAAGTACTTTGAGTTGTGTGATACTTGCCTATGCTTGTTGTTGTGAAACTAGCCTATGCTTGTTATTGTGAAAGCGTGCCTATGCTTGTTGTGATAGCCTTTGTTGTGCAAAGCGTTGTATTTACGTGTTATCGGCGTCTCGATGGAGAATTCGGTTGGTAGTTGAGAACTTACTTGGGCGTGTCGGCATTGTGGAGAAATTCCGCAGATGCGTCCACGGTGATAGTATTATTGTTATGTCGCTTTGGACATCGCGACACGATCGTGGCGCGGGTATGTTTCCATTTGATTATCGTCTTGTGATTTCCTTTTGGACATCTTGACCCGATGTCGTAGCGCCGAGTATCGTCCATTTGGAATCTTTGTCTATTGTTTCCCTTTGGACATCACGGCCGTCGTAAGCGCCGCAGTATCGTCCATTTGGAATGTTGCCTTATTGTTTCCCTTTGGACATCTTGACCCGTCGTAAGCGCCGCGAGTATCGTCCATTTGGATTGTTATCTTGTTTATTATTGTTGCATCATGGACATATCTACACCGTCACGATATTAGGGGCATCGGCCGTGATCACGAACATGATGGATGTTGTGGGCGTGAGACCCGTAGTTATATTTAGTGGTGACTTTGAGGCGTGAGTCACGACTTGGCTAACTTCTATGTTGTGAGCGTAGTTTGGTTATCATACATGTCTCTGCTTTATATAGACTAGTATGATTTCATTTCTGATATTTTCTGATTTCACGTACTTGGTACTGTTGTCTTGACCTCGCCCGGGGGCTGCGTTCATCTGCGCGAGTAAAGGTCATCGGTATCGATCCCGACTTATAGGATCACATTCGGCGTGTTGGGAAGCTCCGTTTCTCGGAGGCTTATCTTATTGGTATGTGTTCCTGAGTTGTAGGTTCTTGTACATTGGGGTATGGCGGGGCCACTGTCCGTCATAGTTGTTGTAAATCTTAAGTGCATGCATTGTTGTGGCGGGAGTTTGTAAAAAGGATAAGCTATTGGGTATTTATGTATGTATGTTGAAGGCAAGCTATTTTGGTTGCTTTGTTTATTTATCATGTCTCATTTCATGTTTAAAGTTTTTATTTCCATTTGGTTTTCTCGATGTTGTATCGCTAGGGTGCCGGGTAAGGCACGATGTGGGCCGGGTTGGGCGTTACAACTTATCTTTTAGTATGTTTCCACTGAGTTGTAGGTTACGTACATTCGGGTATATGGCGAACCTGTCCGTCATAGAGTGTTACATTCTTAGAGGTATGTAGTACTATTGTGGGCAGGGTTTGTAAAAAAGGATGTAACTGTTCAAAAATTGTTATATATATATGCAAGAGGGCAAATTTTTTCTCAGATAAACTGTTTCTCATGCATATTGTTTCTTGTATTGTTTTATATTCCGCTGGTTACTCTGATGTATGTATCACTAGGGTGCCCGGGGTAAGGCACGATCACGGGCCGGGCAGTCGTGACATCTCTGTTTATATGTGGTGTGTGATCTCGCTTTCTGATACTTCTGTTTCACATACTTGTACATTACGTCTTGGACCTCGCTTGAAAGTGCGTTCATCTGCATGAGTTTAGGTCTGTGATTTGGTGATCTGCAGTGTAGGACCACACTCAGGGATTTTGGATAGCTCCGTCATTCGGGAGTTTATCGTTTTGGTATAAGATCCTTGATGCAGGCTTTATGCAGTTTTGGGAGCAGCGGGCCTTGTCGTCGTATTTGATATAACTCTTAAGTGCGTATTCATATGTGGGATTGGACTCGTGTACAGTGTACTTCTTTTTATTATGTATGTTATATGGCAGCCTTGTCGGCTTTGACTTTGCATGTTCGTTGGTTTAAAAAAAAACGAGTTGTAATTTAGTTCTGCGGTTTACTTATATCGATTAGGTAGAAGGGTGCCGGGTAGGGCACGATCCTGAGCTTGAGGTTCGGGGTGTAGCGAGTGGTATCGAGCGATCGATCTGGAATGTCTCTGACCGTGTCTAATAGAGTCTTGATTATCGGTGTGTTGCGCGCCACGCCCATGCGTAAGCGAGGCTACGGGCATTTAGGAGTTGATTTCTATTCTTCTCACTCTAGATCGTGCCATAGAAAGTGTTAATAAGATAATTCCTCTGGCGTATTATTATGTTCTGATTATTTCTCGAGGAGAACCGATCGCCTTGAAGGGCAAAAGCGATGCGAGAGCTACGGTCGGACTCGAGAGATGTGATAGGGCTCGTACCCGAGTATCTGGATATTGTGCCTGATCGGTGAGTTAACCTGCGCGAGTTTTGAGGCCGGCACGAGCCTCTGATTTCTCGATTAGGGAAGACTATAGGGTCGTAAGGAAGCGATTATGTTATTGGCCAAGATCCCGGTGCTCTGATTTCATCCGAGGAGGTTATTCGGCGATCTGAGGCAGGTGTACGGATGGTAGAGGCAGCGGAAATCAACGTAAGAGTCTAGACCGGTTGGTTATCGGTGAGTTTTGGATGAGAAGCCTCGTGAAGTGAGATATTCATCCCGGCTACCCGAGTACATACCCCGGCTCACGTGGAGATTGGACCATGAGGTATTTAGGGCGGTCCAGCTCCGGGGTTCAAAGTTCTCGAGAGGAAGCGAGAGATTTTCGATCGAGGCCACTATTCCTCGGTGTTTAGATGTAATGGCGTCGTATGGGAAATGTCATTATAGCGCAGTGTTTGTTTTTATTGTGGCCGTCTAGGCCATATCACGAGGTATATCCTTTTAGAAAGAGCAGGTGAGGTGGCTCGACTATGAGCCGGTAGTTGGTTTCCTTTCCTCCGGTATGTGCCCCGAGCGAGGTGTTGAATGTCGATCGATCGTGGTAGAAGTCGGTGGAGTTCTGATTACTGGTCCTTGAACCGCATAGATGATGTAGCTCTTGGGCGGATCGGAGAGCAACATCGCGGGGTTCTGGTATATTTCGATTCTTTTGATAAATGCGATCATCGTGCGTTGATAGATTGATTTTGCCCTAGCGTATATGTTTTCCCTTGTTGCTAGTAGTTGTAACTTGATAGCACCACGAGAAGTAGAGATACGATTAGTAAAGTGAAAAGTTAAGAATGTTGACAAGAATGATAAAGTGGCGAGACTATAGTTGTTATACCGTATTTCAGTGCGTCGTGGGGAATCGTCTGAAGATCTAGCCTTAAAGATAAGCCTTGGGCGTTTTTGTGCACAACTCACCAAGCGAATAGTTTTCCGTGACGTTTCCTGACTTTCGTAGGGTAATTTCGGCTATGCCATTTCTTATTTTGCGGATTTTTAGAGGCGAAACATTTTGGACCAGCGGGAGGCGACACTTGTCACCTCCGATTGATGGACTTGACACGGCAATATGGCGATTGGGTTACCAACTTGGTCAAGTAGTTGGTAGGATATTTTGTGTGCAAGTTGGCGAGGACAACGCCTAATCTTGACCTACACTTGCCTTGCACTTGTCTTCATCTTGGCCATTGGTTGGCCGTCCCTTGACTATAAATACCCTCTTGAGATGAAGAGTTCTTCATCCACAAAAGCTTTCAAGTCTAAAATCCTTCCCTCTCCTTTGTAAGCAATTCGTCCAACACCCCCCAGAAGCTTGGCGAGGCTACCCCTGCTTGGCGAACCTACCCATACTTGGTAGAAAAGTTGCCTTCTAGTATTGTTATAATGCCCAAAATACCTAGCCCAAATCCCTTTGTACTTAGTAGAAGTTGTGAAGAACTTAAGGTTTCCTTAGACTATCGGAGCGTCTGACTTAGGAGCTAAACCTTGCTCGGTGCGACTTTTATCTAGGATATTATTGGGCTTACGAGGTAAATAAACTTACCACTTCTTTTATAATTAGAGAATATATCTTTGAAGAAGTATAAGAATAAGTATAAATACTTAGAAGAGTATTAAAGAATAGAATTGAGCTATTATCACGGTAGAAGGGTTTAAAGAAGAATAATTGAGCTGTACTCACATAGAATTTGTTTTCTGATGAACTCGTATAGCTCATGGGTAGGGTTGTGCCCGGACTTTCAGTAGAATTGTGAACCCTCTGTTTAGAATGACCTTGAGTAGTCAGGCGTTGATAAGATGTCTGTGACTATTATAATTTGATTCTGCTTGTGACATATTCAATGTGGCGATTTTATTTGAGAAGGTATGTGATTCTTCTAAGCATGATATTTTACAATATATATATAGTGCGGTAGGCGTACATATGTTAGCTGAATAATACTTACGGCAATGCCTCACGGCAAGCACGAATAACACTACGGCAATGCCAAACAAGCACGAATAATAAAGATCGAAAGCATTTCAAAGAATCTGAATCATTTTTTTAACGAAGAGAACTAATTGGTTTTTAAGCGAAGCTTAAGAGTTATACTAGCTTTATGGGAAGTTAAGTATAACCGCTTAAGATTGATAAAAGAAGCAGTTTGCCTATGTGTTTATAACGGACTTATATTGAATTGTGAAAAGAATAATAAGATGGTTTGATAAGTAGACATGATATGATACTATGTGTGTTAGTGTGCATAACGTTTGTGTAAAGAGTATTCTTGTTGTGCTTATGTTGTTAACGATAAGGCTGTTAGGTTAGTGTAACATCACTCGCTCTTGACATATGCAGGGGTTAAGCTGCCTCCGTCACGGGGTAGACTTCGGTGATGCAGGACCGTGATTGAGAATACCTCATGCGGGTCGAGGACCTATCTGCGAACTCGGGAGTTCGAGTTAGTGTGCGGGGTTATACCTCATGCGGTCCGTGTGGCCATGCGGACAGCGAGTCGGGGCGTTGCGGAGTAGCTACCCTCGATGCGGGGTTATGCCTCATGCGGGCCCGTGAGTGGCCTATCACGGACTCAGAGTCGAGTTAAACTTGCGAGAATGATGATGTGGGCGAGTGGCCTGTTTGATCATTCGCGACCTAGACAAAACCTATTCTGATTTACTATTGTTGCTCTTGTTTGTGATGTGGCCTTATGTGCGGTTTCCTTGGTTGTTTCACACATATTTGTAAAGCGGTTTTAAAATGATATGTTCTCATTTAAGTACTTTCTGATTTCGCATACTTAGTACTGTTATGCGACCTCGCCCGGCTGAGCTTATAAGAGGCGAGCCTGCACCACGAAACAGGGCCGAGCAGTGGCTCTCCGTATGGCACATCACGAGAAGGGCGTAGGGCATGCCTCGAGGATCATAAGCGGCCGGTACCATTTGTTGGAGTCGTCGGAGAAGGCTCGCGACAAAGTGACAAAAGTGGTATCGAGCGATTAATCCTCGGAAAGTGTCTGAGGCAGTATCTAGTAAGTCTTGATTATCGATTGTGTTGTGCACCGCCTAATGTCGAGGAGGCTATAGGATATTTAGGATTGGTTTCCGTTCTTCTCGTTACGAGATCGTGCTTTAGAAACATGTTATAGGTTGGACCCCTCTAACGTATTCCTTTCTATGCTGATTATGCCTCGCGTAAGACAACCGGGCCCGGAAGGCCAAAGCGGCGTGAGGCGCTAGCGAGACACGAGTCACGAGGCTCGGGCCCGATCTATACGAGGCGGCGAGTTATATGGCGCCCGATCCCAGCGAGACCACGGTACCACCTCTGTCCCGGCACAGGCGGAGGTTAGGAAACAAGAGATAACCCGACTATTGGCTAAAGTTGTAGCGTCGAGAGAGAAATTTGAATCTGCGATTCGATTCGGCTCAGCTCGATCGCACTTTGTGGTGCACGAAGCGAATAATGCGAGACTCACGAGATTTCTTGAGTTGCGGCCGCGAGTTTTCGGGTGGCGGGAGGATGATCCGCGAGTTCATCGTCGGCCGAAGGATCGTGCGGGTGATCAAGGCTTGAGACAGTCTGTGACGCCGGTTCGCGTCAGTGCGTGATACATGATCGTAGTTTGATTCATGGGAGTTATCCGAGGAAACGCAGCGCCCAGCTACTTAGGATGAGTTCTCGAGGCTTTCCTCGCTCTTGCCTCCTCGCGGATGAGGAGAGCGCGGTGATAGATTTTTCTGCGAGGCGAGAGGGGGCCTGCCGTCGAAATACAATGTTGAGTTTGATTCTTTGGCTCGATATGTCCCGGCATTGGTGGCGGATATGGAGGATAGGGTGCGCGCTATGTCAGGGCTGAAACGACTATATGGCGAGTCTTGTGCGGGTGTAGCTCTTGGCTGGTATGGATATTACAGTATGCGAGCTCGCCGCCCTTGGATGCGAGGCGCGAAGGTCGGCGAGTGGGCCGAGCGGCGAAGAAGGCGGGGCGGGAGGGTCTTACGGTGGCTATCGTGGTGGCGGCCTCGTGATCTGGGTGCACCACGGCCGGCTGAGCACTCTGCCGCGTCTCGGCCTGGCCCGAGTATTCGGCGGACGGGGCCCAGGACTTGGATGTCGAGTAGCGAAGTGCGGCGATCGGGACCACCCGCCGGTGTGGCGATGCGGTAGATCCGCCGGGAGTTGTGATGCGGGAGTTTGTTTGATTGTAGCGGCGAGTCACTATCACGGCCCAGACGAGGCGATCTTGATGGTAGAAGTCGACTACGAGTTCTTTCGGGTCTTCGCCGTCTCCTCTGATTTACTCGCCCGGGCTGGTACTCGTGGGTCGGCCAGTCGCGGCGGAGTCGTGGCTCGGGTCGATTCTAGCGGTCCTCGAGCCGCGTTTATGCTTTAATCGGTAAGCGGGATCGAGGTCTCACGATGTAAATCACGGTACCTTATCGGTTCTGGTTTGATGTGTATGCTTTGATAGATCAGGTTCTACTCATCCTATATATCTCCCTTGTTGCTAGTAGGATAGGGATAGAGCACGTGTCCATAGAACACCGAGGTAGCTACGCGATGGGTGATTCGGTGGTAGCTCGGCGGGTATATAGAGCTTGTCTGTGACCATTCACGGTCGTCGGACCTGGCGAGCTTGATAGAGTTGGAGATGATTGACTTGACGTGATTATGGGGATGGATTGGCTAACTTCTTGCTACGCCAATGTAAGCTAGAGAGAAGTAATGCGGTTCAGTTTCTGAGGCCGGTTGTTGAGTGGGAGAGCGCAGTATCGTAGGGGTAGGATTTATTTCCTACCTCGAGGCTAGGAAGATGGTGCGAGAAGGGTATATCTACCCGTCGTTCGGGTGTTTAATCTTTGAAGGCTGCGGTACCAGATTTTGATCGATTCGATGGTCAGCGAGTTCCCGGGCGTGTTTCAGATGACCTCCGGGTATCCCTCTGAGAGGAGATCGAGTTTTGTATAGATGTGTTGCGGATACTCGGCCTATTTCATTCGCCATACAGAATGGCACTTTGCCGAGTTGAGAGAGTTGAAGGACCAGGTGAGGATTTCTTTGGAGAAGGGCTTCATCGGACACAGTGTTTCTCACAGAAGCGCGGTATTGTTCGTGAAGAAGAAGGGCGGGGCCAGCTGCGCATGTGTGTTGACTTCTGACGGTGAACAAGGTGACCATTAAACGAATACCCTTCCGGGATTGATGATTTGTTCGACCGAGTTGCGAGCGCGCGGTGTTTCTCAAGATTGATCTGGTCGGGCTATCATCAGTCGAGTCGAGAGAGGTGGATGTCCCTAGGGTGCATTCGGACGTGCGGGCATTATGAGTTGGTCATGTCTTTTGGGTTGACCAATGCTCGTGGTATTCATGGATTTGATGAACGAGTGTTCAAACCATTTTGGACACGTTTGTGATAATGTTCATTGATGATATCTTGGTTTATTCGCTCGAAGCGAGGCATGCGGAGCATTTGAGGCTGTCTTGTGATTCTCGAGACGGCGATTTATGCAAGTTTTCCAAATGTGAGTTTTGGTTGACCCGGTGGCGTTTCTTGGGCATATTAGCCGGGGTGATGGCGTTCGAGTAGATCTGGCGAATCGAGCGATCGAGACTTGGCCTGAACTCTTACTCAGCAGAGGTTCGCGATTTTACGGGCCTTGCGAGGATATTATCGGTTTGTGGAGAAGTTTGCTTCTATCTGCACCATTGACTAGGTGACTCGAGGCGGCCAAGTTTGATGGGTGATGCTTGTGGCGGGGTTTCGATTCTTTGAAAGAGTGGCGGCCGCCCGTTCTTACTCTTCCGGAGGTCGGATGGTTATGCCGTGTATTGTGATCGTCGGGCATCGGGTTGGGATGTGTGTTGATGCGGCATGGCGAGTTATAGCATATGCATCCGGCGGTGAAGAAACTCGAGAGGAACTACCCGCCCGTGATTTGGAGTTAGCGGTATGATTCACGCTTTGAAGATCTGGAGGCACTATTTGTATGGGGTTCACGTGGATATTTTTACAGGACCACAGAGCCTCGGTATATCTTGACGGAGGAGTGAACTTACGGCGAGAGGCGGTGGTTAGAGTTGCTTAAGGATTACGATGTTGATATCTGTACCACGGCAAGGCCAATGTTGTGGCGGATCTTTCTTGTCGTAGGTCGATGGGAGCCTATCGGATGTGCGGTAGAGAAGGGACATGGTTCGTGATTTGCACGATTAGCGAGCCTTGGTGTCCGTTTGATTGATTACGATAGCGGATGGGGTTAGAGTTCGTGAGGTTGCGAGTCTTCCGTCGTCGAGGAGGTGAAGAGGCACGATTCGAGATCGGCTTTGATTCGATATCGTGTCTGACTCTTACGTGAGGCAAAGGTCGCACGAGTAGCACGATGGGGTGCTAAGGTTTGGCGAGTTGTGTGTTCGGATGTTTGAGGACTTGGCGGAGTTCTTGGGGAAGCACGGCGCGCGTTACTCTATCCGTCGAAGTCGACCAAGATGTACCGCGACGCCGATCTATGTATTGGTGGGATGGCTTGAAGAGGGCGTTGCGAGTTAAGTAGCTCGATTGCGTGTTGTCGGCGGTGAAGGTAGAGCACGAGGCACGGTGGTTTTATTCTGAGCGATAGAGATCAGGCACGGAAGTGGGAGGTGATCAGCATGGACTTCATCGCGGGATTACCTCGCTTTCGGAGAGGCGCGATTCTATATGGGTTATAAATCGGCGGTGGCGAAATCAGCCAGCTTTCTTCCGTCGGAGGCGACTTTTGGTGAGATTATGCGGACTTTACATCAGAGATCGTCGGTGCGTGGAGTCCCTACTTGATCATATCGAGACGAGCCCGATTCATCGGCTGCAGAATCCTTCCGAGAGGAGTTTAGGGGCGAGTGAGCACAATCTGCATTTCATCCATGAGGCAGACGGACGGCGAGCGCCTATCCGGACTCTTGAGGATATCACTGCGAGCTGTGTTATTGACCGATGGTAGTTGGGAGGATCATTTGCCTCTAGTTGAGTTCGCGTATAATAATAGCTACCACTCCGGTATCGAGATGGCGCCTTATGAGGCCTTGTATGGGAGGAAGTGCGGTCGCCTATAGGTTGGTTCGATGTGGGTGAGAGTGCGCTAGTGGGACCAGATTTGGTGCGGCGGCGATGGATAAGGTGAAGCTTATCCGAGGCGGCTATTAATGGCTCGAGTCGGCAATCGTATCGCGAGATCATCGTCGTCGACATCACGAGTTCGCGATTGATGATTAGGTTTTCCTAAAGTGTCACCCGTGAAGGGTGTGATGAGATTCGGAAGAAGGAAACTTCGGCCCAGTACGTTGGGCGTTTGATTGTCGCGAGGGTAGGCAAGGTTGCCTACGAGTTGGACTGCCGTCCGTCTGGAAGCGGTGCATTCGGTGTTTCACGTATCTATCTTTGAGGAGATGTATCGGGGATCCATCTAAGTGCATCCGATTGGCGATGTCGGTGTGGGGTTGTCGTATGAGGAGATTCCATAGCGATGTCGATCGTCGGGTTAGGCGTCTGCGGACGAAGGGCGTGGCCGTCAAAGTCTTGTGGCGGAGCAGGCTCGAGGAGAGATGGCGTGGGAAGGCGAGGAGGACATGAGGCGAAGTATCCGCCTATTCCCAGCCTCCGGGTAATTCACTTTCACTACTTATAAATTTTCGTTATCGTTTTGCCTAAGTGTTGTTTTGTGGCGTATGTGGCTTTTGCAAGCTGTTTAAGTTATGAAGAATCTTATCGTTAAGCTGTCTTGGGAAGGAACATTCGGGGCGAATGTTTCTAAGTGGGGAGAATGTTATACCCGTATTTCCAGTGTGCGTGAGGAATACGTACAAAATCTAGCCTTAAGATAAGCCTTGGGCGTTTTTTTGTGCACAACTCGCATGGCGAATAGTTTTTCGGCGAAGCGTTTCCCACGGCTTTCGTAGGGTAATTTCGACTATGCCATTTCTTATTTTTGCGGATTTTTAGAGGCGAAACATTTTGGACCAGCGGGAGGCGACACTTGTCACCTCCGATTGATGGACTTGACGCGGCAATATGGCGATTGGAGTTGCCAACTTGGTCAAGTAGTTGGTAGGATATTTTGTGTGCAAGTTGGCCAAGGACACTTGCCTAATCTTGACCTACACTTGCCTTGCACTTGTCTTCATCTTGGCCATTGGTTGGCCGTCCCTTGACCTATAAATACCACTCTTGAGATGAAGAGTTCTTCGTCCACAAAGCTTTCAAGTCTAAAATCCTTCCCTCTCCCTTTGTAAGCAATTCGTCAACACCCCCACTCCTTAGAAGCTTGGCGAGGCTACCCCCTAGCCTGGCAGAAACCTACCCCCTCCTTGGTAGAAAAGTTGCCTTCTAGTATTGTTATAATGCCCAAATACCTAGCCCAAATCCTTTGTACTTAGTAGAAGTTGTGAAGAACAAGGTTTCCTTGGAGCTATCGGGCGTACAACTTAGGAGCTAAACCTTGCTCGGTAGCGACTTTATCTAGGATATTATTGGGCTTACGAGGTAAATAAACTTACCACTTCTTTTATAATTAGAGAATATATCTTGAAGAAGTATAAGAATAAGTATAAATACTTAGAAGAGTATTAAAGAATAGAATTGAGCTATTATCACGATGAAGGGTTTAAAGAAGAATAATTGGCTGTACTCACATAGAATTTGTTTTCTGATGAACTCATTATAGCTCAGGGTAGGGTTGTCTTTGGACTTTCAGTAGAATTGTGAACCCTCTGTTTAGAATGACCTTGAGTAGTCTAGGCGTTGATAAGATGTCTGTGACTATTATAGGTGATTCTCTGCTTGTGCGACATATTATTCATCTTGGCGGCGGTTTTATTTGAGAAGGTATGTGATTCTTCCTAAAGCATGATATTTTACAATATATATATAATGCGGTGAGCGTACATATGTTAATGAATAATACTTACGGCAATGCCTCACGGCTTAAGCTTTGAATAACAACTACGGCGATGCCTGCTTAAGCACGAATAATAAAGATCGAAAGCATTTCAAAGAATCTTTGAATCATTTTTATGAAGAGAACTAATTGGTTTTAAGCGAAGCTTAAGAGTTATACTAGTTTTATGGGAAGTTAAGTATAACCACTTAAGATTGATAAAAGCAGTTGCCTATGTGTTTATAACGACTTATATTGAATTGTGAAAAGAATAATAAGATGGTTTGATAAGTAGACATGATATGATACTATGTGTGTTAGTGTCTTGTAGCGTTTGTGTAAAGAGTATTCTTGTTGTGCTTATGTTGTTAGCGATAATTTGTTAGGTTAGTGTAACATCACTCGCCTCTTGACATATTGCAGGGGTTAAGTGCCCTCCGTCTGCGGGAGTAGACTTCGGTGATGCAGGACCGTGATTGAGAATACCTCATGCGGGTCCAAGAGGACCTATGCGAACTACGGGAGTTCGAGTTAGTGTGCGGGGTTATACCTCATGCGGTCCGTGTGGCCCGTGCGGACAGCGAGTCGGGGCGTTGCCGAGTAGCTACCCTCGATGCGGGGTTATGCCTGCATGCGGGCCCATGTGAGTGGCCTATGCGGACTCAGGAGTCGAGTTAGGCTTGCGAGAATGATGATGTGGGCGAGTGGCCTGTTTGATCATTCGCGGCCTAGACAAAACCTATTACGATTTACCTATTGTTGCTCTTGTTTGTGATGTGGCATATGTGCGGTTTCTTGGTTGTTTCACACATATTTGTAAACTGGTTTTAAAATGATATGTTCTCATTTAAGTACTTCTGATTTCGCATACTTAGAACTGTTGTCTTGACCTCCTTGAGCTGCGTTCATGCGCGGTAAGGCGGCAGTGCTAGATCGCGTCCTTAGGATCTCTTTGCATTGGTGTCGGGAGCTCCATGCTTCTCGGAGGCTCTACTTTTTGGTATGATCTCCTGTATTGTAGATAGTTTTGTCTGATCGAGGGTATGGCGGGAACCTGTCATGCCATAGTTATATATTTCCTTAGAGCTGTAGTCATGATATGCGATGTCGGATGTAACTGCTAAACCTTGTTTATATATATATGCCGAAAGGCGACGTTTGTTCACATAAACTGTGTCTTATTTTATAAACTGCTTCATGTCTTGTTTTATATTTCCGCTGATTACTCTGATGTATGACTACTTGGGTGCCCCGGTAAGGCACCAGTTACGGGCCCCCGGAATGGGTCGTGACAATAGTTGTGTAGGGTTCACAAGTTATAATTACCCCATAACAGTGTAAGACCGATAGGGAAGGATGTATAGTAGAAATACTTTGGCCTATGTGACAAACCTCTAGTGAATAGGGGATAGGGTGAGAAGTACCTTGAGATAAGAGAGAAATTTATTTCAGACTAAGAATGAGAAGTTAAGTGTGACGATGTGTCGGGTTATGGACTCTTTTTGGGTCAGCCAGTAGTATGAAATGGGGTGATGTCAGTTAGAAATGGCCCCGCTATGTGATAGGGTCACGAGGATGCGAGGCCCAAGTCTAGTGTCGTTATGCGAGTTCGTGGGCGCGTTCCAGGAACAGTCGTGAGGTAGAAGAGCCTAGCAGGAATGCAAGTAACATAATGGCTAAGTTGGATAGTAACTCCAGTTGGAGAAACGAAACAATATTTGAGATTTTGTACGTGTACTAAGTAAGTTTGGAAGTACGAGAAAGTATGACAAGTAAGTATAGGAAGGAACAAGGGTTAAAAGAACTATAGTGATTATGGTTATGAGTAATGTAGGTGGATAAAAAGAATCTCTTTTTAGGCCATGAGTGGAGGATAATTGTGTCGATACACACGCCTTAGGTTGATAACAACGTCCATAGGTGCTCGTGATTGAGATCTTACTAGTATTAGGTTTACAGGTTGGTAAACTAAGCTAGGCGATTATAGATTCATGTCCCAACTAGCTTGGTGACTAAGTGAGACAGAAGGAAGTAACAGGGGAACACATCGATTGTTGGTAGGAGTCGTGAAGGATTCGGATAGTGTTAGTCCTTGACATAGAAATCTGACAGGGCCGTCCCAAATGCGGGAAAGCAGTAACCTCTGAGGATCCGTTTTTAAATCTGTAACCTTGAGCTTTGTGAGAAGGGACCATGAATAGAATGTACATTGTTATGTTTACATATGATATGTGGTGGCCGTGTGTGGCATCGTTGGTGCTTGTGGAGTATTGATTGATAGGCGTAGTAAAGAGTGCGTGGGAGTTTGTATAAACAACGAGCTAAGAACATTCGGGGCGAATGTTTCTAAGGGAAGAATGTTACACCCGTAAGTCAGGACATGTATAAGAGAGATATGCGTAAGGAACAAGACTTGAAATTAGTGCGAAAGGAAGAATTGTTTTTAAAGCGGAAAAATCTTCGGCGTCGGAAAGGAAAAATGTTCGTTGATGAGAATTGGATTCTCAAAATGTATTATTGAGGATTATGGAATGTATTATCATTATGGAAATTTATTTTTCACGGTTTGGTCACGTTAGGCCCACAGAAATTTTACATTTTGTGGGGCCACGAGGGTTCTGAATTTTATGGGCGAATGGGAGGCGACATGTGGCACCCCATGGTCTTGGGCGAAAATAGACAAGGGTAATATGGTCATTGACCTATGTAGATGAACAAGTCTTGAAGCTTGAGATTATTGACCAAGTCGACTTGTCGTTTGGCTTAATATTTAATTTCCTTACGTCCACAGCCATATATATGTTGTAATCTTGACCTCAATTTGTATTATATATACACACTAGATGTAATACCAAGTCTTGACACTTAGAAAATTTCACAACATTCTTGTTATTGGTAGTGTGCTCTCGGGTTCAAGGTTTTCCAGCATGAAAAATTTTGTAATTTTGGTTCATTATTCACAGACTTTAACCGAGGTTCTAAGGGTATTGTAAGGATATCTCGATAGAAAGATCTCAGAAAAAGCGAGCGTTTTCACGTTAGTATGGCGAAAACCTAAGTCATTTTCATAGGTTTTGATTGGAAATGGAAGAGAAGTTTTTGTGAACTACAAAGGGATTCAAATAAGCGGATTGGAGGCGTAAGGAAAGAGCTAAGAATTGCTAAGGAGCGACTTTGAAACTTGGAATTTTATAAGGGCTTAACAAGGTAACAAACTTGTCGTTTTAGTAATTAAGATTACTTATTGTTGTAGCTACGGATATTAGCAAGCATGAGGTATATAGTATGAAGTTTGATAAGTGTATTGGCTATTGGAACACTAATCCGAAACTAGCATGTTTAGCCACTTAAGATTACAATTCAATTTGATTATTAGTTTGAGTAAATGCGAGGTTGTATAAAGAAGGAAATTGTAGTTGTTGAAGTTGTCTATGACTATATAACATATTAGACCTAAGAACTTGGATTGAAAAAGAATTGGAACGGACTTAGGATTGGTTATATTGGTGGCTGAATGCCCTTATAAGTGTTGGATTGCCTTATATTAATTGTGGGGCAGAATTTTACACGTATTGTAAGTAGTGTAATCCCCTTTGATTGGTTGTTGTGTTGAGCCTTAAATGTGGCATGTTGGTTATCGCTTATCGGGCCTTGAAAAGGTGGAAAAGTATGTAGAAACAAAGGAGGTCTTTGCAGATTTTCCGTAGAATAAGAGGCCGTTTACTTAGTATTATTCTCGTTAGAAACTAGAAGTTGATAGTCGTGTTGTGGCCATTATAGGTTGACAATTCTCGTGCGTATTCGACAGCTTGGGGATTTAGCGAAAGGTATGTGAATCATCTCATCTTCTTCTAGCATGATTCCTTATGGTAAAGTAAATGCGTCTACTCCTTAAATGATCCACTCCTTGATTGTACTTGGATTTGCCTAATATAGAAGTTGTTCTATATACTTCCTTGATTGTACTTTGGATGTTTAAATTGGAAGTTGTTATATTCCATTACCTTGATGAAGTTTGGATTTTCAAAGTAAAGTATGTTACTTGAAGTACATAGAGTCTTGAAAAGGAAGTGGTTTCCAAATCTTTTGGCTAGTGCCTTAGTTCCAAAACCTAAAGGTTGTTATAATGAATTTAGGGGATTCAAAGGAGTGATTTACTTAATTGATTTAAAAGAGGAGAAATGGCGTGATTTAAAGTTAAGAGACTTGAAGTATTTTGAAAGTTATGTAACTTGATTTCTAAAGTTAAGAGACGTGAAGTATTTTGAAAGTTATGTAACTTGATTTCTAAAGTATATGATACTTGGTTTTAAAAGTATAAGTCTCTTGGTTATAAAAAGAATGAATTGGTCTAAAACCATAAAGGGTTATAACGGCTTTACGGGAAGTTGGTTATAACGGCTTTATGGGAGGTTAAGAGAGTTGTCTATTTTGATGGATAGGTATGAGTTGCCTAGGTTGTGTAATTAAGAGTTACTTAGTTCAAAGCCTTGAAATGAATTTCAAAAGGTGTAGTAACTTATTTGAAAAATAGACATGTATTGATACTACGGGTGTTAGTATCTTGGGGTTTTACATAAAAAGGAGTCTTTTGAAAAGAATGTCGTCATTAGTACTTTGGCTTGTTTAAATGAGAATTTTTCCATTTGTGCCTTGATAGTACTTTGGCTTGTTTAAATGAGAGTTATTCTATTTTGTGCCTTGATAGTACTTTGGCTTGTTTAAATGAGAATTATTCTATGTGTGCCTTGATAAGTACTTTGGCTTGCTTAAATAAGGATTTCTCTTGGTATATGTAAAAAGAAGGCATGGTAATTGTCTTGGTATATGTAAAAAGAAAGCATGGTAATTGTCTCGATATATGTAAAAGAAGGCATAGTAATTGTCTTGGTTTATGTAAAAAAAAAGGCATGGTATTGTCTTGGTTTATGTAAAAAGGAAAGGCATGGTAATTGTCTTGATTTGTGTAAAGGCATGGTATTGTCTTGGTTTGCTTGCATATGGGTTGCTCATATAGACATTCGTGCAAGTGCATATTTCCACATCTCCGCGTCCCTCCATAAAGGGCCGGCAACTTGTTTCAAGGATACCATGGGGTAGCTCCCCATGGGGGTGAGTGTCTGTATTCGCGTGATCGATATTTGACTCGGCGGGTTAAATTCGGAATATATATAAGCCATGGATTAGCTATCAGTGATCACGATATCGTGTCTGATGACTCATTGCAGTCCATGACCCAGCGGGTGGAATAGTCCATTCGCGGGTGAAATGGTCTCGAATAGGTTGCATTATAACACGGAGGGTGGTTGACCACAGCAGCGCACGCCCGTGTTACGAAGCGGTAGTGATTTCATTAATGAAAGGGTGCAATGTGTGTATGACTTAAAGTGGAACAGTTAATCTCATTGTTAAAGGCATAACTTAAAAAGATAAAAAGGATTGCATTACTCTCATGATTGCAAGGTTCAGTGTGCTCATTAATGTAGATTATATCATGGACTGCCGACAGTGAGGAAGGATTCCACGGGCATGATTGATGTTATGGGCGTAAGACCAGTAGTTATATTTGAGTAATGACTTTGAGGCATCGTCCACGATTTGACATGATTGTTTATGTATTGTATCTTGTAGTTTGGTTATCATACATGTCTCTGTTTTATATGTGAATTGTGTGATCTCGCTTCTGATGCCTTATTCCACATACTTAGTACATTAAATCTTGACCTCCTTGAGAAGTGCGTTCATCTTGTGAGTTTAGGTCACGCAGATTTGGTGATCTGCAGTGTAGGACCTGCTCAGGGTTTTGGATAGCTCCGTACATTCGGGAGTTTATCGTTTTGGTATAGATCCATGATCTGGCTTTATGCAGTTTTAGATCTGGCGGGCCTTGTCGTCGTATTCGATATAACTCTTGAAGTGCAGTATTCATATGTAGGATTGGACTGCGTATACGGTGTAGTGCTTTTTATTATGTATGTTATATGGCGACCATCGGCTTTGCCTTTGCATGTTCGTTGGTTTTAAAAAAAGCGAGATGTTATTTAGTTCGCGGTTTACTTATGTCGATTAGGTAGAAGGGTGCGGGGCACCGATCGCGAGCAGGTTGGGCGTGCGATTATTTAGTGGAAGCCTTGGTGACCTATTTTGACTATTCCTTTGTGTATATAATCTTGTTTGGTGGAAGTCTAGTCGCTACTTTGTTTTGTTTGTTGATTAGTTGTGTAAAGCGACGCATCGGCTCGCTATTTGGGGATATGTTGTAAGCGGTGTTGTCTTTGCGAAATTCCGGTATTAATTGGATTAAGAATGCCGGTCGATGTGGCGTCGATAGACCGCTGCGGTCAGGCCGCTTCCCGGACCGTGCGCGTGCGAAGCTTAGTGCACGGACACGATCATCTTACTTGCAAAGCTATTTATAGTTTGGCAATAGATGATGGGTAGATCAACTTATTTGAGAGCCACTTATGATCCTGAGAAAGTAAACTACTTCCTCCGGATCAAGAAGAGTATTCACTTAGTCATTTGCACATCTTTAATAAAATATTAATTTTTAAATTAAAATAGGTAATTTGAATAAAATACCCCTAATTAAATAAATATTGGTATTTGATCATCTAACACTTAATAAGGACAAATATGAAAGAATAAGGTTAATTCTTTTTTTTATTTTATAAATGGATACTTTTTTATTGAAAATAAAGGCTTAGTGGACATCGGGGAGTAGAGATAGCGATGGATCTGGGCGGTCGAATCAGAGTGAATTGATCGGTGTATTTTATATACACCTTTTGAGTCATTTTAGTTAGTCTTTTTCCATTTTGTACAAATATGTATGCGTCTTAGGATATATTTTCTTTCTTTTTAGTCATATTGGTTTAAAGTGGCTCGTTGGCGAAAAATGAGCAAAGCGAGGCGAACAGAGGTTCGAGCTCAAAAAGCGAAAGTTGGTGGCAAGACGCAGCGAGGGTGGCGCGGCCTCGACCAGCAGTCGAGCGCCACGGCGCCCAATTCTGAGGCGTCACGGGGAGTTTGGCGTGGCGCCGATTGCGAGGCAGCGGCGGAAAAGCGCAAGTCGAATGGGAATGGGCCAAGGCACGAAGGAAAACACGAAAAAGCGAATTTTAGGCTATAAAAGCGGCCTTTAGGTCGAATTAGAGGTTCAAACCCGCAATTCACCTGACCTTGGAGATCAAGATTGGAGACCACTGCAGTAATTTCTTGTTTCTTGTTTTGTTTCTTTATAGTTTATGTTGGATATTAGTTTAGTTCTTGTCATGTCTATGGCTGGAACTAACAATCTAGGGATTTCCATGTCAAATCACTTGAAACTTATTCTTATTACTTAATGCATATTTTGGTTCTTCTTATTATTGTTGAGATTTATTGATAATTGTCTTGAATGTTTAGTAATTAATTGATCACTAATTATCATAATCCATATGATTTCTAATCGAAGCGAAAGGAGATTGTGAATATGCTCTGATTGAATAAACATAGGTTAAATCGTGAATGAAAGTACCCGATACTTGTGTAATATTAATAGGTTATTACTCTTAATCCTCTTTTATAGTCAATCTTATCACGAAAGGTAGAAGAGTTCTATATTGGGGTTGAGTGTTTATATTACCTTAACAAGAGTATAAAAGCGACTTAGTTAACTGCTATCTCAAAATGAAGAAGAACCATAATTAATTCATTAACAAGTAAGATGAGCGGATAGTTGAGGAGATTTGGAAGCCCTATTTCCACCATAACTGAATTAAAACAAAGTAGTCTAGTTAGCATTCTTAATTATAGTTATAAACAATTTATCAATCATCGGTTACCAAATAGATACCATAGAATAGAATTTGAGAATTGAGCAATCAATCACGAGGGCGATAACTCGATCTTAGACTATATTACTTGTCACGACACGTGCATTGCGTTAGTGTGTGCATAAATCGCGCATCAAGTTTTTGGCGCGTTGCAGTGATTGGCGTAGTTCAATATCAATTTTATCTATTCTTAATTTCTAATTTGGTTTTATTTTTTATTTATTACTATATTTTTCTCTTATTAATGAAACGATCTTGTAGTGATCCGTTTGTTGGTTTTGATTCATCTCAGGGATCTTGAAAACATGGATTACTATTATCAATAAGGTAATCCCCCGGCCCCACAATAAGAGCAGGATGGGTTCTGACGACCATACTCGGGTTAACTAGGCACCAAGCTTCGATTCATCGGCAAGCGATAGTGTTCTTAAAGAATTTTGAAACACAAATAGGACAACTCGCGGGCATGCTGAGCAGCAGAATGCAAGGGAAGCACTCTGCACATATTGGAGGAAATATAAAAGAGTAATGTCAGGCGATTGACCTGAAAAATGCGAATCGGTGGAAGCGAGAAAAATCGCGGCCGGTTCGGCGCGCGACACCAGCGATGCCGCAGTGCGAAAGATGCAGGGCGGTCACGAGCTTTAGCGCCACGGCGCGAATCTCGGCGCGGCGCCCGAGCCAGAAGTGAAATAAAGTGGAAGCTGAAATAAAGTGGAAAGGCATTTGTGAAACGCGGTGAAAATCTGCGTACCCCGAGGCTAAAAACAAGTGCTCTTGACAAACAATTCTCTAAATTTGTGGAAATTCTCAAACAATTGCAACTCGATATCCGTTTCTTTGAAGCACTAGGCGGATGCCAAGTTATGTAAAGTTCGCGAAGGATATTCTTAGCAAAGAGGAGGATGAGGACTATGAAAGCGGTGATGTTGGTGAAGAATGCGATGCCATCCTACGGAGAAAACTACCTCGAAATTAAAAGATCACGGGAGCTTCACCATCCGTACACTATTGGAAAGTTTGAGTGTCGGAAGGCGTTGTGTGATGCAGGGAAGCATAAATTTGATGCCTACCTAGTTTTTGCAAACTTGGAATGGGAGAAGTCAAACCTACAAACATCACTTTGCGATTGTTGGCGCTCCATAGTCCACCTAGAGGAGTTATCGAGGATGTGTTGGTAAAGGTGGACAAGTTCATTTTCGGCGCTGATTTCGTCATCTTAGACATAAGAGATACGACATAATCCCGTCATACTTGACGGACCTTTCCTAGCCACGGGGCGGGCTCACCGTCGATGTTAAGGAGGCTGAAACTTTGGGTAGAAGAAGAAGAGGTGATTTTCAATGTTTTTGAGCGACAACCTTCGGATGCAAGTGACAAGCTGTTGACCATTAGCATGTCGAAGATGCGATGTCGAAAAAGGGTTCGAAATGATGATACGCTTGAAGAAATCGCGGCGGATGGGATGATAGTAGTAGAAGCGACCAGTGATGGAATATGCAAATTGGATGAATTCTTAGAAATGTGATAAGAAGAGATATGAAGAGCTTAGCGGATGCGGAGAGATCATTACCATCCGAAAAGGCTCGAGTTAGAGTTAAAAATTCTACGATCGTTCTGATTACGATATCTAGGTGAAGATCAATCACTTACGATGATAAATACCGTATGTCATCTATCCTGTAGAGATTGAGAAGTTCTTGAAATCACGAGGAGCTACATAGCGTGCCATTGGGTGGACATTAGCGGACATAAAGGGATAAGTCAGTCAGCGATGTCACATAGATCCGTCTAGATGAGGAGAAGACCTCCATTGAGAGCAGAGGAGACTAAACCCAAACATGAAAGAGGTGAAGTCGAGAAAGAAATCATGAAATGGCTCAAATCTTGGAGTAATTTATCCTATATCGGCGGTGCATGGGTGAGTCGATACAAGTGGTGCCAAAGGGTGGTATGCGATGGTGACCAGCGAAAGAGCGAGCTCATTCCTCTAGAACAATTCTTTGGGTGGAGAATCTGCGTTGACTATCGTAAGTTGAACAAGCGACGGAAAAGACCCTTCCGTTGTCATTTCTAGATCGGATGTTGGATAGACTTGCGATTGCACAACTACTCTTGCTTTTGGATGGTTTCGGGGTATCGTGATTGCGATAGCACGAATATCGAGGAAAAAGACAACGTTCTGCCGCGCAGTACGTTTGCATTGGAAGGATATCATTTGGGCTTTGCAATACTGCGACCTTCGAGAGGTGTATGATGGCAATTTTCTCGAACATGGTGGAAAGTACTATAGAGATCTTCATGGATGATTTCTCGGTCTTTGGGGCCTCGTTAAATGAGTGTTTGAGGCAACAGGCGGTGTTAAAGCGATGTGAAGAATCGACCTTGTCTTTGGCGGGAGAAATGTCACTTCATGGTAAAGAGGGATTGTCTGGGACACAAAATATCAACCAAGGTATTGAGGTGGACAAAGCAAAGATTTGATGTCGAAAATCTACCACCTCGATTATCAACAAAGGAGTCGGAGAAGTTTCTTAGGCATCCGGTTTTATAGAAGAATCGTCGAGTTTCTCAAAAGTCTCAAGCCTCTCACGCTAATGATGGGGTTGCTTTTGAATTCAATAAGGAATGCATGACCGTTTTGGACACTCAAGGAGAAGCTTATCTCAGCGCCCATAGTCATTGCACCAAGCCAGGAGCTCATTTGAACTAATGTGTGATCACAGTGATTATGCGATGAAGCGATGTAGGCGGAAGAATCGATAAGGTATTTAGATCCATTTACTATGCTAGTAAAACTACGAATGACCTTGATTAAATTGCGACTCTGAAAAGAATTGCTAGCAATAGTGTATCGTTTGAGAAATTCGAGCCATACTTGATTGGGAATAAGGTGATAGTATACAGCCACTGCTTCCATAAAGTATTTGATGACAAGAAGGATGCAAAACCTCGCCTCATCAGGTGGGTCCTGCTACTACAAGAATTCGCGTGGAGATTTGTGACAAGAAAGGGACGAGAACTTCGATTCTGAGACCACTTGTCAAGACTTGAGAACAGAGGCGAGCTTGCGAGGATGTGCGGATAAATGATCACTTCCCGGATGAAGCGATTGTTTTAGTAAGTGTGGGTTTTAAGTTACCTTGGTATGCTGATTTTGTTAATTTTCTTGAAGCTAAGGTAATACCCGGGATTGACAAGGCAGTAGTGAAGAGGTTTTACTCAAGTAAAACCTTTGCTATTGGGAAGCCTAGATGTTATACAAACCTTTGTGGATCAGTGTCGAGCGATGTATACGGAGGAGGAGATGCGCAGTTCTCACTCATTGTCACACCTACAATGTGGTGGACACTTTGGGCATCAAACGGCAAAATGCGCCAGCGGGTTCTATTGCGACACTTTTAAGGATGCCGGCTTTGTGAAGAAGTGTGATCGTTGTCAAGAAACGAGGAACATATCAAGGCGAAATGAAATGTCTTCGCATGGGATATTGGAAGTAGAATTATTTGATGTGTGGGGATCGACTTCATGGGTCCATTCAGTGCGATCTTGGAAATCGATGCGATGTACAGCGATGGATTATGTGTCAAATGGGTATAAGCGTGCTTGGCTACAAAAAATGATGGAAGCGTTCAAAGATTCCTCGAAAGAATATATTCACAAGGTTTGGTACTCACAGAGCCATCATCGGTGATGAAGGAAGTCACTTTTGCAACAAGCGACTTAATACATTGCTTTCCCGGATATGGAGTCTACGCGCGCACACTTCCATATCACCCTCAGCGAATGGGCAAGCGAAGTGTCAAGCGAAGTGAAGAGCATATTAGAAAAGGCGGTGGATGGCTCGATGAAGGATTGGTCTATCAAAGCTGGATGACGTCTTTGTGGCATCTGAGCGGCATTGAAAAACGATTGGAATGTCACCATATAAGTTAGTTTTGGTAAAGCGTGTCATTTGCCAATAGAGTTGGAACACGAGCTTATTGGGCGATGAGGAAAGAGCCCGAACATGGATAAGCGTGAGCGAGAATAAGCACTCTGGTGGCGAGTTGGATGAATCGGACCACAGCGCTATGAGAATGCAAAGATCTGAGAGCGAACTAAAGTATTATCACGACCGATTAAGGGCGTGTGATGCACGGGCACCTAGTGATACAACATCCCAGTGTCAGCGGAACATAAAAGCGATCTGAGACATATTATGAAATATGAAACAATAATCACGAAAAACTTGCCTTTGGCGTATATATAAATAACACTTTTCAACATGAGCAGTTTAATCCTTTTACAAACTGCCACATCTACTACAGACCTACAGAAATGATACGACAACAATGGCGGGGCGGGGCCGCCGTACACGAATGTAAACACCTACAACAACGAGGACTATACGGCGATAAGCCTCGAGAAGCGGAGCTTTCCCAAAGCTGAGCGTGATCGGATCGGGCAGTGTACCTTTTACGGCATGAAACGGCCAGGAAGTCGGTCTGACGGTACCAGTATATGGCCGAAAAATAAATCGTAAATGAAATCATAGTAGTCTATACAAAGCGGAGACATGTATGATAGCAAACTACGATTCACAATAAATAGCGATCGTATCAAGTGAGGACTGCGCATACCAGTCGTCGCTCAATTTAACAATGGGTCTCACGCCGCGACGTCAATCGTGCCGTGGAGCCACATTCTCATCGCTATGGCGATCATGATATAAGCGCCAAGGAACACGCATGAACACGAGTCCGCTGTGTTATAATAAAGCATGCGGGGTAATCTGAAGGCTTAGCCGAGCTACTAAAATCACAGTGCAGCAAGGTGTATAGCGTATCGCCATGAGATCTCTACAAACGCGCGATCACATGATCAAAGCCCCTTTCGCCACTTGATATCTAATGTGCGCATCTAGTCC